>JADLZK010002223.1:0-587880 GCA_015847255.1 Hyparrhenia diplandra | reverse complement strand
TAATACCTTGAAGTCCTCCAAAGATGGAGAGAAGCCTCATGAAAGCATCTTCAAAAGTTTGACACCAAGGTGCACACCGCCATGCTAACAAGGTCCAACCATTGGCGTAGCAAGTCCACTCGGCCAAAAGAAGAAATCACCGTTGTCGCTTTCTTTCAAGAGGGCAATCTTTCGATGGAGATCAAAACTACCGGAAATATGTAGAAACATCAGATGTGTTCACCTTTGTTTTCAAGTGAATGCTGATAGCCGTGGATTCAACAACCGATGTCACAAATTTTATAAATGTGTTCCTCTAGAAGATATTTGATTCGCCTACCTAGCCGATTATTGGTTCCACAAGCTGGTGAGAAAATTTTGAAGGTTGTTGTCTGTGCTGAACTCGGTTCAAGCTGCGAGGGGAAAGTTTTTTCTGGCAAGAATTGCTGCACAAATGCATGTGATGTTCCTCATGAACTCATTTTAAATGATTTATAGTTACTTGCGTGGACAAAAAGAAATCTCCCCGCTTCCAAACCGCTCTCCATACACTCCATTTGGTGTGGACATATTCATGTCCCCGAGGAAAATTCACCATTGCCCAAAGATATTGAGCTTCCATCTCAGAAGCCAAATGACAAACTTCCTTCACTACTTATCGTGAAACATCCGTGTATGATCACCGTGAAGCTTCGCCTTTGAGATTTGACATGTTAATGATTCCAAAGGATTACAAAATACTTTTTATGTACACATGGCAGCATCCATTGGGCCAACACACCGTCCTAGACCAAAGTAGAAAACACCCTTTCCATACCAGCTTTTCACCCTCAAGCAGCGTAGTGCGCCCTTTGCACACAATGTCCTCTTTTGGTTAAGGAGGCAACGGTCGTGCCTGCCTTGAACCTAAGGCTTTTCTTTTCAAGATTTAATTAAGAGTGGTATAGAGCTCCTGCTTTTTCTTTCAAAAAAAAAGAAAATGCGCCATTTGTTCCATGCGCATGCCTACATATCTTCTTTCGCTGTGTGCCCTGGTGATAGTGGATGGGGAAGGGATCATCTGAGTGCTATATTTCAAACCTGAATGATAACTTTGAGGAAAGAAATTTCTCCCCGTTCTATGAATGCATCAAGGTAAACTTCTCCATCAGATTTGGTTGATATCTCTTTCACAAAGTGCATGATGCCTGCTAATCCATGGATGAAGTTTACCTTCCATCTGCGCTCGTGGTTTGACTGTTTTTCGATGACTTGTAAGCATGAAATAGAGAAAGGTTAAAGGGTTTCCCATTGGATTCAACGGTCCCCTCTCGGAGAAAGATTGAAGATATTGGCGGTTGGTAAACCCGTGATGACATGAATACTGAGTGACAACGCGATGAGGAAGGCTTGTTCAGGCTTTTCGACAAATGAAAAGCCAGCTCAGGACCTCGGCTGGCCAGCTTTTATGTGGTAAAAGCCGGATTTGTTCGCGTATGGTTCTACTTCTCTCTCTCACCTTTGAAGCTCTTTATGATTTGTGGGGTTGATGCGTGGATCAGATTACTTGGAGATCGCACCTCGGATGTACACCGCTTTCAGCTTCATCTCAAGGAAAGGGCTCACAAGCATCTTCGAGCACGTTGAAAATCACGGGTAGTCGTGATCCTAGGCCTAACTTCATACGGGGTAGGTTTATGGTCCGCTACCTTCTATCATCGTTATGCATATTCATAGCATAAAAAGCATACAAATCTACATGAATTCAATGTCACGTACCGAGAAAGCCGCATTAGTAATATCTCGCCGAGATCGCAAAACGCCCTAAAGAATTGTAATCACTCTTCTCCGGGAAGCGAACCATTTCCAGCGGGAGGCTCGCTTAACTTCAAATATAGACGTAGTATCAGCTGGCGATACTGTCAATGGATACAAACATTCGTCATCCGTTAAGTTGCTAAAATCTCTGATACCTCTTTGATAAGTCAACACTTCTAATATTGACACGTGCCCGGCGAGGAACTTCCGCAGCATGTCCTCGTGGCAAGCAGTAAGGTTAAACAAAGTTGATTTTGTCGTGATAACGCAAATACCAACACTATCGCCATGTGATCTATCGATTAAAATTTCAGCCAACACCAAGTAAAAAGAAAGCGGTGTTTACGCCAGGACATTAGCATATTGCCATAAGTCCATTCCACGAAAAATTTGGTGGGTTTTCCTTTGGTTGGTGGCGGTTGGAAGGGTGGATCGAGAAGCATTAGCGGTTCCTGTGGAGATGAACAAAAAGTGTGATCTGCGTGTATAGTCTTGTTCTTTTATATTGTGGTGTTGCGAATCAAAATGCATTTGTAACTTGGAAGTTGATTTGCGAATCGAATTTAGAATGCCGCCAGAAGATGTCTTATCAATGATATATTCATTCAAAGAGTAAAATCTCGTAGCTCCTTTGAACTTGTACCGAATGCCTCAATAAGGTCATGTACTTACAAAAACTAGATAAACACATCCTTGAACTTGTCAAATGTCTCATCTAGCGCCCAAAACCCGAGGTTTGGTAGGTGGTTTTTGTATATAATAAGTGGTTTTTTTTGTCCTTTCCTTTTAAAAACATTTAGATTGAATCTTTGATAATTCATAGTAAATTATAAAAAAATCATAAAATGACAAAAAAAAATTGGACTAGATCTACAAGTGAATACTTTCTCTACATCTATTTATCCGAGTATCCCCATTTTGCAAACTAGTCCATCAACCCATTGCTCCCATACGGGCTAAATTCTTATATGGGATGTAAAGATTAGTTATTGCTAATGTCTTTGATAATAAATTTTTATTAAATTATATTGCTTTATCTTTTGTTTTGTTAACACAATGCACTTGTTTTTCATCCATAACTTACTATATCATAAATCTAAATTTTTGATTTCTTTTAACCTTCAATTTAAGTTGAAACTTCGCATGGGAGACATAAGCATAAGTTATTTACTATTTCTAACTAATAAAAAGGTACTTGTACTTAATTCATTTTCACCTTTTTCCTTTTTCTAACACAATAAGATACTATGTAGTCTCCATCCGGTTGTGATAGTTATGTCAATTATTGATCTCTATTGTTCATCGATATCATATTTTTTTCTTTTTATAGCCGTCTATTAGCATAAACTATGGTTGTTGTGAATACTAACAACAATGATAATTCAGATCTGCGGGATTTAGGTAGTTTGCATAGATTATCTATCATGATAGTTGATAAATAATTAGATGCAAGTTTAGTTTAACAGATTGATGGCTAAATTAAATTTAAGATGCATGGGTTAAAAGCTTATGTTGTTTTACATAATACCAAAGGTTATTATTGTCAATGATATTGAGTTTACCAAAAGGGGGCATATGATTGTATTTCTACGGGCCACATGTAGTAATATCAGTGTACCTATTTTTAGATCACTCTATGCTAGAAACTATCGTTAGTTTCTATACCTATTAATTTACATTGACACTACATATGAAACTATAGTCCCAATGGATAGTTTTGTACATAACAATTTTTTATCCAATCACATGTATTTTCTCTCCATTCTTCCATCACATCCTTCATGTCTTGGTTCTCGTGTAGACATGGTTTCTAACTTAGATCGATTTCTATGATTTTTGCTCTCTCTCTCTCTCTTCATTAACTACCTTGCTACATTAGCAAAGCGGCAGGGTAACAACATAATTAATGTCAACAACATAATTAATGTCGATAGAAACTATAATGGTTTCTACATTGGGAGTGCCCTTATCTAGCTAGCTCTATAATTTGTCTTTTTTTTGTTTTTGTAAGATTAATGTTACTCCCTCCATTCAAAATCTCCATCATTTTAGCCTTGGGCCCAATAACCAAGGAGAGATTTGATTTGCATTCTAATAGGGAGCAGCTTAATGAGCAAAGCACAAAAGCGGCAAGGGGCAATAAATGCTCATCGAGTATGAGTGGTTCAGCGGGGACTTGTCCAAACCCCATGGTCCCAACCTATCTGATGGAGATTCTTGAGAATTATTTTTTTGCTTAGATGATGGAATTTATGAATGGACACAGTAATGCTCCACTGCATTTCTAGTTATTAGGATTTATCTTTTTTTTTTCTAGCTATATGTCTACTTAGTTGAAACAACCCAAAGTTATATAAAATATATTGCATAAACTTTTTGTAACATAATAAATCAAATTATATCTTTTGAAGTTTAATATATTTGTTGTAATTTCTTGTACACACATTGAGTTGTAAATCTTTTGTTCCAATATTGATTTCTCTATGTTACTAAAAACGCGGGTTCTAGGTCTCTGCTTCTTTTACAATGTGACATCTTTAGTTTACAATGTGATACTCAAGATGTTGAACTTTATTATGCTAAAAAAAGGATGTTGAACTTTAATATATCAAAAGAGCATCCTTTTTTTAGAAAAGGTCAAAGAGGAGCTACGTTATTTGATTGTAGTTTGCAATATATACATTTATTATTTAAAAGTAGATTTAAGAGATATTTTATGTTTATCTCTTTGTATAACGGGTCGAGGTGGATAACTTAGAGTTCACATTGTCTATAGTCTTTAAATTTTTTTTTTAGGATAGTACAAATAATAGAGTAGTATCATATCTAGCCATGAAAATTAGTAGGGGGAGAGTTTAAAGCTGGAAATAAAAAAAGCATAAAAATTATTTTTTACCTTATGTGTACTAAAAAGATTACTCTGAATCGAAGTCATCAATTAAAAGTGTGATCCTTGATTGGATGGACATGACTCACATGCAAGCTACAAAACAATGTCTTCTTCATCCATTATGGTGCTTGTTGTACAAAAACAAATTAAAAATCCATGAAACGATCAAATCTAGCAGATTGCGTAAATTTGGGCAACCAATTTGTAGTAGCATCGTTGCAAGCAGCATCGATTTCAGTTCTCTATCTCCAGATGAAAAACGAAAATTGGCATAAAATGCACCGTAACTTTAGAAACAAAAATGACAAATCAATTTGTACACACCACGCTTGCTACCATCATGGCTCATCTGCGTGATGGAGACATGGCTGCGCTCTTAGGTCCCAAGATCGATCCATCGCTGCAAGACTGCAAGACGTATAGTGGGAGTTAACCACAAAAGCCTGTTTTTCCAAAATCCAACCATAAAAGCCTATTTTCTTAATGCATAGAAGCAGTCTCAAACTCATATCCCCATTAGCTAATCACAAACTCATAAAATTTACACAATCACTTGTAATTATGTCATATAAAAGAATATTATTTCTCATGCATAGAAGCATAAAGAACTAATTTTTCAAGAAGGCGTGTCACAAACTCAAAAACAATATATTCTAGATCTAAAGACATAAACAATTACCGGATTTATTACCTGATCTATAATGAAGCGCAAGAAGGTTGAAAGCCCTGGTGCCGAATCCAGCGACGAAGCCGATGAGATCTGGAATTCTGTATCTTCCTCTGAAGATGTTGCCCTGTCTGATCAGCAGACATGAAAAAAACATGTGGAGGGGATTCAAGAGCTTGTACGTACCCAGACATAAAAAGAAGATAGATGCCATTGGCGGTAATCTAGCACATATGATTTTCTTTTACACGATCTTAATTTATGAGCTTGATCGGATTTTTGAACAATGTCATATAAATAGAGTATTAAGATTCTATTGGATTTTTTTATTAAACTATTATTAGCTGATTTTATTTTGAACAGCAAACGTCACGTAACACGTTTTGATCTGATTTTATTATGTTATAAAAAATCTAATTTTTATTAATTATTAATATATCAACTAACGGAGGTGAATCATTGTCCCCAATTATGCTGATATTTTATCAACTAACTACACGTGGGGCTGGTATTTTATTTAGAAAAAGATTTTTGTTAGTATAATGTCAGATGTGGGTAATTTTATATAAAAATAAAATAAATCCAATGGTTAAAGAAGGCTTAGTCTTTTGATTTGATGGCCGGATGTTTTGACGATTAATGTGGGATTTTTAAACATTTATCTATTTTTTATAAGCGTCGTCAGGTGAGGATTAACGTGAAGGCTTAGTTGGAGCCTCCAATTAGTAATAGTAAGATAATGGCATATATAGACATTCGAAATGCACATGGGCTATACTAAGAGGTGGTGAATAGCTTAGTTACCTCTCACGTGTTATATTTTTTAGAAGAATTCTTGAATTAATATTTTTCTTATCACTATTTTCTTGTTATAGAGTTCAATTTCCAATTAGTATTTGTGTGCATATTTGAGAGATTTTTGTTTTGTTGTTGTAGAACGACAAAGATTGATAACCATGATTAAAAGAGGATATTTTTATATTATTCTCTATAATGGCATATATGGACATTCTAAATGCACAAGGCAATACTAAGAGGTGGTGAATTGCTTAATTACCTCTCACATGTTAATATTTTTGAAGAATACTTGAATTAATATTTTTCTTATCACTATTTGCTTGTTATAGAGTTGAGTTTCCAACAACTTTGTATACTTTTCCATCCCCATTCATAATTTTCACACCGTGCATATTGCCTTCACATGTGCTCAACAAATGTTTCATGAAAACCTTAAAAGTCGTATGCTTGACTTGTATAGACGTGTATGCATAGCGACACACACATATCTAAGTTAACTTTTCATATGCTAATGATACCATGAGTGAATAATTTAGACCATTATAAAAGTGTTTTTTAAAATCTTCTTCATAATTATCATCTAAGATAATTTAGATGAATTTTTATGGGTTACTTTATATTATTTTTCATAATAGCATATTTCAAATGAATATTAGAGGTCTAATTTAATTATTCTACTTGTACATTAATATTGTAGTGGTGATATTCAAAATAGATTATAATGTAATGCTTGTCAATGCCAATATAGTAAAATGTTGATTATAGATAACATCATATTAACTAATTAGAAAAAAAAAACTTGACTTATGTGTATGATTTTTATTTGACAACACTAATTCAAGACACCACTCAATTAACATTTTAGATTTCTTTAAAATACCATATATTATATTGGCATGGAATGCCATTAATTAGCAATGATTGCTAATTGTAATCGGTAGTCCTCCCAATATATAGAAACAAATATATAATAATATTCTTTGTATCATCTCTAGTTCGATCTTGAATATATTATAATGAATCTGGTTTTGATTGTGATAGGTGAATTGTATACTTTAGGTATATAAACTATGTCGCTATATATAGAAAGATTAAAATGATGCTGGAAAAAGGACTTTTGCATTTGGAATTAATCTCTGACCTATATGAAGTCATGACATGTGCATCACCCACCTACACCTTCAGGCTTCAGCACACCAAAAGTGGTCTTCTTTGTAGCTCAATGATCGTCATGTAGTAGGTGGTGTGTAAGGGAGTGATCTAAATTGTGTGTGCAGTTCCATGAATGTGTGCATGCTAACACACGACGTACGGGCGGCCGGCAGGTTCTCAGTTGCGTTACTGCATCATCTTTGTCGATGATATGTTGTGGCAGTTGTACATATATGCGCCGTCTGTTTGAGATTTACAATAGAAGATGAAGTAAAGATCAGATTGCAACTACTCCATGGGAGCCTGTGCTTAGTGTGTATATACCTTCGATTGTAAGGAAGAGCAACAAAACGTCGTGATTTTCTTTTCCATGGCTGCAGGAACTCCGTGTGATTCCACGATGAGGAGGCGGCGGCACAACAGGTTTCCACATGTGCGAGCGAATGGGCTAAGAGGAAGTACCGGAAGCATTAGGGCTTCCTCCGTAGGTTATTTTCTAGGTGATCTACCTTTATAATAATGATAATAATAATGAATCTTCGTAATGGCAATGGTGGGTAAATTATATTTACATGTAGGGGGTTATTTTATTGTATCTTTATAATGGTTAACGTGAGTAATTTTTTGCAAAAAATAGAATAGATCCAATGGCTGTCATTGCTAGATGCAACTGGATTGATGGCCAGATCTTTCTAATTTTTGTGAGAATTTTAAGGATTTATCTTTTTTCTAGCGCTTAAAGGGTGAGAATTAACGTGGTGCTCCGTTGGAGCCTCCAATTAGTAATAGTAAAGATCCACCAAAATAGCAGGCAAGTTGGGTTACCAATGAGGGTCATTTAATTACGCCATAAACACCAAGCTTTGGCTGCATGGGGCATTGGTTGCATGCCTAGTGCTATCAAAAAAAATTATGACTAAATTTGCTGCTGCACAGCTGTTAGTCCCTGCATACTGTTAGTCTGCCAGCTTTAATGTCTCATCTTGGTATCTGTAAGGGAAAGCGTTAGATCTATGTTTTTACGTAATTACTGAAATAACTTGTAGCTGCACTTTTAATTATTTTATTAGACTAAAAGTATATCATATTATATACTTAATGTGAGATATGCACACGTGAGTCTAACAAAAAATTAGATTTCTATTTTATTTTTTAATTTACTATGATTTTTAAAGATTCGGGCAAATAAATAAAAAGCGAAAAAATAAAAGCTTCGTTGCAAAAATTTTGTACTAAAGTATACCATATTAATATGTTCACATGTAGATCTACTCATGTGGAGTCTAAAAAGATTATATATTTCATTTTATGATTTTTGTGTAATTTATTATGATTTTTCAAATATCCAATCTAAATTGAAAAAAGAAATAGAAAAGGACAAAACCACTTACTGTAGCAAAACCGCCTCCAAACCTGGTTTTGGACCTAGATGAAACCTCATGACAAGTTCAGGGACCTACTTACCTAGTTTCCTAAGTACATGGACCTAGATGAGACCTCGGACAAGTTTAAGGACCTATAGTGGATTTTACTCTTCAATTCAATTTATACGTTGTCACTTATTGGCAGAGAGATATTGCTGAAAAACAAAATTAGGTTACCGACTTTCATCGTTGCTAGCATGCATGTTTCATTTTTTTTTCCTTTTTATATAATGGAAAACCAATCTAAAAATAATATTTTTTAATGTTTCACAAAGATAAATTAAACCAGGGTGATGCTCACGTAGAACAAGAAAAAATCAGTCGAACAATTGCTGTGTATCTGGCCCAAATCCTAAACTGCACAAGGCCCATACGAATAAGTGAATAACGGTCCACCGCACGCTGTCACTTCACACGGACCTTGCCCAACATGTCCAGCCAGGTGCTCAGGGCCCTTTCTTCCCTCGCCTCGCGGCCTTGGCCACCAACTTCCCACCAAATGATTTTTTTAACTAAAAATAATAAGCATCTTTACATTTGTATCAAGACACAAATAATCAATTCTTTTTGCTAAGTACTAACGGTACAAATAATATATGAAAAGAGTCCACATCACCCCTCCCAACTATAGTCTATAGGGGGTGGTCTACTCAACACTCCTAACTATGAAACAGTCCTAATGCAAGCAAGCTAAACTTTGCAAACCAATCATTTTACCCCTTGAAGCGGTTTTGAACGGTGGTTTGCTACAAGAACCGCGATTGGATACGGTAATCATGGGTTAGCTACGGTAATGTGTTTTATCTTTCTTTTCCTTTTTAAATTTTGACTAAATCTTTGAAAAATCGTAGTTCACGTAAAAAAATCATAAAATAAAAAATCTATGTTTTTTTTACTCCACATGAGTAGATCTCGTAGTGGATATATAATATGGTATGCTTTAGTGCAAAGTTTTTGCTATGAAGTTTTGCTTTTTTATTTTTTATTTATTTGGCTAAATCTTTAAAAAATCATAGTAAATCATAGAAAATCATAAAACATAGAACCTAAACTGTTTGACTCCACATGAATATATCTACATAGTGAACATATAATATGGTCTACCTTAGTCCAACAAAATAATTATAGAAGTCAGTAGCTATGAATTATTTCAATTAATTAAAAAAATATAGATAACAAAAATTTTATACTAAAAGCGTATCATATTAAATGTTTATGTGTAGATATGCTCATGTGGACTCTATCAAAATTAGATTTTTTTATTTTATAATTTTTCAGTGATGTAGTATGATTTTTAAACATTCAATCGAACTAAATAAAAAAAGGGGACATTTGTCTTAGTAGGACACCCAGTGGCGTTCTTTTGTTTGCGGACATCGTCTTTCTCCATATTTGCTATTTAGAATACACAGCAGTTAGATGTAATTTAGCCGTGGACACCCCGAGGAGAGAAACTCACCACCTAAACAAAACCTTAAGGCCAATGACAATAAAATTTTAATAACAGACAAGATATGATAATTATCTACAAATCATCTAATACTCACTTCGTAGAAAACCTAATTAAGGACATGGTATGGCGGACTTAATTATTTTTGATGTCATATCAAGTCCTTAATTAGGTTTTCTATGGAAGTGAGTATTAGATGATTTATAGATAATTATCATATCTTGTTGTTGTTAAAATTTCATAGTTAGTGGCCTTACGGTTTACTTAATGGCAACTGTTTTGTCGGTGAGTTTCTCTCCCTCGGTGTCTACGGGCCAAATTACATCAAACGGCGGTGTGTTCCGGCAAATATTGAGAAAGACGATGTCCGGCCAAAAAGAGCCACTTTGGGTGTCCTACTGCGGACAAATGTCCCATAAAAAAGACAAAACTGTGTTACTGTAGCTAACCCATGATTACTGCAGCAAATCTGCTATTACTGTAAGGATTTTTTTAAAAATAGACGCCTCAAAGATAATAATGTTTGACTTAAGATAAAGCTAATATGTAAGTCTCACGATTGGCTAGGTTCCTTACGCATAGATTTTTTTCTTTCGTAGCTTGGCAGTTCCTAGTGAGGACACCACTAAGAGCATCTCCAACTATAGTCCCAAATCAAAGCCCTCAATTTAGATTTAGATGTCCAATCTAAATTTTTGTTGGCTCAAATTAAACTTGTACTCCAATGGTACCTCCCAAATAAAGACCCTAAAATTCATTACAGGGCAAAGAGACATCCGCCGTCGCGGGCTCCGCGCTTCCTGCCCGGCTTGCCCATGCCAGGCGCCGCTCGCCGCCCTGGCGAGCCGCATGCGCCTCCGCTGCTCGCGCTTCGTCCCTGGTGACCTGCATGCGCTCCGCTGCTCGCGCGCTGGGCAGCTCCCGCGCCTGCCACAACCGAACCCGACAAGGGGAGGCGGATCGGGCTGGCCGAGCTGTGACGCGTCGCTCTTCTCGCGCCCGGCCCGCCGACATGCTCTTGGACCCGGCCAACCAACTCGCCGAGTCCTGCTCTCAACATGAGCTAGCGGAGCCTAGAGGCGAGGGTCCGCCGACGCGCCTCATCACGACGCCGTCCGCCACCACGCCATTCGCAGGCGCTCACCGCCGCTGCTTACCCGGCACGGTAGCCATGCGCCGCTTGTTGTCCGCCTCACGTGTGTGTGCGCGGTTGTACCGCTGTCTTGTGGATGATGAAGCTTCCACCTTGCACCACCACCGTCGGACGACACCAACGCGACAGCCCGACGCCGGGCGGCACCCGATCGACGCCCCACGCCGCGCGGCCGATGTCGCTCCTGCCCATGCCGCTCGAGGATCTCGACGTTGTAGAGTCGGCGGCGGCGGATAAGCCGACGAGCGCGTACGCCGCTGTCGAGCCATGCGCGACGCTAACGAACGCGTGGCGGGCCGCCGGACGGATCGGTCGGCCGAGCCGCCAGGCCCGCCGGGCGCTGCAGTTAACGCGACGAGGTCGCTCGCGAGTCTCCCGCCGGCGCATCAAGGAGCTCGAAGCGTCTGCCGGCCCGCCGACGCTAGCCGCAGCGTAGACGGTTACCGCCGAGAAGACGAGGGTGGCGGCGTTAGCCAGCCGGGTCGGTGGCTGCGGCGGGGGCAGCCCGGCTCGGCTTCCCCGCGACGACGACGGCGAATGCGCCGGGGAGCATGCCTCCGTCGATTTGTGCCGTGGAAGCCCGAGTGCCGCGGCGTCCCCCGATTGGGGCCAAGACGGCCGCGGCAGGGAAGACCTAGAAGAAGCCGCCCGGCGGCGACGCCGCCCAAGAACCGGTCCTCCTGAGGGGTGGACGCCGTGGGAATGTCACGGATCCTCCGACCACCGCTGAAGCGGTGGTGACGCCGACGCAGACGCCGCGAGATCCACCGGACGGCGACGACGACGACGGCGGCTACCACGGACGGCAACAGCCGACGACGGTCGAGCTCTTCCACACGATGGACGACGGCGCTGGCGCGCTTCGCGAGCACCCGCCTCCTTCGACGCGACGGGGTGGAGAGGAAGGGGCGGAGCGTGCAAGGACTCGCGCCGTCGGCAGCGAATGCGCCGAGGCGGGCGGCTGGATGGGAGGGGGAAGGGAAAAAGTTGGTGGGACCAACCCGATATAGGGGCTTTCCGGATCCGAGGGGTTGAGATTAAAATTTGAGGGGACAAGAAAAATGGGGACCTGAGAGGGGCTCTATTGGGTTCATTTTTGCTCCAACTCCCTAGAATTTAGGGTAGGGGGCTGAGTAGGGGCTCCACTGGAGTTGCTCTAATGGAGGCTAACCCCCTTAGTAGTTCTAGCACAAATAAAGTGATTCACATAGATTAGAAAATGTTGAGACTATTATTCACACAGTTCAAACTATCACTATTTGTAGATTGCACAAAAAACTTTTTCTTTCATCATGCCTCACCTATATTTCCTCTATCTCTTTTTAGCATGTACCACCTCTCTCCTCAAGTATACGTATACTTGGCTTCATCAAATCACTCCACACTCTATGACGTGTACGGTTGGCCTGCTGTGGCATGGCCCCAAAGGCTGGCCATGCATCCAAACACCGAAAATTTGGCCCAATCTGGCCTGGCTAGTATAAAGTGCTCCAATCAAATACACTCTATAATAAGGATAGAGCACCTTCTTTTCTTATCTGATCCTACGCCATTTGAGCTACAAGTAAATAAAAAACAACGTTTGTGAAGACCTAATTTGTCTACACCACGTGAAGCTTGTTGCAATCCCAGAGCGAACAGCAAGTTTTTATCTTCTTTTTATTGAATGAATACATTTTGCCGCCAGAAACACACACAATTTACGGATTGTCTCCACACAAAGGTGGCAATCATCTCACACCTATATCTATGGTCCATACTCGATAGTGGCACCACCGGTGCTGCTAGTTGACTGAGAATAGATTCTTATAGAAAAAGACACTTCGAATCGCAGTAGAACAAACGTATTACTTTGTTCTAAGCATGTAAGTCAAACTTTTTAAAGACAACGAAAACTTTTATTAACTCCTCATTGTACTGCAATAAACTTAAGCTCGATCTATCAGGTCACCTATGGTTGTCAGTATTTTCTTAAACAGTGCTTCCAGCATATGTCTTGGATACTTGATGCCAACGCATTCGTAGAACACGGTGAGTGTATACACTTCGAAACCCTGGGACCTGCAGTAAGTGATTTATGTTTTATTAGAAGATAAACATTATGTATACATAAATATAGGGATAAATTTATACAGAAATCTACGAGTTTGAATGATTCTGTATATTCAGATCATCATCAGCATGCTGGTTTAGGCATTATTACAGGGAAACATTAATCCAAAGAAAACAAAATTATGTATGCGGCAGACAAAAGCAACCAAACTACATGTTTTTATAGAAGCTGGACACTGAGAAAATTGTAGTGAATATGCGTTTCCTTTGTTTTTGTTCTTTCCATTACAATAACATAACTCTCATTTGGGTATTTATGTAACCCACAGAATTGCATTTTTGTAGTAGTAGTGAATAGGCTATGTCGAGGTATTCTTAGAGCAACTCCAAGAGACTAGTCAAATGGCTCTCAACTCCAAGAGACTAGCCAAGTGGCTCACCAAGCCAAATTTTGGCTGCTCAACACTAAAATAGCTCTCAACATACTAACTAGGCTGTGTAGATGTATTCTTAGAGCAACTCCAAGAGACTAGCCAAATGACTCTCTAAGCCAAATTTTGGCTCAACAATAAAATAGCTCTCCAAAATACTAGCTATCCAACTCGACAAGCCATCCGCACTCCAAATTGGCCCCTTTCGCTGGCCAAGTTTAGCTAGCCAATCCAGCTAGCCACACTAGAAGATGAGATGTGGAGAGAGTCTGTTGGAGTGAGATGCTTAATATAGAGTGTAATCTTTATGGAGAGACAAATAGAGAATAATAAATAGAGTCTCTTGGAGATGCTCTTATTTCGTATAAACTCGTGGAGGAACTGTTTTAACTTCACTGTGCAACTTAATTTCTTGCCTGTGTTGTTCAAAATGTGTGTCACACTAGTCCAGTGTTCTTATTTTGTACTGCCACAACTAACAAATCGTTATTTGATCCTAACCAGAACTGTGTTATCCTAAATCACTAGGTACAGCAATGTCATTCATGTTGCGTTTGCAGTTATCACTTATATAGTGCAGAGAGTTTGAAGGTTACATCACTTAGAGCAACTCCAAGAGTTCCCCAAAAATATAACCCCCCAAAGCTCTGTATTGGGGACTCTCTTAAATAATTGTTTCTATAAAACTAGTGTCCTCCTCAGCAGCTCCCCAATACGTTGCACCCAAAGACAATTTAAACATGTCGTCACATCATCAATTAGTTACATGAGGATGATCCTAAAAATAGAATTAGTTGGCGCGAGCGAGGTGGTGGACGAGCGGAGGAAGGTTGGGAGCTGCATGGCTCTGCATATACCAGGGCGCCCAGCTAAATTATCCGAGCCACTAAATATTGGGGAAAGGTTTGGGGAGCTGTTGGACCAGTGATTTTTCTCCTAATCATGCAAATTTAGTTTTGGGGGCTATTATTAGCCTTCTCTTGGAGTTGCTCTTACTTGTAACTCAGTGCAATGTCTGACCAGATAAAAGATTGCTTTTGCAGTTAAACGAAACAACTAATGCAGCAACATAGTGAAATCAATTTACAGGGCATGAATCCATCATATATCTCTTCTTTGAAGCAATAAATTATCATGAACGAAATCTTTATAATAAGCAAATAAATCAAAAAGTAGGAAAACATAATATACTCAAGCATGTTCAAGCTTTGGAAAATAAACAAAATTTTGTCACAATCACCAACCATATGAACTTTGTGAAGTGGTAGTAGAAGTCCTACATAAAGGGAAGAAAGAAATAAAAGGTTCATTAGCAACATAATTGACAGGGAGCTAGGGACCTGATGAGCAAAATGGAGCTTTCGGTAGAAAGTTTTTTACCTTGGTAGGGTTGTTACGCTTGTTGAATAAGATTACCATAAGAACTGCATTGGGAAAAAAAGAGAGTGTAAGATCAAAGTTGACTCTCTTCAAAGTATAGAAAATGCAGTAGGAACTCACCGCACTGTATCCGAGCACATATGGTGTTGTCTTTCCCGTTCCTTTTCAGGTCTGCTGCTAAAACGCTCAACTTGTAGAATATGTATCCCAAAACAATGTCCATGAAAAGGTTAGGCGCCACTTTGTAGAGCTGACACAGGCCGGCTACAAGCAGCAATGGACCTGCATGCACATTTTTAATCAGACGACTTGAAGAGAAGCCAGGTAATGGAATTACTGTTGCTGTACCAGACACGAGGCCGACGTGGAAGCATCGGCAGCGGAAGATATTCCGCCGGTGGCCACGATCTCTTGCAAGGCGAGGGAGATGGGTTGGAGAGGCTTCCAGACGAGGGCGTCTAGTATGGCTTCCAACTCCTCCACGCCCTGCCCTGTCGGTTCGACCAGATCCTCCGGTCTCAGCTGCGGCGTACACCAGTCGTCGTCGTCGTCTGAGCTGCGGCATAAGCTCAGGTTCCCTCGTCCTCGTCTACCCTTCCCCGAAAAAATGTGCACGGCTCCGGCTGCGGCGGCGGGCCTCCTCGTGGTAGTGGCGGATCGGGGAAGCACGCCGCCGGCGCCGGCCGGGAACAACGACAAGCCGATGGCCGCCGATTGAAGGGACGCCATCAGCACTAATTCTCAAGGATTTTGGTACGTGATTGTTCGGTTGTGAGTTCAGTCGGCGGCGATATGATGGCCTAATAATCCATCGTATGCCGGCCCCTGATTTGGATATATATATATTATTAATAGTAACACGGACATGGTAAGCTGTACCCGTGTAAGGAAATGCCAGTAACCAAAATAAGCACGAATTATAGGCACACGTACGCAAGCAACATGCACATAAGTCATAAGTTAAATACGTTTTTGGAAACTAACTATATCTTTTTAGCAACCACCGCGTAGTACTAGTATGGCAAGCAACTTGAGTTGCCAAAAAAAATACATGGCAAGATTTCACACGTATGGGAATAAGCCAATCATCCACGATTCCATGAATACACGTACTGCAGTACGTACTGGTACTACACCGTAACTCTCTCTAGTCTCTAGCCAATCTCCACAATCATCCACGATTACCAACAGAGGGCAGCGACCGACGAGCGACCGCACCTCTCTAAGCGGCGGTTGATGGAGCCGCCGCCACCATTGCCCGCCGATGTCCCTGGATCACAGAGCTCAGCTGCGGCCGCACCATCGTCAGCGTCAGGTAAGATAATTAATGTGTTTGTCTGGGCTGTGTGACTATGATCTGGTCGTTCGTTGTTTAGGCTTGTTCAATTGTTTACTTGCATCTTTGGTCGGAGTGTGCTGATGTTTCATCTGCAACTAGGTTCAAATCGACTGCAAGTGATGCCGGCTACAAGTCAAAATGCTAGTCAGACTATTGGTCAATCTGGTTCTTCCACAGCACCTCCTTCTTCTTCAAATAGTAGAGCATCTGCACCGTTGGCTGTAGATCAGTTTATGGATAGTGTGGATGATGAACTTGATAGCTTCCTTCATGAAAATGACACTATGCTGGTGAGGAAGAAGGAATGTGTGAACTGGATAGATAAGTAGAACCTCAATTGAAGGTTACTAAAGCCAATCAGAATGCATTTGATATTTTAGCTTGGTGGAAAAATCAAAAGGGATGAATATCCAATCGTCTCCCTGGTTGCTCGTGATGTTTTGGCAATGCAAGTGGTGTTGCTTCTGAATCAGCATTTAGTGCTGGTGGGCGTGTCATTGATCCAATCCTCTCCCTAATTGCTCGTGATGTTTTGGCAATGCAAGTGGTGTTGCTTCTGTGATGTTTGGATTTTTCTCCTCTAAACTTTAGAGCTAAAGCTCCAAACAAGTGATCTAAAGTTAGCTCTTGTAATAGCCTGGACGGACTCCGGCGGCAGTTAGGGAGTGTGACGCAGCGCGCAGCACCGGGCGTGGGAGGCGCGCGCATGGGCGGTGTGTGCGTGCGTGCATGCACGACGGCTAGGGTTTGTGAGAGAGGGCTTGAGAGCTTGAGAGCTGAGGGATAAATCACTTTTGTTTATTTTTTTTCTAATCTCAAAAGATTACAGATCTCATGCATTTATAGTCATGGGGAGACTTGGCCTCTAAGAAATATATATTTTATTCCCTTTTATTTTATAGGAAAAGTGTCCATGCGTTTAAATGGGAAGAAATAAATCTTTTGTGCATTAGAATTATATACTGAAGATAATAAATTAAATCATTTGCTTGTGTAATTATGATTGTATAATCTATTCATTCAATTATAATTAACAACAAAATTGAGGATTTCTATATAAAATTACCTAACACAACAAAAATTTATATATGAAATAAAACAAAGTTCATTTCTACGCATAGGGCCTGCTTAGTTGACAACTAATTTTTGCCCAACCAAAATCATGGTTAGCCAAAACTTGGGCTTGCCAAACAATACTTGTCAAAGTTACGACAAAAACATAGGTGTGCATTTGGTTGATTGCCAATATAAAGGATTGCCAAAATTTATCTTTTATGTATACCTTAAGAACATTCTAGAGATCTGCCATAACTTTTGGCATAAAAAATTAGTGATGCCAATTCTTTAGCAATGAACCAAATGATAAATCCACAATTTTGAAATGCCATGATTTTGGTTTGGTAAAAATTGGATGTCAATCAAGCAGGCCCATAACAACCATCGCCACACGGACGCATTGCTTCATCCCATGACCATCTGATCATGCTGCGCGCACAATGGGGCTGGTGCTGCGATTCTTTCAGGGCTCATCAATCACTGACCGGGAACTTGTACTGCACCACATCACTGGCAGCAGCAGCAGCCAGCAGCAGGGTTTTTACCGGTCGGTATACCGCGTTTACCGCGTTTACCGGTGTAACCGCCCGCCCGTTACCGCACCGACCGGTAAAAATTCCGTCGAATTTAAATTTGAAAATTTGAAAAAAATTCAAAAAATTCTGTAAAATAGCTCATAATTTGTAGAATCCAATGGTGTAAAAATTTCTCAAATTTGAGTTCGTTTTTGGTATAAAAAATTTGAATTGAAGTTTGAAAAAAACTCAAGATATATGCTACGCCGTTGATTATTTGTATGCCATCACATTTTGTTACCGTATTGACTTATGCTATTTATTTCCGCATTGTGTGCCACTTTTTACATCAAAATGTCCAAAGCAACTACCAAAAATTCCATCAAAAAAAAAAAAAAAAAAAAACTTCCCCGGCGGTTTGGAATTTATACCGCTCAAACCGGGCGTATAAATTCCAAACCGCCCGGTATAAATTCCAAACCGCCCGGTTTACCGGATTTTTACCGTTACGCCGGGCGCCGTTTGAATTCAGTTGAATTCAAAGTTCAAACCGTCCGTTACCGAATCGGTTTACCGGGTAACGGTCCGTTTTACGAAACCGGCCGCCGGGCGGTTACCGGAAACCGGTCGGTAAAAAACCCCGCCAGCAGTAGTACTTCTTGGAAGGTTTTGTGCAGAGGCCAAGATAGAATTGGGTAAAAGATACATACGCATGGTGTGTGTATGTACGTGGCTTGACGGATGGAGGGGCGAGGGATCCGATCAACGGTCAGGATGCGATGGATGAGAAGTGCTGGTAGGCATGCAGTAGGCAGCCACCATGATCGATCCATGCATGCATGCCAAGCAAAAAGCTATGCTAGCTAGCGAGCGAGCGATGGAGCCTAGATGGATGATGGGCCGCGAGTACCTGCTGGCAGCTGCTGGAGCGCGAAGGGCGACGCAGGGTCACGGAGCCGAGCCTGGGCCTCGTAGCAGATGGGACTGGAGCCGGAAGGAGCCGCGGAGCGTGGGCGTTTTTCTCTGATCGGTGTCGTACATATCTGGAGCCTGGAGGGGAGCGTATCCTGTATGGAGACGTATTGGAGACCGGCAAATATAGGTAGAAAAGGCAGACGGAAAAAAGAGGTCATGAAATTTTCTCTCTTCTATACCTACTAATAAAGAGAGAAAATTTCCGCCAAAATTTTCTTCCACCTTTTTTCCTTTCACCTTTTTTCTTCCCCTCCTTCCTTTCACCTTATTAGGCCACCTGCCATGTTGTGTCCGTTACCTGCTATGTTGTGTCCGTACGGATCCACAAATCCTATAGGAATACGAACGTATTCCCCTTATGTCTACACGGTGCCTGCCTGTTGGTCGGGTTCGTTATGGAGAGATAGAGTCCGCATCTAAAACGTCAGAAATTAAAAAACGACTCTGACTCAGTTTCCGTTTTCAAATCAAAACAATAAAAGGCTTCAATATATTCAATCCTGCATGATCGAGAAGGTCAGCCGCCATATATAGACGATCGATCTGGAGCGCGTACTACGTGGGGGCGGAGGTGCTCGTCGTCGATGGTCCATGCTTTCAGTTCCTCCTCCAGTCCGGTGCTGATTTGATCGAACAATGCATGCATGCAGACAATCAACGAGAAGATCGCGCAGGCGGTCCTCCGCGGCGTCATCGACTTCAACCGGGAGCCATGGCCGAGAGTGTCCGATTTGATCGAACAATGCATGCATGCAGACAATCAACGAGAAGATCGCGCAGGCGGTCCTCCGCGGCGTCATCGACTTCAACCGGGAGCCATGGCCGAGAGTGTCCGCACCGCCAAGGACCTCATCCACCAGATGCTCGACCCCGACCCCTCCACCCGCATCACGGCGAGGCAGGTGCTTGGTAAGCCAACATCGATCCTCCTAGCTAGCCTCAGGTGCTGATCACCGACGATATGATGGTGTGGAGAATGATATTGCAATGGCAAGCGTATGTGCAGAGCACCCGTGGCTGAAGAACGCGGACACGGCGCCGAACGTGTCGCTAGGCGAGTCGGTGCCCTGCAGCTGCAGCAGTTCTCCGCCATGAACAAGTTGAAGAAGGGCGCTGTTCTCCGCCATGAACAAGTTGAAGAAGAAGAAGGCGCTGCGCGTGGCACGTGGCGCGGAACCGGCCCGTGGAGGAGCTCGACAAGTACGTGCAGATGTTCCACCTCACCTCACGGACAAGGACTACAACGGCAAATGTAACGTTTAATTACATCGTATCTATTCTAAATTCATTCAATAAATAGTATATATAATTATAATAAATAAACAATAAATTTCATTCTTTTTTCGTTAGAAAAATGTCAGAGGAACCCGTAACAACGCACGGGCATTTTTCCTAGTTATTAGTAAAGTATATATAGATATAGATTTCCTAAATAATATTGCCTTGGCGGACGAAGTGGACGAGATGATGGCAGGCGGCGGCGCGTCGGCCGTTGGCCCTCCTAGCGCACGCGCCCAAGCCCCATGGGCCTCCCTGTGATGAGCTGTGACATCTTCCCCTTTTCCCGCGCACAGCCGTCCTCACGCCGTATCGCTGCCCGTTGTCAATGGTGATGTCGAAGCAGCATGTCCCGAAGAATACTTGGGGTGTAGTAGATGATGTCAGTGATTGGCGGAGCCGTTGATGATGACGTTGTGGATGTCGGGACGTCTGTTTGGCCTCCTTAGCCGTGAGGGGCTGGGCCGTTGGGCGAGCATTCCGCCCGATCACCTGGTAGGCATTGATGGTGATGTCGCCCTTGTCGGTGATGATACCAATCTTTGAGGCTCCGTAGCAGCGTTGTTGATGGCGCTTGTTGGCTCCATAGGAGCGCCGCCGACGCCAGCAAACGCCCATAGCAGCGTCACCTTTGTTGTTTGTCACATTGACATCGGTGGCATGCATAACCGACAGCATGGCCATGTGCGCGCGCGCGCTGGCGTACGGGTACGGGTTCGCCGTTGATGGCGATGTCATTGTCGCCGGAGAGGAGGTAGTTGTTGCTTAGGAGGGAGAGCTCTCGCGGTGACCTTTATGCGGGCAAGGTGGCCGTGAGGATGGCATTGTGCTGGGCTGGTAGGATGGAGCCGCACCTCGCCATGATGGAGTTCGAGATCGCAACCTCGACGATCATCTCAGGGTAGGACGGGAGCAGGGTGGTGACGCCTTCGCGGCCATGGATCCGAGAGGCCGAGGATCGAGTGGTTTCGGTTACCAAATGTAACAGCCCGGACGGACTCCGGCTATTAGGGCGTGTGATGCGCCGGTAGCGACACCGGCGCGCCGCAGCAGCGGCGGGGAGGCGCACATGGGCGTGTGCGTGCGTCTTGCAGCAGCTAGGGTTTGGGAGAGAGGGGCTTGAGAGTTGAGGGATAAATCTCTTTTGTTTATTTTTTCTTAATCTCAAATGACTAGAAATCTCTTGCATTTATAGTTCTAGAGAGACTTGACCTCTAAGCAATCTACATTTTATTCCCTTTTATTTTATTTCCTAAATAATATTGCCTTTGCGGACGAAGTAGACGAGATGATGGCGGCGGCGGCGGCGGCCGGCCGTTGGCCCTCCTGGCGCACGCGCCCAAGCCCCATGGGCCTCCCAGTGATGGGCTGCTCTAAACTTTAGTCCACCTCACATTAGAGCTTTAAAGCTCAAAGTGAGCTAAAGTATATTCTAAAGTTTTTAGTGTTCTCAAGTTTAAAGGAGATCCAAACAGACCCTTATACGTAATAAAACGATAGTCGGGTGTTGTGGTGCTTGGATTTCCAACTTCTTGTTATTGGTCCTTTATAAGACTCACCTGCAGCAAACTTGACTTCCTCATGTACTAATCAGTTGTTTAAATAGGTAAACACCTTGACCAAATTATATGAGTAGGGATAACGAAAATTAATGGAATCTATCACAATAAACAAAGCAGTACGGATTGTTTTGATTCTGAAAAGAATGTGCATAGTAAAAACAAAATATGACAAAACATATCCCCTTAAAAGTCATTTAGGCATTCCCTTCAAAAATCTAAACTGTAAGGCAACATACACCTATTAGATTATTCCTTATCGTCTACTAAAACAAATGGAAGCGTATATATTTTTATTTATGCAAATCATAATTGTAAATTCAAAAAGAAAAGAACCCTGCCTGAGCCAGATTGAAACTACAAGCGATGCAATTAAGGTCATGTAAGAAACGACCAATAATTAATTATGGATATTGAGACAAATCAATGCAAAATTTAAATTTACTTAACATGCTATTGAAAAATGAAAAATCACAGCAATGTCCTAATTCTATCAGGATATTCATTCCTTCGCCAAGGTATCAGCCACTCTTAAAAAGTTGTGATCTTAAATTTAAAAAGATTGTCCACATAATGTACTAAGGGTGCATGTAGGTTAGCATGTGTGGTATCTACAGTATCATGGGTGAATTTTCATTCTCTAAGTTAATCAAATCAATTTGTTATAAAAAGAAACAAAGTACAATAACAAAAAAAAAAACCTATGGATTCACTATTTGATCCAAACAAAAGAAAAAAAGGCGTTTATGGGTCAGGTCCTCCGTTCTCTAAATATCACAAGTTTTGTTAGACATGCATAACCTACGTAATTTTATAAAAAGGAATGAATATTTTATCATGGGAAAGCTCTTTTTGCATAGCCTTGTCAATTTTATCGGGAGTTTCTTAACATTATAAATGAACAGTTCAAGATAGTCCAAACTCTAGAGCATGTATTTCGTTAAGAAGAAGTAGAGTGGTCAATAGACCTACACATAGTTGATACAAGAGGGTTCACGAAAGTAATCCAAGGATTACCAACAAAGCCCCCTCAACACGTAAAAACAAAAACAAGAACAAGGGGCCGCCGGACCCTCCACCTAACAACCCACCCGTAAACTAATCCTAATACATAAAATAAAAATCTCAACACCTAGGTAGCCAATAGCGATAGGAGCCGTAGATGAAACAGCGGGGCAAAGCATCCGCTGAGCAAAGCATCCGGTCTGGGCAACCCCGGCAGCAAAAGATCCGCGGAATAGACGACGACCGGGTGGCAAAGCATCCACTGGAAAACCCCTCGGCGACAAAACCATCTGCCGGAAAGAATCGACGGCCGTAGCCGCCCCAAAGGCTCCCTGAGTCCCTTAGGGCCACAACGCACAAGATAGTCTAAAACTCATAGTACGGTTAACTTTTTTGCCCTCAACTTGAGATGCTCCATTGGCATGCATGTTACACATTAACATGCATAATGAGTACGTAGAGCTCAACAAAACTAAGTATAATTATAGGCAAAAGCAACGTACATAGAAAACTCGCTATGACTTATATATACTTATAATTTAGAATCGATGAAGTATTATTTAAACCCTCTCCCAGACCTACTTATAATTTTAGTGGCAGCAGTCTCAGTGACACGTATGCAAATCATAAGGGAAAGCAAGCCCAACTTAAACCAGCAGACACCTTTCTATTGGGCTGGGTAAAACATGACGCGGCACACGGGTATATATGCCGCCGCCTGACACACGGCCTGGTGTGTGGTGAGTGTCGGACTAGCTAAGCGGTGCATGCCAATGCCAATGTGCATTCCCTGGTCGATCCACCGTAGCTTCCTATCACGATCTTCTGTTGGGCAATGAGCTACATGTGCCGCAAGCGCAACACCACCATCGGAGCGAACGAACTAGAATCGATGGACCAACACGGGACTGGACTGCGCAGACCAACCGCAACCTGCAGGTCCGGCCTTCTCTATAGGAGCGGACGCAGGGGCGGAGCTACAAGGTGGGCCAGGTGGTCCATGGACCACCGTGCGCCACGCATACCAAGCAAAAAAAATTAGAAATAATTTCTTATTTGACCCTAAAAAACTTTATTTTGCTTATTTGACCTATTTTTTTTCTCAAAGTTGTCTATTTAGCCTCAAAATTAAAGTTTCTTACTTATTTGACCTTCCGTTAGAATTCTGGGGTTAACGGTGTGAAGTGGCGAGATGAAAAGTCTATTTTACTCCCGGCTAGAAAGAAAAAATGATATACGTTGGATGCGGCGGCATCCTCTACGCGCCCTCCCCACCGTGCGCCTCAGGATAACTCTCCACATCTCACCGATGGCATAGTACCATGCCCGGCGGCCGGGCAGACCCTACATGCATCGTCATCCTCGCCCGGCGACACGTCCAGTGCCTAGAGGCGTTAGTCTCCTCCTGGCCGCATCGTCCAGCCCCCCTCCCCCTCCCGGTGGATCAGTTCGCGACTTCGCCTTTTCGCTGTTGCGGGTCACTAGAGACCCACTGTCGTTACAAGTCGGTCGAGATCAAGTGTTGCATGGGTCGGCCCCGACACCTGAGCGAGTTTGTGTATTCGTACACTCTGATTCAAATTCAAATAGTATGTGTATATACTTCCATCAAAGAGTATGCATATATACACTCCAGTTTAAAAAGTATGCATATATACACTCAAGTTTAAAATGTATGCTTATATACTTCCATCGTGAAGCATGTGTATATACTCTTCTCAAATTAGTATGTACATATACACTCCAATTAAAAAAGTATGTGTATATACACTTCACAATTTAGTACAGATGTCATTCTCGCTTCCGAAAAGTCAACGTTTTCAAAATGTCAAGAATTATATATTAAAATATATAAATATTTATGCTAAGTAATTAGTATCATCGGAAAGACCTTTGAGTCTAGTTTTTTAATAAATTTATTTAGAGATTTAAATATTGCACGTATTTTCTACAAACCTAGTCAAAGTTGAGAAAGTTTGACTCGACACGCTTCCCATAACGACATCTATTTTGGGGACGAAGGGAGTATATGTGTTACTTCCATCCAAAAAGTATGAACGCATACTGATACACAAAAAAAAAGTATGTACGTACTCTAAAAAGTGTGACTAGTGAAGTTCTTTTATATTTTTTTTTTCTAGCCCGGGTAAAATGGACATTTTATCTCGCCACTTCACACGTTAACCCTAGAATTCTAACAGAACGCCAAATAAGCAAGAAAATTTCGGTTTGAGACCAAATAGACAACTTCGAGAAAAAAAGGCGGATAGGTAAGATGAAGTTTTTAGGACCAAATCAGCAATTATCCCAAAAAAATTAGATCGAGTACATATGTATGATCGAAAGGTCCGCGACATTGGCGATATGTTGTGCAGCCTTTTTGTGCCTCTTCATATTTCTCCGTGTGGCCAGTATGCCTAGTTGAGTTGTACTTCAATTCAATATACCAAATGATCGCAGCGGTGGCATGCGCAGGATGATAAGTAGCGGCACACATGAATCATCCGTAGACAATTGTTATGTCTCAAAATCTTCATCCAATTAGCATACTCGTTTAGTCAGGTTTCCTTTTTTCTCTCTCCCAATCTCTCCTATATAGGTAGAAAAAAACAAATTACTAATTGAGTCGAACACATCAGCTATGAATAAGATTTTCATAGGCCTTAATCTATTATTAGAATGCACAGTCGTATTAAACTATTTAATAACCTTTTGGATGATTGTATAGTGACTTTTATTGAGTAGGCTATCTTCTTACAATTGTGTGAATAAGAAGTCATCAACACTTTCATGGCTATTAGAAGGCATAGGCTTAACAACAAGTAATAGCATATTATTCCTCGTGTGATGGTTCAATTTTATGTTAAGAAAGCTATACTTTATTGAGAAATAATTAATATGAGGATGAATCTCGAAAGCAAAGGGAGAAGAAAAATAGCAGTACTGTAAGGTCCTAGTTGGCTAGAGGGGGGTGAATATAGCCTATAAAAATTTCTACAAAAACACTTAACAAACTGAATAGTATAACAAATGGCGTAAATGCGGTTTGCACTAGCTCTAATGTCTTGCAAGCCTTGTAGTGACAATTCTAGATATAAGCTATGATCTCTAAGTCACACAAGAGCTATGTCACTACTCTATCTAGTGAACAAACCTAGATATGTCTTAACTAGTAAGAGTAACGACACAATTATATGCTAGCTCTCTACACAAGGTAGACTAGAAAAGTAAATGCAAGAGCAAGGAAATTTTATACCGACGTGTAGAGGCAATGAACCAATCACCGTGTAGAGAGAAACATAACCACAATCAATGGATGAAGCCAATCACCAACGAAGACAATGGACACGATGATTTGTTCACCCGGAGTTCACTTGTGCACCGACAAGCTACTCTTCTACAGCCGACCAACACAAGGATGGTGCTTGAGCTAGGCGGTGCACTTGCTAGCTCCAAAGCCACCACTCACAAGTGAGGTACCGAAGACACGAGTAATGTATTACTTGTGATTTGTCACTCCGACGAAGATGCGTGGTCCTCTTCACAAATCAACCCGGAGGTGGCCAAGAACAATCTCCAACTCTTGCCAACGCCTCCATCAAATCACCAAGCCGGCTAGGAGCAGTACTTTCCAAGAATAACAAGAAATCCACCGGCAACAATGACCCTCAAGTGCCTCTAAATGCAACAAGCAAGGCAATGCACTTGATGAATCACCACTCAATTTTTCAAGAATATGCTAGGAAGCAAGTGGGAGAGAGTGGAAGGGCTTTGGCTCAGCTCAAAGGGTGTTAGAATGAATTCAAATGACCAAAAGAGCTCCCCATGACCAACCAAACCCATATATATAGACCCCCATTCGAAATAGATCCATTGGGTTCAAATTCAGGGATTTTTTACTATTGAAAGGTCCTAATGGCTAGAGCGGGGTGAATAGCCTATTAAAAAATTCTACAAACAACACTTAACAAGGCGGTTAGTAAATAAGATGGCGAAAGCAAATTCTACGGTGCTACAAGCTAGCTATGCAAGCCACAAGACAAATATAACAATTCTAATGTCTCTAGGTTCACACAAGAGCTAGGTTGCTAGTTTACTCCTAGGTGAGCAAGATAAGTTAACTAATTATACCACTAGGAGCTAAGCTACTCTAGTCAACTAACAACCAAAGCAAAGCTACACAAGTATATCAAATGTAAATGCTAGAGGTGTGATCGATATACCGACGCCGACGTAGAGGTGGAAGCCAATCACCGTGATCAATATGAAAGCTCCAACGAGCAAGAACAAGATTGACACGGTGATTTTTCACCGAGGTTCACGTGCTTTGCCGTACGCTAGTCCCCGCTGTGGCGATACACTCACTTGATGGTTGCTAAGCTTAATGGCACGGTGCCAAATCCCCCGGGATCTCAAGCACACCAATCACAAGAGAGGATTCACAAGCCATGAGCAATCCATTAGTGCTCCTTTCACGAATCTCCCGCGGGTAAGGAACGACCACTCACAAGTCCACCGGTGTGGCCTCGAACAAGCTCCAATCGAGCTCAACACCGCCTCAACCTCCAAGCCGCTAGGGAACCAAGCAAATTCCCAAGAGAAACAAGATCCCGCAGCCTCCTCCAAGGATGAAGTGCCTCTAGATGCAATCAACAATGCAATGCACTTCTATCACTCTCAAGATGCGAGATGAGTGGAGTGGAGTGTCTCAAGCTCACAAGCAAGTATGAGTGTTCAAATGTGCAAGAGAGAGCTCTAGAAACCGCCATCCAAGTATATATAGAGCCCACTCAAAAACATAGTCGCTTGGTGCATTTCATTCTTGACCGGATCGCCGACCGGACTCACCTCGCTGGGTCCTGCTTCACCCGTTGTTCCCCCCGAAGCGTCCCTAGGTTAGATAAGACAGAGCCTTCGCCCCACAACCGGCACCGCCTTCATGCATCCGGTTAGAGGATCCGGCCAGAACCGACTCACCATCCATGCGTCCTGGGCCGAGGTCCTAAGATGAGCCCGAAAATAGACCTTTTTGTTGTTGACCGGATTCGCTCGACCGGACCGTCTGGTCGCCCCTTCCTGCGAGTTTCGTCGTTTTGTTGTCGCCTTTGCTTCAACCCTGCTTCGCGTCTTGCCATTATTTGCCAACACGTCGAAGATGGTCTCAATATCATGTATGTTAGCATGTCGCGTCGATTAGGCAAGAACGGTTAGTGCTCTCAATCCTAAATGCAATATGCAAGTCAAGTGGACCTAGAAGCACTTCACCAAAGGGTTAGTTGTGGCATCCCCTCTTGATAGTCGGCCATCTATCATATAATGTGATCACACTCTCTATAGTGTCTTGATCACCGAAAAGAAAACCCTATCAATTATACCTTTGCCTTGATCTCCTGTTCCTTCCAAACCGACAAAACCGAGCTTGACGATCCATCATGTCCATCATCATCGCTCATGTTCATGATCATCATGCTCCACATCAACCATGCAATCCTATCTCTCAAGTCACACTTGAAGCAAAGGATTAGCATAACAAAGTGTCATCAATTTCCAAAAAAACCAAACATGAGATTTCAATCGCGACGACGCCAAGCCGCCGCTGGAACCACGCTGCGAACAGATGACCGCTGTACGCCGACGCGCCAGCGCCAAGCGGGCGATATGCACTGTGCCGCGACCGGCGCAACCCGCCGGTGACACCGTTTTCTAGATCGCGGCCCCGGCCAGACACCGGACGCCGCGCCAGCGCCACGCCAAAGTATTGTCGCCCCAGCGGCTCCACGCCGACGCCAGATTCATTGGGCCCGTGAAACCGCGCAAAGCGCCGCACGCCAACCCTCGTGGTCGCGCCGCCGTAATTTGCGCTTTAGTTGTCATTTCAGCGTTGCCTTCGTGATTTTCCCCAACTTTCGCCACTTGAAACATGTTACCAACATGTCGAAGAACACCCCACCACCGTGTTAGTATTTCAAAACATTTTCACCAAGTGCGGTTAACTCTCTAGGTTAGAATGCATGCATATGAATTTTGAACGTAGAGGCACATGAGGACCGAAGTTCCCGAGGTTTTCCCCCTTAATAGTTCGGCTATTGATCCTAAACCACTCACACCCTCTATGGTGTCTTGAGTGTAAAACAAAGTGGCCCTATCAAATATACCTTTGCCTTGAGCCCATTTTGTTTCTCTCTGTCTTTGCTTTCCCAAGTCCATGCACTCGACCATCTTTTGGATCAACACCATGTCATCCACCATGATCACATTTGCACCAAGACTTGGCTAGAACCATCTCAAGCTAGATACACACTTAAGCATAAAGATTAGTCCTAGGGTGTCATTAATTATCCAAAAACTAATCTAGAGATCTTCAAGTACTCTAGAAGAAGATACTGGAGTATCCAATGAAAATATCTAGAAAGGGAAATTGAGTAGCCCGGCCTTCTATAAATACACGCTAGTTCCCGCTATAAAAGCATTTAGCAAAAAAACAATAGAAAGAATAGACAATTCTCATTTCTCCTACTTTCTACAACATACTTCTAAATATACTGCCTATTTTAAAAAGCTTTATTTATAGTTTTCTCTTTTAATTATGTTTTGCAATTCATATAATTGTATACCATACGAGAGAAAGCAAGCACCAAAAAGTTTCTTACTATTAACACATAGACAAACAAAAACCTATTTTGGTTCCATAAACATAGAGTTACTTTTATTGTGACAAACAACTCTTAGGATTTAAGTTGAAGAAGATAAAAGCAAATCTAGCTGTAATGATGCTACTTTATGTCGTACTTCTTCTTGAAGTAGTCCCTCATCTCCCCGATATCCTTGGCTAACTCAACCGACCGATACACTGCTTTGAGTATAGCAATCGCTGTCAATGCGATATCTGATGTTCTTCTTTGTCATCAAAGCCCTTAACTTGAGAAACTCAATGGCCTTGTCCCGACGACGGTGGACATATTGATCAACAAACATGCAGCCAAAAGGATGTAGAGATCCCTTTTGTTGTGACCTCTTTTGTTGACATCGACCTGTTGATTTGATATATATAACAAAAAAACTCGAGCGGCAAAAATAGTAGCATGCAAGCGGCGTCCCCATACATAGAGAAACAGGAAAAGTAGATCGTGTGCAGTAGGACGTAAACTCGCAATGGCGAAAATTCAGTGTTGTCGTGCACTAACGATACAGGTTGCCCAAACGAGATTCACAACTCTAGTTTTTCGAACCGAACCGGATCGGCGGTTTGACCGCTAAAAGACCGAACCGAGCCTCCACCGGTCCGGTTCACTTAAAAGATCGCCCATGCAATCGACCGGTAAAAACCAGTTCAACCGTGCAATCACTTAAAAGCATGGTGTGGAGTGGAGTAGGGAGACATGGCAGGGGCGAGATGATGGAAAATGTTGGCGGTCGGGGCCAGTGCATGGCAGGCCGAAGATCGGACTCGAGAATGGTCGGCACCGCACAGGACCGTTTGGGCATCACTCTACCTATAGTGCCTGTGCGTTTGTGATGGATCCCAACTGTAAATCTCATCTTTTGCCATCCATTTTCCTTTTGCTCTCTCTCTAGCTATAAGGTCAAGCACCAAGCTAGCCGTGGATTTCAATACAGCAGGACCAATATAAGCACGCATTGTAACCTACTCCAAATTGCTAGCTCGTGATTGCAACTTTTCTTAGAGACTGCAAGCATATCAAATTTGGTCAAAATCATCAAGAGAATTACAAAGATTTATGTCATCAAATTGCTAGGTACAACTTAAAGATATAATTAACAAAGAAAATCTAATAATAATTATTTGGTGCCATAAATATCATTAGTTCTATTGTATAAGTTTAGCCAAACTTATAATTCTTTTGACCCTCTAAGAAAATTGGAATGGGGACCCCCAACCCTAGCCCGCCGCTGCCCTTCCTCCAGACTCCCACTCCGACACGCCACCTGAGCGGGCCGTGAGGCTCACTACTAGCTAAACGATTTTTAGTGGCGGTCAAAAACATTTCCGGTGGTGGTTTTTATAACCGCCACCAACATAGGGTCACTGAAAATGGCCCATTTTCCGTGGCGGTCAAATGCCCGCCATGGTTAACAATAAAAAAAATAAAAAGGAAAATCCAGATCCAGGCCCGTTTGGGCCCGGTCCGCCACCACCGCCGCTAGGGGGCCGCCGCCGCCGCCGGGAGGGGCCTGCCGGATCTGCCATGGGGATCCGACGCCAGACCCGGATCCGCCGCCGCCTGACGAAGTCTCCGCCGCCGCCAGACGCCATGGGGAGGCCATCGCCGTGGCCTCGAAGCTCCGCCAGCGCCACTCCGCGGAATCAAGGCCGCCACCATCTGCCGCTCTACCCCACGCGGATCGAGCGAAGCGCCCGCCGTGTGGGGAGGAGAGGGGAGGGAGGGGAGCCACCGTGTCGAGGGAGGGAGGAGAGTCGCCGGCTCGCGGCGCCGCCGGATGGGGAAGGGAGGTGGCCGCCGCCGGTTAGAGGGGAGGGGCCGCCGTCGGGGGGAAAACCGGGCGTGGGAGAGAAGGGACAGGTGAGGGAGAGAGAGAGACGAGTGGGAAATGAGGGAGTTAGGTGAGTTAGGGTTAAGTTTTCTTTATATATGATGGCACCGTGATCGGGCTCACTTGGGTTAAAATGGGCCTTCCGGTGCCGCCGGTTGGGCCTCATTAACCGTGGTGGTTTTATTATAAAAACCGTCACAAGCATTAATACATTTACCATGGCGGTTTTAAAACCGCCACGCTTAATTAAAAAGACCATCACGGTAAATCAAGCCATTTTTCGTGGCGATTTTCCAAATGTTTGCCACGGAAAATTATTTGGAAACATCGTGCAAAATCATTTATGTAGTAGTGGCTCGTGCGCCCGTGAGGACGGGCGGGCGCATGGCCTTCTCCCTCTTCCTATCCGTGGTTTTGGCGCGCGGCCGCCCTCGGCCCCTAGAGGGAGCTTGCCGGCAAGGGTCACATCCAACGCCGACGTTGGCATTTGGCCACCGGATCCGTGTGCGCCCTTGGCGGATCCCGGCGGCACTGCACAGGGCGCAAGCGCCGGTGGGTGGTGCGGCGGCCGGAGTCGGCGGCGGTGGACGGCTGGTCTGCACCGGACGGACGCATGTGGCGCCGTGCAGCCGCATGTGGCGCGTGGGGCCATGGCTGGGGGCGCCGGCCCTACTTGGCCTGGGCCGTACGGCTTGGCGATGGTGGACCGGGGCGCTCAAGGCGGGCGACGGATCTGAGGGAAGGTGGCCGGTGTTCCCTATCTCCTCCTCGACAAACGTTCCCGGTTCGCCACCTTGGTGGTAGGGCTGGGGAGAGTTTTTGGTGCTTGCTGGTGGTGCCCTCGGCCGGTGCCGAGCTTTTCCAGCTTGTGGCGTCGCGAGGCGGCGAGGTGTGCCACTAGCTTGGCTGAGTGCATGTAGCCGACATGGTGTGGAGTCGGGTGAAAAGCCTCCACCGGGCGCTATGTCGTCGGCAATGGTAGTGGCAGCCTCGGCGGCCATTCTCCCGCTGGGGGCACCGTTGGTGTTACCATGTCCATGCAAAGAAGGGGATCTCAAGGTGAAAACTCGGCCCTATGGACGCATGCGACAACGGGCCATTAGCGGCCGTGCCTTCCTTGGAGGCGCTACATCCGAGACCCATCTCTGCGGTGGTAGTGGTGGTGGTTGGTCGGGTGGTGCCGCCTCGGCGCCGCTGGGCTATGGTGGTGCACTTTGGTGCGTGTTGGCAGGGGAGGTGTGAAGGGCCCATGGGTGTTAGAAACCTTAGTTGTCACACACGGTGCAAAGGTGATCCCGGTGATGGTTAGGCGGAAGTGGCGCCTCAAAAGCGGTTTTAGATATCTAAGTCCCGGGGCGGTGGATGTGAGTGGACACTACACCCTAACACCAACATTAGGGATCAAACGTGAGGCGGTGGGTGAGGCGAGGCCCCCATGCGAGTAGTAGACAGATCCGTGGGTTTCAATGGTGCCGCGACGGAATTCTCACGATGCAACACCGAGCAGGGGGTATATCTATATAAACTAAAGCCTATACCTGAGCATTTTTAGCCCGTCCCCACCTGGCCCGCCGGGTTCGCCCGCCCAAATCCTTGGCCTATCCACGAACCTTACTGGATGGGCCCTGACACAGATCTTGCAGCCTGAAAAAAATCTTGGCCCGAGCTCGACCCGAAGTGTTGTTTTTAGCTATTTTACACTATAAAATGCAAGGCCGGCCCGCCCAAGCCTGGCCCGAAAATTGAGGGCCGACGTGTCCAAAGGGGGAAGGTCATGGGCAGGAATTTCTCGGCCGAAATAATCGTGATTTTTTCGCCCGAAATAATCGGAATTTTTTCGCCCGACCCGGCCAAGCAAAATGCTCAGGTATACTAAAACCCATATAGGTCATATACAGTCCAGCCTATTAGAAGCTAGAGCTGTAGTCCATATGGCCCAAATAACGGTTTGTTCATTTGTTCAGTTGAGTTATCTTCTTCGTCGGCGGCTCTGAGTTGCGTTCTTCCGACGGCGCATGATCTTATCCATGGCAGACCATATACTATACAGAGTGGGGATTCGTGGCAGAGTAAGGTATGGCCAGCGCCATACTTTGCCCTACCGAGTCCTCCACCACTGATTAGTATATGAGTAATTAAAAAAAATTAGGAAACATAACATATATATTTGTTACTCATGCATGTTAGCACAACGTGTATGCTTACTTTAATCAAATATTGATAGACGTGGATAATGTAGAAACATATGCATGCTCTTTGGTTTTTTGAATTATTTATTTTAAAACAGAAGATGTGATATTTAGTTTTGTAATAATGATATGACAGTCGTTGTGTTACAAAAATTATCCATCTAATAGGAGTATATGAGTAAATTAGATGTAAATTTAGGTATCCTTTAGATCATGTTTCTTAATGGTAGTATGTGGGTAGTTTAAATATAGTCATGAGTTACTTGTGTTCTTTTTTTATGCAATACCAGAAAACTCCCTCCGTTCCAAATTGTAGTTCACTTTGGTTTTTCTAGATCCATTTGTTTTAGGCTTTTGTTTTACTATGTATCTAGACATAGTGTATGATTAGATGCATAACTAAATCAATATATCTAAAAAAACCAAAGTGAACTACAATTTGGAACAATAGGGAGTAGTAATTATTTAGAAACTAGAATATGTCCAATAGTATGATGATCACCTTTGAAAGTAGATTTTCATATGCAATTTTTACTAAATCAACCATCCTTGAAAATTGAACCATAGATACGACACACGGTTGACTTAGTCAACTTTTCTTATAAGTTATTCTTTTTTTTTTTACGGTTCTCCTAAATATAATTGTAGAGGACGTTGTGTTAATCACCACTTGAAAATAGGTTTAGAGGCGATTTATCAAGTCATGCTTTGAAAATTGATTTCTAGGGTGTCTAGCTGAACTTAAAGTTTTTATTTTCATTATTGCTCCTGATTGGGCGTAAGCACTTTGCATATGTATCTCCCACGTGTATTTTTTTCGCACGTACTGTATCCGGTCCATCAATCAGGAAAAGCTACATGAAACTTGCGGAATAGGTCTTGGTTCATGCCTAAGTTTAGCCAAGTGTGGCAAATATGATTACCAACTTTTGTAACCTCTTGCTATATATAAACTGGAAACCACATTTTGGAGCTTCCCATTCATATATTATCATCAAAAGCGAGCACAAAAAGATCGTGTACAACAACAACAACAAAAATGGTGTTATCTAGTTCAGGTAGAGCAAAATCTGGTTGCATGAAACCTGAAAAACCCACTACAACAGCTCCCATCTGATCGAGCTCTTCCCTGATGGCATGAGGCTGGCTGACTGTCTGTCCAGCCCTGAAAAAACACCTGCTCATCAGGAGAGCTAGCTCATGGTCCAACTCCTTTGATCTGTTTCCTGCATCATGTCTTGCTCTGTTGTAAGTAGATATACAAATCTGATGGCTGTTTAATTGTGATCATGAAGTGTCTCTGCCATCAGTGCTGCTCCGTCTTGATGCCTGTCAGGAACGAACCAATCATGCGATTTGCAGTTGGTCATGGCAGTTTCAGAGAAATCCAACCAACCAGTGTGCGTGTACATCAGTTCAGTAGGCACCTTTCTTGAACCATGATCGCCGACCAGCTTGCCGGATCTGCTGCTCGTGGTTGTGCAGGAGCTCGTCGATGCGCCGGGGCTGTGATAGAAGCGGCCCTGAGTAGTCCACCCTGTTCACCCTGCCCTTGCACATCTGAAAACAATAACAAAATCCCAAGATCATGCATCAGATCAAGAAACAAAATTCACTAGCAATGAAACAATTAAAGAGTCAACACAGCAAATCTGCAATGCTTGTGAGTTGTGAGCAGTGAGAGTGATACCATTCCAGTCTTGAGCTGCTTGGCATCAAGTGTCTGCCTGAACCTGTTGTTGTAAGCTTCAGAGGCGCTGAAGGCGTCAGCGACCTGTGCCCACTGCTTGATCATCTCCTGCTTCTCCACCTCGTATGGTGCCGGCGCCGCTGGTTCTACGGCGGCGGCGGCGGCGACGGTGGTGGTTCTTGCTCCGTCTCCTCCTCCGTTGTTGGTGTTGTTGGTCCCTGGCACCCTGGAGCCGCTCAACTTCGTCACAGCGGCAGTAGTGGCGTCGGGGCGGGGCTTCTTGGCCCAGGCGAAGCCGGTGGACGCGGCGAGCTGCACGGGTCCGGACAGAGGGAGGCCGTCGGCGACACACGGCGGCTCCTTGAAGCTGCTGGAGATGGTCCTGGCGCACGGCGCCGCGCCGTCGCCATCGTGCCGCTTGCTGATCGCCGGCACGGGCTCCAGCTCGACGAACAGCCGCGACTCGCCGCCGTCGTTCTTCCTCGCCACCGCCGCGCCGTTCTCGGCCACAACGGGCAGCGATTCCTGCGCAGGCAGCAATGTGGTCAGTTCGGTGAACACTGAACAGAACACGCAGGCGTCGACGGCGGCGCACCCACCTCGGCGTGGACGTGGCTCTGGTTCGTGTCCTGCAGCTGCATGCTCTTGTGCCCCTCGACAGCCGCCTCATCGTCCTTCTAGATTCTTCCCGGAACTTGGCGTCCATCTCCTTGTTGGGAACGTACTTGGGCAGGCTCGCCGGCTCGCACGCGTACGGCGCCGTCGTGAAGTACTGTCGGAGCAGCAAGAAACGCATGCCAATTAGCAGTTTGTGACGACGAAGGTGCTGCGCAGCACGAAATGAGGTTCGTGTACCTCGGCGTCGAGGGCGGCGGCGGCGGTGCCGCGTCCGGCGGGGTCGAGGGAGAGGAGCGTGTCGAGGAGGCGGAACGCGTGGTCAGGCATGAACGTGGCGAAGGATTCCCGGAGCCGGCTCGGGTACGGCTGCTGCGGGCGGAAGACGGCGGCGTGGGAGATCCCCGATCGTCGCCAGAACTCTTCGGGCGGCGAGCCACAGAGCTTGAAGATCTTGTGGATCTGCTCCACCTCGGTGCGTCCCTGCAGGACGGGCCGGCGCGCGTGCATCTCAGCGAAGACGCATCCGGCGCTCCACAGGTCGACGGAGGGCTCGTACGCCGTGGCGCCCAGCAGCAGCTCCGGCGGGCGGTACCAGAGCGTGACCACCCGGCTCGTCAGCGGCGCCGCCGACGTCGGCGAGAAGAGGCTCGCCAGCCCGAAGTCCGCCACCTTGAGCTCGCCGGCGCTGCTCACCAAGAGGTTGGCGCACTTGATGTCCCGGTGCATGACCCCGCGCTCGTGGCAGTGCGCCAGCCCCGCCAGCAGCTGCCGCATGTAGCACTTGATCTGGGGCTCGGTGAAGGTGATGTCGGGGGAGGAGTTGAGGCCGGCGAGGTCGTGGTCGAGGTACTCGAAGACGAGGTAGATGGAGGAGGAGGAGGAGCGGGAGGTGACGAGGCCCTCGAGTCCGACGACGTTGGGGTGGCCGCGGAGGCGACGGAGGATGAGGATCTCGCGCGCCATGAACCGCACGCTCTCGGGCTCCAAGCTGTCGAACCGGACCTTCTTGAGCGCGACGAGCCGCCCCGTCGCGAGCTCCCGCGCACGGAACACGCTGCTGTACGTGCCCTGCCCGATCTTCTCCAGCTTCTCGAAGCTCTCGGCGCGGGCGGCACCCAGCCGTGCACGGCCTCGGCGGCCACCGAGCTCAACCACGACGGCCACCCGGCCGCCGCCTGCTCGCCTTCCACGCACCGCCGCCGGACGTTCCCCACCATCCGCACTGTCGTCGTCGTGGACACCTCCCTCCCCGACCGCCGCCGCCGCTCGTTGTCGTCGTCGCCGTCGTCGAACGTCTCCAGACGCACGGGACGCCGGCTCCATATCGACAGCGCGGACGAGGAGCCGCCAGCCAGGTCCGCCGACGCCGACGCGCTTCGGGACATGTTGTAGGCGGAGCACGACGACACGTCGTAGGACGGCGACGACACCGCACCGTGCCTCGACGCCGCGCACCCCATGTCTGCCGCCGCGGAACGGAACGGCAGGCCAAGAAACGCGCTTACGGCTCCACGGAGACTCGGTGGCGGACCAACACCGGAATCAGAGGAGGAGGATGAGCAAGAACACAGAGGAGGGGAAGGGGACGGGAGGCTCTCCGTCTCCTGTCTCTCCTCCTGTGTTCTGCTCAGGCTCTGGCTCCCCGGCGATCAGCCTGCACCCCCTGCGTCCTCAAGCAATGCGAGCTGCGGCTAAAGATAGCAAGGGAGGAGATGACCGGCCATGGCCGATTAGCGATTGCTCTTGCTCCAGCTGCCCGGCTGCCTTTAATTGGTGATCAATCTGTCCTCCCCCCTTTTGCTTTAATTCCTGTGCTGGTTTTGAGCTGGGGAGCAAGTGCACCTCCTCTCACTCTTTCTCTGCTGCTGCTGATGCTGCTGGCCTCCTAAAGCCTAAATACTGTATGCATGACAGAGGTTAGAGGATTAGGGGGCCTTTGGTTAAGTGCAACAACCTCTCTATGTCAGATCAGAGATCAAGCAAGAACAGGTGCAGCAGATCCAAAAACACAAAAAAAAGCTGAAGCTAGCTTTCGGTAGTTTTTCGCGTAAATTTTTCAGATGATTTTGTTTGTGAATTGGTTTTGAGTTTGATTTATTTATTTATTGTTTGATAGAACAAAGAAGATGCAGGTGTGTGTGTTTGTGTGTGTGCCTACAATGCAATGATCAAAGAATACATTTGGTTTGGGGAGGGTACAGTACAGGGGCAAAGGAAGGAAATGCCTCGAATTGATGCGCGCCAACGAACGTGGTGTCCTGGATTTGGGCGGGGAAATGTTCATGTGATAATATTTATGTCACTATAGTAGGGCAGTATGGGCATGCTGTCTGTACTAGCCGTTTGTATTTAAAAACCCTAGCCAGCCACCACCTTGTTCTCTCCTTTCTTCAATTGTTTAAAATTTTAATTGGAGTCAAGGACTTAGTATCATTTCTTCATTCTTAAACTAATGGTGGTTTAGTGCTGTTTGTGATGATGTGGTTGATGAAAAGATTAGCACATGATGCAAAAGGCGGTTTGTTTGCGAGGAACATGACATCGAGTGGAAGGTTAACAAAAACAACCATACTAAACATGATAAAAGTAGCCATCTAGCGCTTTTGACTTCGCATTTTTTTTTGCTTCTTCTTTTCGCTTTTCAGTTTTCGCGTGTTTGGAGAAAGGGATATATGCTCACACAATGTGTATGGTTGTTGCCCCACCCCCTACCAAATCCCATTTCCATATATAAGAATCAAATGGGAGGACAGCGTAGCGTATGGGAGGGAATGTTTGACTACTGTGATTGTGGAATAGTGAGAATGTTTATGACAGGGACTGTTGCTGGATGCTGAGTTAAGCTTAGGCCCCATCTTTGTTTCTTTCCTGCTTATGTTCCATTTTTGTTTCCTGGCCAGTTATGTTTGTTTTCATGTCTGTGGACTGTGTGCCTTGTACTTGTTTTAGAATTATAACTGATCATGGGGACAGAGATTTTTCTAAACTGAAAGTTTTTACCTTAGGGTTGTCTCTGTATTCCATGTTTATCTTCTTCTTTTAAACAGCATAAATGTATCTCTCTGTATTCCAAATAAGATCTGAAATTTATGGGGAGCTCAGGGTACTACACAATGCAGCGCACGCTCAACTAGGAGTGAATCATGATGAATGCATTGCAAGGACTAGATCTATTGCTGGTTAGCTAGCCAGGTAAGTTCATCTTCATTCTTTCTGTAGAAGAAGAAATGCAATTGGCCTTGACTGCCATTTACAACCTCGTCCTTGCTCCATGCCTTGCAGAAAGGTACAAAAGTAAATGGCCCCATTGTCATATATATACTGCATAGAGGTGTACATATGTAGGACCAGACAGTGACTCATCCATGGGGGAAATTTCTCACAGATAAAAAGAGAGGGAAAATGAATCCAGCAAGCTAGGCAAAAGTCTACTCATTGTAGGTAGTGAGTGGCTTGGCAATCCTTTTGAGGAGGTCTCTCCTCTTTTTGTGGTTTGTGTTATGTGCCTGCTGTTCTTGCTCTAACTAAGCACAATGTCTTTCTGAGAAGTGGTGGGTGGTGAACACAGAGTGACAGATGGGTCCGGCTGAACTGCACATGATGGGGTCCAGTTGTCTGTCACTCTATGCAAAGGAATTGCTTAAAGAGATCACTCGTAGAAGTGCCTTTTTTGTGCTCTTGCATGGGGAGATAGGATCATAGTAGGATGATCTTTCTTTTCCTGCTTTGTGCCATGCTTTGGTGCTCACATATCTTTGCTTGCGACCTTTGATGCTAGATACCAATGATCATGCTGCTCCTCTTTTGGTTGTGGTGAATTGAACTCTTGTACTAAACTAAACCATCATTGATTACCATGTGAAAAAGTTTAGAATTGTCTACGCAAATTAATAGTGAGAAATTAAAAAAAACATCATATTTATGTCTTTGTGCTTGTTGTGGGCACAACGAAAAAAAAAAAAAAATCAAAGCAAATGCAAATGTAGGAGTATAAAAATTTAAGGGGCTTGCTATAATACAAACGTCTGAAAAATGGAATTCCCTCGGGTGACAAAAAGACTTTGGTGCTATTTGGTTTCTAGGACTAAACTTTTTTTTTTTTTTTAGTCCTAGGGACTAATAAAAAAAGTCCCTCCAAGAGAGTTTTTTAGGGACTAATAGAGAAAAAAAGTCTTAAAAAAATCCCTCCCTGTTATTTGGTTTTGGTAGGGACTAAAAGAGACTTTTTTAGTCCCAAGGACTAAAAAGTCGCTAAACCAAACAGCCCCTAAAGAAGGTTGAATGGGCACATGCGTCGAGTGGTCGTCGCGTGAAATCATGCAGGGATTTCAGTCACATGTTGTATAGGAAACGTGGAAATTTAAAGATAGGAGAAAGAAAATAACCATTAGAGGGAAATTTACACCAAAACCATTGGTTGAAACTGTAACAAGAAGACTGTGGAGGCATGGAAATATTTTCAGATGCATCCGGTGCTTATTCTTGCTTGATGTTCCTTTTCTCAATTACTGCTTCCTCCGTCGCATAATATATTCACTTCTACGGTTCAAATCTGGATGTTACTACTACAGATGGCAAAGTAACTGCCATCACTGACACTAAAATGATCACCGTAACAGTAAAAGAAACAACAGCAGTGGCACAATACGTGGTCGCAATTTCACCGGCACATACAAAAGACAAAAAAAAAAAAACAATAGTTACAATACACTATACTCGAAGATTCTGGACGAGAGGCTCTCTAGGTTGGGATTTTTTTTCTTTCCTTTTTTTTTATTTGGCCTCCAACTCGGTGGGGATAAATGTGTGGAAGAGAATGGTTCGGCAGTTTTGCTTTCACGCACAGCCTACAACAGCTTTATGCCATTGAGACCTTTTATTTTGAACGGTAGAAATGAAATTATTATGAGACAAAGGGAGTACTCAACAAAGTCTTTTCACTGAGATCAAAGTACTAGAAAGAGCGCTGATGATGCAACAGGCTAGCTCTAGCACTCTGTATGTGCCTTTGCGTGGGCCAACCAGTTTACCGACCTTGCTTAAAACCCTTTGGTTAATCACATTCAACAGACCGTCAAATCTGTAATCTTTTCACCCAAAAAAAAAAAACGTAAATCTGTAATCAGTGTAGCCTAGCACAAGGAAGCAAATCTCCTGCTGCCGTGCCGTATCCAGATTCCAGAACAGGCATATGGTCCAACCGAAAACGTAATGGCCCAACTAGGCCCATTAATGGGCTGGGCTTGTTTTTTCAAGGCATACTGGGCCAACCAAGCCCCATAAAGGCTCTAGTGGGTGTTAGCCTTGTCACGCTGGGACCTTTTTTTTTAGATTAGAAGAAAATAAAAAATGCTGAAAAAGATAAAATAAAAAATACTTCCTCTTAGAAAAGATTAAAAAAATCTTTATGGAACGCATGAAAATTGCATCCAACCTTGACAACACATTCCAACTATTCGAGGATTTACTGGGGTCAAGGTTATTAGGCTATCAAATGTTAGTTTCATTAGTTTTTAAACGCATAATAATTGTAATCAAAATTACTCAAATGCTACATGCAAAAATAAAAATTTGTGAAAAACATGAAAAAAAAAATATATGACCAGTCGAAAGAGGAATAAGAAACTAAACAAAACAATTGGAACGCAGAAATTTTATTTTACAATAAAAACACGTAGGACAAATTCTAAGGTTCCAAATAGGGCTTGAACGACTGCATCACTGTTCATTCGAGGAGGGGAGACGTATTGAAACATAGCAAAGTTATCCCACAAATTTGCAACATGTCTTGTATATTTGGAATGGAAGTATGCCATTAACAGTAACAAAACTAACTACACCTGCTGCCTACCCAACCTGACCAGTCCCCGAGCATGATATCACACTGGCATGTCAGCCTGATCAACAATCAGAATCAGATGCGCAACAGAAACAGAAATAAGAATCCTAACAAACGCGTCAAAATGATAATTCACCCAGGTGCGTTTCTTTAGGATTAGAGTTCATTTCGAAGAGATGTACAAAAAGTTTTGATCCGATGCAGGTCTCAGGGGCCCAAATTAAAATTAGTGCTGAGAAGCATGTACAATTGTGACTCTCTCAAGCTACTAGTTCCCCAATTTCCCTCCAACTCGTCAGGGCAAAAAGGAGTTTTAGAATTCTGACCAATTCTCATCAGCTAAGGTACCTAAAACTCTCTCAAGCTACACGCAACGATGCATTGTTCACCGGGCGGGCATCTCGGCCTTCGACAACGTCTGGTGGTTCTTCCCCACCTTGTTATGCCCAGTGCATCCGCGTCCAAGTCAGCAGGGACAAGAGATGGTGATGCCTGTGGTGGTGGGCTGACCTTGGTTTCCTCTACCTCCATGGCAGCAGCCACGCTTCTTGCACGGCGCCTCCCTCTTGGTTTCTGCTTGTTCCGCCACGTTTCGCCGCCATGACTGGCTTGGACCTTCCAAGTGCACGAAGATCCTCTGATACCTCGTGCTTCGCAATGATGCAAGGCCTGGCAGGATGTCCTTCTGAAAGTCTTTCCTCTGTCGACGTCCTCGGCCTCTCTGAGGTTTTGAGACAAGAACTGAAGCTGCAGAGCAATGGCCACGGTTACGGTTATCCTCCTGGGTGATTCTTGGTGTTGAATGGTACTCGTTACTTTTGGTTTCTTGAAGCTTCAGTGTTGCAGCCTCAAAGTCATCACCACTGTCCTCGTTGCTTTTGGTTTCTTGCAGCTTCAGTGTTGCAGCCTCAGAGTCATCACCGCTGTCCTTGTCCAACGCTGTGCTATCTTTCAATATAGCTAAGTCAGCAAACCAATGCAGAATGTCAAATTGAGGAGATGCTGGTTGAACGCTATCATTCCACATTTCTACCAGCCTTTCTGCTGCTGCCATGGCAATAGAATCCTGTGAAGGATCATTGGGTTCATGAGGAACAATTTCACCTGATTCATGAGCATCCATCTCTAGATCATCGATTATTGGCAAGGCTTCATTCAGGTCAATAAGATTCCTAATATCTGTGTCACTTTCCTTGCACTGGGGTTGAATTTCCATGTCAGGTTCACACTTAATCGACGGTCCAATGTTTAAGTCATACTGTATAGCGGGTGAACACTGAGAATCTTTTTCTGCGCCAACACTGATGAGGGAGGCCGGGACTCTCGTGCTACTTTCTGAATATAATGTGGGGCTGGGCAATATCTGGGAATGGTCCTTTGCATAACTTGATGGGACATGTGATTCCATCAGGCTTACTGGTTTCTTGCTGAGCCAAGAGATATCAACCACTGATTTCTCGCTTCCCTGTTCCCATGTGGCAGCAGCATCAACTGGTGTGTCATTCAGATCTATATCCTTCAGGTTATCATGGAGTGCAGGAAGCTTTTGATATCCTGCAGCTCCCTGAATCTTCAGTGAATGATGATAGGGTGCCTTTGGAGTAGAATACATTGAGATACCATTGGAAAGGTCATCCTTATCAGTGAATGTTTCAGCAGCACCACAATGACTCTTAGTCAAGTAGCTTGTGTTGTTGCTTTGCCATGGAGGATTCAGTGCATGATTGAAGCCAAGCGGAGCAAGGATCGAGTGATTGAAGGTGCTCCCACTGGGAGCATAATGCCCCATTGAGGAACCAATACAATTTTGTTTGTACCATGCCATGCTAGTGTTTGAGTCTGACAAGAAATAGGAAACTACATTAGTGTGCACTGATGATAGTGAATTAAACAAAAAGGTATAAAACATGCCCAAAAACAAAAGCTGTAGATCTTACCATCCTTTCTCTGTTGAAATGAATTGCTGTTCTTTATTTCCCCATTTGCGCCAAAAGAACCTTGAACCAAATGCTTTACCAGCACATTTTTCTTTTTAGCTTTGCTTCCAAGCTTATGAGGTTCAAATTCACTCCCTGTGATACATGATACTGGTTCTGGGGAGCAGATATTCCCACACCAAGAAAATTTGAAATATTCATACTAGATGATTCTTCAACTGGTTTATTCAGTATATGCTCAGCTGAGCTGTGACGTGCCTGTATATCAGTACTCCAACTCTTCATATGTGAATAGGCCTCGCTATTTTGCAGGTTGAGCTTGTCATTTCCAAAAAAGAACAGAACCATTAGCCCCAGGCAAACCTTTTGAAGGCCTCACTTCTAGTATCTCCACATCATCATCATCGCCAGCATATACATCTGCTGGAAGCTGCAGGTCAAACATTTTCTTTGGAGACCTAACATTGTTATGCCTCAAAGGAGTTCCACTCACACTATATTGCGAACTGCTTTCATTCATCAAATCGATGCATGACTGCTTAGGATCATGTCCAGAAACAGGATTTGCAGTTTGCCACATTCCTTTAACATCACCAAGCAGTGTCTGTGATGCAGAGGATCTTGGCTGCAATACATTAGCATAACTAGGGCAAGCATTGAGATCTTCTCTTTGGAACCGTGCCATTAGTTCGTTCTGAATTTTGTAAAGACGGTGAAGTTCATACACCTACACAGACAGCAAAATGGTGCAGGAAATGAGCTATTAGAACTATAGACAAGAATAAGAAAACAACACCACTGCAAGGAATGCCTTTTTATAACCGTCAAAAACATACCTGTTTCCGAAATGTAGCTTCATGCACAAGCATTGTCCGCTTTATCATTTCCTTGTCATATTGTACAGATCCATTTGAAGCTATTATTGTGAACTTCTCAGTAAGATACACACTTGGTTTGTTCTCCTTGTGATATGGCAACACATTGCCATTAGAATTTACACTAGAACCTTCCATGTCAAAGTATCCTGAAATATATGCCTTGGCCTCAACTTTTATTCCCATATCTGTCAAGTCATGACACAGAGAAGTTAGGTTAGAGCTATCATTAGAGGATCAAAACCAATCAGCACAAAACTTGTCTATAAGCACAGTCATCCTTTCACTTTGGAAAATATGAGAAGGTGCACATGCTAAAATGGCAACAACTGAAATGCAATTAACATATACAGTAGATGCCATAACAGAATGTTTCATTAAGTCGATAGAAAATTGTCCATATTTGCAGCCTCTCTTTGGACTTCACATAGGGAAAAAAAAATGAGAAAGGAAAATAGGATGAAATGACCCAAAACAGGGTGCTACCGAACATTAAAAAACCGAACAATACTGTAGTAATATGATGTTTGCATGGGACAGGAAGTTCTGACCACAAATAAACAACACTCTAAGACCCCCTACACCCACCCCACCCCCTCAAAAAAACAAAAACAAAAATACCCACTGTTAACAGATTAAACTCATTAACTGATTAAATGTTTTTTTATCACAAGTATAGCCTCTCTGAATGTTTTGCAGTCTAAATGTCATTGGTCTAGATAAGTCTGATCCACTAATATGCCATATTTTGTCAATATCAAGAATATGGAAACAGAGCAGCAGTTACTAAATGAATTATGGTCCATTATAGCTCCTTATTAAATGACAGACATAAAAGATCAATCAACAGTTACAGACACTGAATATCAAAGCATGGCTTCGTTCAAGCCAATATATAAAGGAAAAATATCATCAAACATAATAACCAATTCAGCAGAATATAGTTTTATTCATGCGAAACAGGGGAACCACCACACAAAAGTAAACTATATCAATGTTATGGACAGATGTTTGAATGTGTTGTATCATTAATTTTGCTACAACTAATTCCATTTCTGGAATCGGTTCAGATAATTAAGAAGCCAAAAACTGAAATAAACATCATGGTTTGGAAACCTTGTGTGAAGATGTATACTCCCTCCATCCCATCGAATTTGTCACCCCTGATTCAAAAGCCATGTTCTTCGATGCTTCGTCTTATTCAAATTTTTTACACAAATATAATTTATTTTGTTACAACTTATTTTATCAATGAAGATACTTGAATATTGATTAATTTATTTTATGATTTACATAAATATTTTGAATAAGACGGATGGTCAAACATGAAGTTCAAAAGTCAAAAACGACGAACTCCATGGGACGGGGGGAGTAACTTACAAAGTGGTCAAATATGAAACAGTACCAAATAGAAGAATCTGCAGATCAGGACTGTGTAGTTGAAGGACCACTGGCTTGTTCAGCCGGTTTATTTGGCACCTTTTGCAGCACAGGAAAATGCACCTGGAACTGGAAGTGACCTGAAAATTGGCAATCACAGCTAGTAAGCAGACATAAAACACAGAATTGGAAGACCCTAATCTCTGCAAAGTATGACCATGAGCAATCATCACAACTTTAAATAATGCAACTGAAGTGGAGATACTAATGCAATGGGAGTCAAACAAGTTATCGAGATCCCAGGAAATTAGTTTTGCCGGGGAAAATTTCTATGTGCTAATCTTATTGATCGAAGAAAATGCTGAAAATCTAGTCCAAAAAAAATTCTTTACAGACAGTTCAATTTTGATCAACAAGTAAGATGACAAACAGAAGGTAAAACAAGCATTGGTTCAGAAAACCGCAAGAAGGCAATCTCATACTGCTTACCAAGTTCTCGGATGCAAAACGACGGTGGCTGAGGGATTCTGCGAGCCGAGCCTGAAGCCTCTGTATGTGTATCTCCCAAGAAACTGAGCTATGAATGAATGCCAGCCTATTTATCATAAGCAGATGAAAAGTCCAGGTTGCGTCAGAAACAAGAGACCTGTAATTTGGCATTTGTAGGACGTCAGGGTATGGGTGGAAAAAGAAAAATGTTATTAAGGGAAATAAATGCAAGCGACCAAAAAATTGAAGACGAGATCACAAACCGCAGGAAACAGTGGAGCCAGAGGGATTCGAACACATTAAATTAAATTTTAAAGACCTAAAACAAATCAGAGCTTTCCGAAGCAATTCTTGAAACCACAACATCACAAGAACACTGTAAGAACAATAATCAAACGAAAACCAACAAAGCTGCCAGCTTTCCGACACTATTATCCAGCCAAAAAGCGCAACCAAAACCAACAAATCGAAAAGGAAACGAATTTTTCGCGCACCCAGAATCTAGGCCTTAGTAGAACAACATCATATTTCCAAATCTAGGCAGAAGTAGAACATCATGTGGCCAAGAAACAGAGGGGGCAGAAGCTCCAAGAACAGGGCTTCCGACCCGACCTCCGCTGAAACAATGGCGACCAGACCGAACCAAGAGAGGGAAGCAGCCAAGAACAGGAGATAATCCGTCTCCTCACCTGCTCACCATGTCACGGGGAGACGAAGCCCACCGGCCGCATTGGAACTGCGACTGCCATGATCCAACAAAAGATTCCGCCTTTCCCCACTTCCTCAAACAAGGAGACAAGGCCAACCAAACAAACAGCAACACCTATAAACAAGTACTAATTTATCGCCATCCACATGGACAGAGATACAATCCTTCGTCACTAGGCCATGGACGGGAGGGAGCAGACCCAGATTAGATTGGCCGGCGGATGACGATGGGATGGATCTTCTCCTCCTCCACTCCTTCTATCTTAGCTCTCCCCTTTCTCTATCTAGTGGAGAAGAAGAGGAGAAAAAATAGGCTTCTCGAAGAACAGGAAAAGTTTGTCAACTTCTGGTCTTCTTATTCTCTGCCGGCTCCTCTTGTAGGAGGACTGGAGGAGTATATTGTTCTCACTCTACCAAGGTTTGGTTTGGTGGTGGATAGGAGAAGGCATTGATTTTCTTCATCACTTTGCATTGGGTTTTGGGTTGGGAAAAGCCATAAATTAAGGGCTTCTGTGTGCCTTTCTCATTCCTCTCTTTTTTTTTTCTCTTGTGTGTGTGATGAGTTCAGTCTTTTGGACAATTTCAGACCTGGGAGATTCTCTGCCTCTTCTCTCTCTCTCACTAGTCTCTGTGCCTTTCTGGCTTTCTCTCTCTCTCCTGTGCCTCTGGATTGGAGTATGGAGAAAGGAAAGGCTGGAAGATCATAAATGTAGCACCACCGCTACATGCACACAACCAAACCCGGAAACCGGAACAGCATAATTCTTGTCCCCTAGCTGACAGGTTGACAAACTCACAACTAATCACCTGATTTTTTCAAAGTGCCGCTGAAAGGGATGTCTTATCTTGTCGTCGATCTAATCTAGACACATGAAGTGTTTCTTTCCTCGCTAATTTTGGTTTAGATTTATGAATAAAATAATGGCCGGAACAGGAGTCAAAAGCAGGAGCCGTTTCTTGAATTCATTTGTTTCTTCGGATGCGTAATGGATGGTTTAATGAGACATTATGTCAGTTTCTTGGACCTGGATCCGAAGGATTCCAATTGTACTCGCGTCCATTGTACTAGTCAATTCTTCGAGACAAGGACAATCATTTATCAAAACCATTGGTACCTACCTACCGAGATGTTTAATTGATGTGTATTTTTTCACCAAACCATTGTTGTCTATTTCTCGCAATATATATCAATAACACAAAAAAAATTATACAAAAGACAATACCGCAAACCCTACAACGGTGATGGGTCACACATTCGTGCACTCACATGACCCATCTACACCCCCGCGAGCCGGCAGGAAAGAAGAAAGGGTTAGGAAATCCACTTACCGGCGGTGGCGACAAGCAAGACGACGACGAGGGCGGGGCACCCGCCTAGGCAGTGGGAGATGATGGTCGGCAAGGATGGTGGTTGGGGGAGTAGTGATGCGGGTGATTAGTAGAGGACAGGGTCGAGGGGCGGGGGTGAGAGGCGGGTGGCGTGACGAGGCGGTAGGTGGTGGAAACCAGAAACGGCAACGGGAGTTAGGAAGAGCCGCACACACCTCAAAGGCATGATCTGTCATTTGTCACACGTTAATTTCGTCATATTATTAATATGATCTATTTCTATGTATACAAATATGATTAATTTTAGCCACGAAATCACCTAGCAGGTTTTGCGATGTTGTGAACCAAATATACAATTAGCTTTATCTTAAGAGGAAAGAAACCATCATGCTTTTGATACTCACTTGTGTGCCCCACTAGAAATGGTATGTACTCTCACCTAGATTTGTGTTTCCTTTTGCTTTCTAAACAAAACGAGAGTAGTGAGATTTCTCTCAACTCGTGTTGTTGCTGTTGATTGATGGATGCTACAGAAGCATAAGCAGCATCAGTTGCATGTAACCACACAGCCCACAGATGTGGCATTGTTTCAAGGCTTGTAGGGAGGTGATAACTCTGTGCAGCGGCCAGCAAGGCCTTGTTTAGTTGGCTAAAGTTTAGCAAATTGCACTGTTCCAACTCCTGTAGCACTCATGTAGCACTTTCGTTTGTATTTGAGAAACATTGTCTAATCATAGACTAACTAGGTTCAAAAGATTCGCCTCTTGTGATGTATAACAGAAGCTGTGATTAGTTATTTTTTTACCTATATTTACCGCTCAACATATATCTTTTGGTGTATTTAATGTGATGTGATGGAGAGATGGCTAAAAACTAGCAAATTTTTGGCAAAAAAAAAAATTTGCCAACTAAGGCCTTGTTTAGATGGCTAAAATTTCTAACATTTTTCCCACTTTCTCTCATCACATCACATTAAATACACCAAAAAGACATATGTTTGAAGTATTAAATATAGGTAAAAAAATAACTAATTACACGCTTTAGATGTACATTGCTTGAGCCTAGTTACTCCATGGTAGAATGATATTTACCACTAACAAACGAAACGTCTTCTACAATACGATGTGACATTCGGTTACAATTTTTAGGCATCTAAACCAGGCCTAAACAAGGCCCTTGGCAGCAGAGTGATGAGAGTGAACAGAGCAACGGCCAGTAGGGCTGCGGAAAAAGGTGGTAATGCGCCGGACGTTCACAGCCCCACACCACACACATCCCTGCTCCATCGGGATTCGGGCGGAAGATTCTTGGCCAAAGTTGACTACCGGGGAATTTATTTTGAACAAATATAACTCCATATAATAGAGTATTACTCATATAACTCCATATAATATAGAGTATTACTTATATAACTTCATATCTAACAACCAACCCTACTCCACATACTAGCAGTAATAGCTACTACGTTAAGAGTTTGCCACTATAGTACTCTGTGCAGTAAAAAATTACAGAGCAACATTCATAGTTTTTTCTTAACTGTAAAGAGCAAAGTAAAGATTATAGCTTTCCAAAAAATAAGTAAGATAATGAACAGCAAGTTTTAGTAGTACCTTCCAGTAACAGTTAAAACTGACTACTTATACTACTTAATTACTGTAGGAGTACATGCTAATTGCTCAGATCAGGACCAAAGTCATCATGGTAAAAGCCCCAATTCTTTCGGTTACCTTAAAAATAGATTAAAAGATGCTGAGCCGGGCCCCGGATAGGTGCATGAGGTCAGAAGCGACGCTCATTTTACAGCACATCGAGGTGTACTAATCCCACTGAGATTGGCAGCAGGCTTACCGTAAGCAAGACAGAGGTGAGGCGGCTGGCTCCAGTGGTCACGTGACTGATGGCTGCTTTGTTTATGGTTGGTTGCATCGGCATCGCATTCGCATCGGAACAGAAGACGGAGGAGCACGAAAAGGACAGTCTCCGAGATCTGCCAGGGGCATTTACGACATTTTTTTATGCCGACCAACGCGGGGGCCTTCAGATCCCCCCGAGATCTTCTGCGCCCACCAAGCATATGTGTATCCGGCCCTGTGGCTGTCTGCCTGCTGCTTCTGTGTGCTCTCTACTTCTGCTGACATGGAAATTTGACCACACACACTACTGGTTACTGAATGTGTGTGTGTGGACCGTTTAGTTGGTTAAAAATTTACAAAAAGCACTGCTAACTCCCTCAGAAAGACATCAGAAGACGCTTTTCGTTTGTTTGTGATAAATATTATCCTATCATGTGATAACTAGGCTCAAAAGAATCGCCTCAATGAATGCATATTTAAACCGTGTAATTAGTTACTATTTTTACATACATTTCATACTTTCTAACATATGTCTTTTTTCGTGTATTTAATGTGATGTGATGGAGAAAGAGTGGAAAAAATGTTAGAAATTTTAGCCATCTAAACAAGATCCCGGAGTGTTGCTGATTATTGGAGTTTCAGAAACCCCAGCAGATAACATAACATATTCAGATTAGGTACATACTATATCCTCATGCCCAGTCAGTCCAGGCTCAAAGATGCCTTCCAAAAGTAACGATTGGCCGGCCACCCAGGGGTTAGCAAGAAGGGAATAATATCGTGTTGCAACTTGCACGCGTAACACAAGCAACACGGGAACACAAATTGAGCTTCTATGCATCCGCAGCAAGTCTAGCTATGCTCTACGCCAATAAACCACGACACCAACAGTATTGTTCAAAAGACTGAAACACTTTTCCAGCTTCAGGTGTCCAGGTTCAGACTTCATTTGAAATCATCTCTGCCCTTCGTGTCCAATGTGGTACTCCTTTTCCAGTCACAGCTGAAAGAAATACTTGCTGAATCTACTGCATGTTCACTCCTCACCTTTGCTCTAGAATGCGTTTTTGAGAAGACACTGAAGTTCTAAACAACGTGACTATGAGTGCAGATGTTGAGAAATGCCAACCATCTGATCTGACTGACCAACTTATCACTGTACTGACGATACTTTGACTGTGCCTCCCGTCACCAGCTTTCGTCACCGGTGGCAGATTAACAGAGCAAAGCTCATGGTCCTACTGCATAATGGTTGAACGAACGCGTCTCTGGGCATTCAGAAACCAGGACCATCATGGAAACTTCTGTACCATGCCACAGCGTCTCTTCCTGACAGCGCACAGCGCCATGGTTTACTGTCGCTGGTCCTTTCTTTCATCAAACTATAAGGTTGCAAATCAGCCTTTCTGAAGCATTTGCAGTAGTATTACACTCATTGGGCAAGGAGTTTTCATCTGCTTCAACTCAGCCGGCTCTCTTTAATAACATGCCAAGAACTATCTGTCTGTCTACGGACCATCTCGGATATCTATCTGTCTGGCCCAACCGTGCTTTCTGTTTGCAACTGTGAGTGAACACATGGAACACTTCATCGTGTTGTATCCAGCTTTAGCCCCACTCTGTTTCTGAGACGCTGTTCCTTTCATCTGCACTGCACCCTTTGCCTTGGCCATGCCACCACATAGATGTTCGGCACACGGCAGGACAGCGTACGTAGTTCCCTGCATTTGAAGGTTGCAGGTTGCTCAGCTCGTTCACCTCCTGTTATTGTGCAGTCGGCAGGGACCCACATAACACATGTACATGAGTGAGTATACGACCCCATTGTGCCGGCCACTTCCCTTTGCTGCACCACAGCGATCCATGGCCGTGTTCAAGGACACGACGTCACATGCGGACATTTCCTCGAACACCTTCCTGGCGTCCGAGACCCCGCCGTTCTTGGAGCAGAGGTACGGTGTCCCCGACGAACCCAAGCTTGATGGGCGTGCTAGCGAGGCCCCGCCGCCCGCGGTGGCGAGCGCCATGATGAGCAAGGAGGAGTAGGCGTACGATCAAGTCGGGAGCGCGGCAGCGGAGAGGACGTGCGGCGGCAGGGGAAGGGACCCCGCGGAGAAACGCGCGAGAATGTTGTGGTCAGGCTGTGGCTGACGCTGATCCAGCCATCCAGGCCACAACCCAGTGCTTAGAGGATGACGTGGGCCGTGCGAAGTGACAGACGTTCGAAGGCCCGTTCGAAGGCCCATGTGGGCTGTGTGGCCTATTATACGATTGGGCGAGGCTATGCATTGTAATGGACCGTAGTGGACCTGAGTGCACTGAGGCCTGGATGATGGGAATAGCCCATTCTAGAGAGCGCGCAACCATGTTATAATGGGCCGGCCTGCTTACGTCGTCACGTGGTGCTGACAGTATCGCCGCTTGGGGACCGAGCCGTAGCTCGGTTGGCAAGCCCTCCAGGTGCGGAGGCTGCCGATCAGAGTTCGAGTCCGCTCGAACGCTGATTTTCCCACCGGAAACAGTAAGTTTCCTAAATAATTTCAGACAGCCTCTCAACGCCGTGGAGCCACAAAATATTGGATGCGCCCATCGCCTGAGCTCGGCGACTCTAGTTATCTCTCCAAAGGACGCGTCCCCGGTTTTACGTAGATAGTTGTAGGCCCTGGCTATATACTTGTGGTGTGTAGGTGTGCATGTGTGTGGTGTAGGTGTGTGTCTCAGATATGGACAGATGCTACAGTACCGTATCCGTGATGAGATGTGTCAAAAAAAAAAAAAAAAAGTATCGCCACTTAAAAGCATCTTCAAGAGTATCTGATATTTTCTTTTTTAAACATACTCCTATAAAAAAAAAAATAACTTTCTCGATTATGTATATCAAAACTTTAGAGATCAATACGATCTACAACTTTGTAATTGACAATATTTTTTATTTGAGATTTTTAATGTCTTAGATACTCGGTTAAGTAACCAGATTTTGGAATTATTTTTTAGAAAAAAAAAAAATGGCACAGGATGTCGGCATAATAATCTATATGAAAGTTGTATCTCTTAATGTGTTCTAAAAAATTTAGAGGCCTAAATATTTATTTTCAAGTCATCGTAATTTAAAAAAAAAATAAATGATCTTGATGTTGACATGGTATATACTAAAGTTGTAGCTCTAAATGTGATCTACAAATTCTTAGTTGGAACTTTTTGTATGAGATAATTTAGAGGCCCAAATACGTCTATAATGAGGTAATTTCACACATTTTAGAATTTAATGTCATTTTTTTTTTTTTCAAACAACGGCACACATTGATATGGTCTATATCATGGTGATAACTCTCACAATGAGTTTTTTTTAACTTAGTAGTTCAAAACCCTTTTTATTTTAGTGGGTGGTTCAAAAGTCCTAGAACTTTTTAGTCCAAAGACTTTTTAAAAGTCCCTCCAAGAGAGTCTTTTAGGGACTAGTAGAGAAAAAAGTCTCTTCCTGTTGGTTTCTAGGGACTTTGGGGCCGTTTGGTTTAGGGACTTGTTAGTCCTTGAGACTAAAAAAAAAAAAATCTTTTAGTCATACCAAACCAAACAAGGGAGAGACTTTTTGAGACTTTTTCTCTATTAGTCCCTAAAGTACCTAGTAGAGAGTCTTTTTTAAAAGTCTCTGACTAAAAAAATTTAGTCGAACCAAACAACACCTTTGTTTAGTCCCGGGGACTAAAAAAGTACCTCAACCAAAGAGGGCCTTAGATCATTTTGAGGCTCAAATATTTGTTTTAAGTTATCTAATTATGAAATTCTAATTTTTTTATTTTCTCAAACAATCTCAGATTGTGACACGCTCTATACCAAATTTGTAGCTCTTCAAGAGATCTAAAACTTTCTGATTGATTCATTTTTCTAAGATTATTTCGGAGCTCAAATATTTGTTTAGTAATATATAGATGTTTAATGTTTGTTTAAAATATATTAAATTTCAATAAAGCTGATATAAAAATCTATAATTTGAAGAGGGAAACAAGTAACAACATCGGTCAACCAATGTTTTTGGGATTTATAATGGAAGAAAAAAAAATTAATCAATGTTGTATTTAAATTGATACAAGTTTGGTAGGATATTGTGAGTTTGTCATATTATTTCTAACATTATCTTATATCATGAATGTTATAGTCATTACAAAATCTCTATATACAACATAAAAAGAACAAAAGTAAGACTTCTATTTGGTGCGACTTTGTGACTGACTCGCCATCAACTTGCCATGCGATCCCACACCCTCCCCTGCCCCCAAAACTCGCCAGCCCCTAGAAGGAAACCTCGTGCCCCTAGAAGGCAGGACTCAAAGCGATCCCGAAATCTCTGCCCCCTCCCGTTTGATCGCGTGGACCGTGACAGCTAATTATAGAACACCTAATTAAACACCACCACCCCCTCAAAAAAAAAAAAAAATTAAACACCACCACAAAAAAAAAGGAAGAAAGCGTTGCCAAGCAAAAAGGGAATCAACTATCAATAATATTCAGCCGTTCTTGTCTAACGAATGCAATATAATTTCCAGGCTTCAACGCACACAGCTTGGAATGAAAAAAAAAATGGAAAGAGATTACGGCGGGGAAGATAAAATTGGAAAGTATTAAACAGCAAGGAAGAGAAAAGGAAATTGAAAATTACTGGAAATCTGATTGCCCACCCACCTGTTGCCCATGAAACAGATGCAGTAGCAACAGCCCTGAAAAGCCTAACCATCAGACAATTGACACAACGGCAATCCTAGCACAAACCACATGACAATTGAAAGGCCACCGTGACATTGCCCGCCGGCACCGACGCTTGCTAGGGCGGAGGCCAGAGGCTTGCGACCGAGTGCAAGCAACAGCTGAGCACCGCGCCCACCAAACCGAGGGCCAAGACGGCGCCCGGTGCCTCAAACCTCAGCTACTCTGCCGCGTGCTGCCGTGTCCTATGTAGCCATGGCCATCAGCCACATGAGGGCCACGGCCAAATGAGCCCGCGGCATCGTAGATCGAGCAGGAGCCGCTTGTGCCCCCACAGACGAAGAATTATTAATATATTTTTCAAATTCAAGGTAACATCTTGTGTTCTTTTGTCCACTTTTTTTCACCATAATTTGTGAGATTGTAGTTCTTTTGTTTTAATTTGTGTGATCTTGGTACGTGATTGCTGAGCGATTTGGTTCATAAGTTGTTTGATTCTTTTTCTCGTTAGAACTCGCCCCACTTGTAACTTTTTTTCTGGCTCCATCACTGGTCTACCGGAGGATGGACCAAAACGCTGCCGCGCAGACAGTGCCCGGTGTGCTCGTGTTGTGCATGTGTGTAGGCGCGCCCATCGGCCCATCTACTTGGCCAACGCTAGCTACCTGCGAGAGAGGTAAGCAATGCAGGCCGCTTGATCAATGGATTAGATGGATGGATGACGAGGACGATCTAGATATCTTACCTACCTGTTGTGTTTGGTTTGATCAGGATCTCGTAGTGAATTGATGATGAGGAGGAGAGCATCAAGGTTTTTTTTTTTCGAACAAAGCATCAAGGTTAAGGGCGAGATGGGCATACAGTACGTTGTCCTTGACATGGGCGGTGACTAAAGTCAATTGCATCGTTCTCTCTCAACTCTGAAACTTGATCGATCTTCATCAGCATTAGAAACATGATCGATCTGCATCAGTGTTTTCTTCATGCTGCAGCGGTCGGTAGCAATCGATATGAGCGGGACAAAGCATGCTGGCCTAACCCAAGAAATCCATGGACAGGTGGGGAATGCAGGTAAGAGCAGAACCAATGACACACTCCCACCATCCGGTTGATGCAGTGATTTATTTGTTGGCAACTCCAGCGCAGTGTCATGGCATGCATGAACCCCGGTTGATTGTAGTGCTCTTCCGTGTGTCTTTCACTAAGATCGTGCTCGCGAACCCAGGCAGCGAGATCATAAAGAAGCTGGACAGCTCCAAGGTACTGGAGTAGATAGGTGAGGAGTGGGTGTTCAGTGTTCTTGACAGTATAAGTGAGGCGGCGGCGGCGTGTGCCTATGTGCTGCACTCGCACGAGCGGGACATGGTCAATGACAACGTCACGGCCCTTGAGACCATGGTATGATTGATCCATACGACGACCGTCAACTGTGTATAGTAAGAACTATATAACTTGTCCTTATGGATGCATGTTTAGTTGCACTTCATTGTTGTTCAAGATTATTCTTTTATCCTCTTGATGAAGTAAACATATTCAATCATAATTTTGCTATGTTGAATTTTGGCTACAGATTTATGTCTCAAAAAAATGGGCAAGAGTTTACTGGCTGCGATGTCTACTGACAAATATCAAAAGGTACACGAAGCAAGCTTTCATCGAGTAGTAATGTTCAGGCCTCAGTTCATCCTTGTCCTCACCCCTAATTGTAGTGTGTTCTCATTACTTTGTGCATCAAAAGGGGTGTCCTAATGTTTCAGGAACACTCAAGAGTAGCGTCGATTTAATGAGCAGCTCACCAAAATATATATATGTCGTCTATGTGTATCCAGTGGCCGATTAAATGGCTGGGTTGTCTTTGCAATACTACATATATGTGTTATGCATGCATTTTATTTATTCTTTTCCACGTCATATATGTATATATACTCCCAGTGGGAGATTTGGAATGAACAAATATTAAACCAAAACAATGATAACTAGGGAAATATTCTATGGAAGGAGGTTCTGACACAATACACACAGTAATAGAAGATTACTAACGTTATAAAATGTATTTTTAATTCAATTTATATTGTATAAATATTATTTCACTAATGCCATATTTTTCATATTCCTAGGTACTTCTAAATGGTTTATTAGACTCTATGGAGAGATGTTATGTGCACAATACATGAATGTAAAATCATCTATAGTACATGTTATATTTTGAACACTTGATGCCTATATGCAGATTGCTTGTGCATGGTGTATATCCCTGAACGCTGATGTCAAATAATCAACCTCCGTGCTACTCGATTGTGTCGGAACTTATTCGTGGATTTATTAACGCACAAAATAAATGGATATCGAAGATTTCTTCCCGCCGATATAAAACATTATCTTAGGAAAAATACGAAAAGCCCATATAATAGAGTTTATGAGCCTCGATATCCGCGATATCCATGATTGTGTTACTTCCGTAAAACTTATTTGTTTAGATTTAATATCACCGTAATATCATTGTTTAATTTTACAATATTGTTATTATCTTATCATGCGATTCATGTGTTTTTATATAAATCTTAGTTATCCCGTAGCAACGCACGGGCACGATACTAGTAAATTATAGGCTCTAAATTTCACATAAACGGGAGGCCTTCCTACCTTGACCGTCTAATAAACGGGAGGTTCTAAATCAATGCTGACGTGGATCCAGGCCAACAACCGAGTGCTGAGGAATGAGGTGGGCCATGTGAAGTGACAAGCGTACGGGCATTTCCCCTGCTACGAACATCCGAGCTCAGACACAGTGTGATCTCAACTCGCGGCTCGAATTAGTATAAACCCATGTGTCTTCCTTGAGCTAGGCCATCGAAGTCCCACACGAGTCGTATGATTTTACTGTGTCCGTGGTATAGAACTACAATAGTCTCCTTAACAAAACCTTAGGCAGCTTGAAGACAGTTGGTTTGATGAACAGCTAGAGAACTACTCGCATGATGGTTATCTTGCGTTTGATCGTGTTGGTATATTCTCCGTTCATATTTGCATGCTTTAATTGTTTCTCAATAGTTGCTTAGTTTCTTCTCACTTACTTTTCATACCACTTACATGAATGTGACAAAACATGCAATCATCAGTCTTTTTTACTGCTTGTGCATCATACTTGTCCACCAACAAATACCATTTTGGCTTGCCTCTAGTGTGTTTAGGACCCTTGGCCTCGCCGCCTGCTCTTCCACGTGCCCCCCTTAAGCCTCGTCGCCCGGATACGCAAACAGAGCTCGTCCTTGGGTCACCAGGTGAGTCGGGGTACAGGCGGCGCCGTCCGCCTTGTCGCCATGGGTTGGCCACCGGTGGGGCACAGCCTAATCGCCCGCGCTCTTCCCCACGCTTCGTTCATCTCGCCACGCAAGTATGCACACAAATTAGTCAGAAGTGATTCGTTATGACCTTTTTGTGGAGTTTATTTTTTGTGTTGATTATGCTAGTTTTTTACTTTGTATTAGGTAATTCCTAACTCCTAAGGGGAAGCACATTAACTTAACTTGTTCCAATAGATCTATATATTTTTTTTTTTTTCCCAAAAAAGAGTATATAGATTATTTTTTTTTTGTGTGACTGATCGTTCCATTAAAAGCTGGGCCATTGATGAGAAAGACAATAAACATGTAGGAATAGGGTGAAGAAATAGATGTCTAATCCGGTCCTGCCTAGCCCAATAGAGAAACAGAGGAACATAAGGCCCAACTCTGCTTCATGGTTCACGCGTGAAGCCATCAATGTACGCTCTCATATCTCTTTTATTCTAGGACTCAACCCTTCCAAGTATACAAGATAGTGTGAGCTTTTCCACTTGCCATGCATTATATTGATGGCATTACAACACCAGACCCCTCCTACGCATGCTTGGGCACCAGTTGCAGAAAAGGCCTCAACTCCCTTGTCTCTTTGGGGCTTGGATCTTATGAATTCATCGTACTAATTGTGTGTTTGATGGAGACTTGGCTAGAGCCTTATTGCTTGTTAGGGAGGAGTTATTTAATGTGGGGTTTGGCCAGGGCTACAAGTACCTGTAGAGAGGTATAGGAATCACATCACACTCCCAATGTGTGTGTGTGTGTGTGTGTGTGTGTGTGGTGGTGGTGGTTGGGGAGCTGGATATATATAGCACAATCAACATTACAATACAATATATGGCAACTAGGCTAGATAGATATTATCCTAATATACATGATCCCTTCCTAATACAAGCATTCCTAATGATTCCTTTCTTAATAGTAGCTCGTACCTACTTGCCCTTGGGCTGGTATAGTGTGTTTGCTTTGGTTGGGTTGTTGCACTCTGTCACAAGCGATTCATATTGTTAGTAACATGGTTTTGTGGTGTTGGTGTGTGTGTTTGTTAGGCCTCTTCCCTTTTTTCCTTCTTTATATAGTGATATATAGCTTTCAGTCATCTTTGTTGCGCAAAAATAAACCTTTCTAGATTGTTCATTGTGATGTATAGACATCTCCAATTAAAACTTGTCTAGCAACAAGTATTGTCTTTTTTGCTTAGATGACTACACATCACTTGTGGACTTTCCCTCTTGTCCAAAAATCTATCATCTTCTAATGTTTAAAACATTTCAATGTCTATGTCTCTACACACCACAATGGTCAATATCTTATATACAATGTGACAATGACAACGAATTTGACAATGCATTCACTCGAGATTTATTCTTCACCCTCGACACCCAGTTATATCCATTATATAATTGAAAAAAAATGTTTTCAGGTTTTGGACTATGAAGCAATGGGCGTCAATCTAAATGCATTAATATGGGATTGATGGAAACCATGGGCTGACCATTGAATGTGACGCTAAATTTTTACAGGTAAGATGTTATGCTTGATATATATGTTTGCAAATTGAATATGATATCTTTTCTTTAATTGTTAATTCCTCTTTTTAGTGTATAAAAGAGTTGGAACTTATACTAGGTGGACTAATATGCAATACCATTTCGTTTTTGAAAACAACAAATGCAAGATAAAATCATAGTGGTCCATTGTAATCGCAAAATTCCACATTAGCAAACACATTCCAAAAATTAATAATATACCTTCTTGCCCAAATAAATGGACAGACTCTCCAACAATTGTCAGACCTAGTACCAACACAAATAGGTTGATGCAGTTTATGCAACTCTAGAGTGTCAGGGAAGAGAGGGAGATCCCCACGGGGTTTGAGGTTTCCAAATGTTGCCACAGGGAAAAGAGGGGGATCCCCACGGGTTTGAGGTTCCCAAATGAGCCCTTTGGAGTTGGGATATGTTGGTGCTGCAACACCTGTTTTGTCCTTGTCATGTACGGCAAACAGTTCAACCGTAGGGTTAAGAAGACAAGTGCAGCTGGCCAGGAAAGTGCCTAATTGGCTGCTGTTAAGAGCACACCTATAACCGAGTTGGGATACGTTGGTGCTGCTACTGCAGCACCAGTTTTGTCCTTGTCATGTGCGGCAAACAGTTCAGGGAAGTGCAGCTGGCCTGGGAAGTGGGTAATTGGCTGCGGTTTAGAGCGCACCTATGGCTGGTGTTAAATTTAGTAACTCTCTAGTGAGTGATTGAGAGAGATCATAGGAATAATTGACTCTTCAGTCAGTGATTGAGAGAGATAATAGGACTGTTACTGTTAGAGAGAGTTTGACGAGTGTTTGGCAGGCTAGTGCCCATATATGTAAGCCGCATGACTCTTCATCAGAATTAAGCAAAGTACTATCCCAAATCTCCCTTCTTCCTCTAAACCAACTGCACCGGACGCTCACAGCCCCACACCACACACATTCCTGCTCCATCGGGATTCGGGCGGAAGAGATTTCTTGGGCAAAGTTGACTACCGGGGAATTTATTTTGAGTAAATATACTCCATATATAATATAGAGTACTAGTGATTTGCGCGCGCCCATGCGCGCAACTGATGGCCATGGTTATACTTGTTAAATGGAATAACGTTGACAGAGGAACAACATGGTAGGCTGAAACAACCGCGAGGCGTTCAAACACTGCATTTATATTGCACGAGACATAGGTGCTACCTAGATCTTACACGAAACGGTTGAACGCCGGGATGTTAGATGTCCAAATCATACATCACACGTGAGTTTACATAAAATAGTTTTGCGATAGAGCACCAAGGAGCCATAGTCTCTATTATAAAAGCAGTCTTGTTCGAACGAAATATACATAGATAGCTAGGTCCATCCAAAATCATCTCAACATCTTCATGTCTCGTATACGTATGGCGGCATTTAAAACATAACAGTAGTATTCAGTTGTGATTGTGTTAGAATCAACCCGTTCCAAAGTTTGATAGAGTACATAAAGAAACAATGCAAGTGTAATAGCTTCCTCTTTCCAGCTATCCAACAATGGAATAATAGGCGCAATTAATTGTAATGAATCACATCTCCACCAATTTGAGCTGAACTCCTCGATGTTGACATCTTCTTAATAAAATGAACTGTTCCGAGACACGGGTAAGCTCACAAAATAAGAAACAATGCTATCTAAGTTCTTTACATGACCTCGAAGGCCATCAACATAAGATCTGCTCATTGAATGCCAACACAGAAGAAGTCACTTAACTGCACCTGCATTGGAAAATTAGCAGAGATTTACACCACTATAGATGCGACCTTCATTATGCACAAATATCTCAAATGTTAGAAAAAAGAACGTTCAGATAACATGAAAAATATCATGAAGAAAAACAAAACCGAGAAGGCACCTTTTTCTTGATATAATGAATAAGTGAGCCATGGCCTTAGAGTTTAATTGATCCTCCATGTAGATCAGATTGTTCAGAAATCACAATGGCTTCATCTGCATTGCCCTTGCACTATAAAGGAAGGACCAACCTTCAACAAAACTCCAAATATATGGTTACACGACCATTACAAATATTCAAATAGTAGTAAAACAATCCATTGTTGGCTGCATTTAAAATAATATCATATACATAAATATTTGAGCTGTCTCAAATAGGGAAATACTAACAATTTTTCAATGCAAAAAGCAAGTTGGCCAAAAAATCACCAAGAAAAACAACACTTGCAAAAGCCGTTCGCTTGGTGGTCTAACACAAAGAAAAAGGACTAATAGAGATATAAAGATGTCTCCAAATTTAGTCTCCTACCTAATTTTTTTCATTGTGTTGGCTTCATTTGATTATGAATTAAAAGTTCTCAGCTTTGTGACAATGTATTGTATTGGAGCGATTGTGTTATGCAAGCCAAAAATTGTTCCATTTGCAAAAAAAAAGGTTTGGTCAGGTTTCTATTAGATTTTTTTCTTGGTCGTTTGTATTAGTAATGAACATATGTATTGGTAATGGACAAGCATTATGCAAGATTCCAAGAAAATAGTGGATGCGGCATTATGAACATATACCTTTGCTCGCCGATCTAGGAGCAAGACACGGCGATTTTTGGGGATGCTTGAGAAAACAAAAATAGGGCAAAAAATTACAACAAGATGCATGGAAGTCGGTAAATGGCTATCACCGATGTGGATGTCTTATTGCGTATAAAAATGTTTCCAAGATACCGGTTCTTTTGCCTTGATTCAATATCCATTTTATTTCACCAATATTAAGAGTGATGTACACCACTTCGCCAAGCATTGTTTGTGGGAGCCCGCATAATCCTACCAAAAGCATTAATGAGGGGAGAAAAAAAGCGAGAGTCAAAACTAAAAAGAACAGATTCCCCATTTGATGCCCAGAAACAAGGTATTGTTGAACCCTATTTAGATGGCTTCACTTATATTGATCATTGGAGCCAGGGATAAGAAAACAGCTTGGTAGCATACTTTTAAGTCACCTACGCCAATTCCGAGTGGCATTTGAAGGAGTGATGCGACATACTTCAAAACACGAAAATAAGGGACCCCCACAGTTTGTTAGAAGCATCTTCTCATCCCATTACTGCTAATGTCAAATAAACATGCCCTTTTAATACATGGAAAGCTCAATGCTTGAAATTGGCACATGATTGCTTCGGCAATTCAAACAAAAGGACTTAAATATTATTAATATATAATTACGCTTTTAAAATTGCATAGGAAGGAACGCAATCATATTTTGTTGTATATTTTTTCTTTGGGTTCTTGCTTTTAACCTACTTTATTGTTGAAAAGCGGATGAACATATGAAACCAAAGAAGTCGAAAAAAAGCTTCGGAAAGAAATTTTGAACAAGATCATCCATGGAAAAAGAACTTACAATATGGATATTTTCCGATGGTTGAAGGACTCATTTGTTGCATTAGCGACTGTGACTCTCAATCTATGTGACGTTTTTCACTATCTCGCATCCGAACCGTGAACGAGGGACCGGTGACACGGGAAAGGCGTCAAGTGCATCCGCCTCCAAACGAATTTTATCCAAGGGTATCTAAGGAAAAAAATGTTACTTGGTAAACCCTTCCGGGATGAAATATCATTAGTGTACAATCACCCTACTTATCGATTTCAGCATTTGCTTAGCTTTAGTGGATTTCATGCCTATGAAGAAGCCGATAGTGAAAAGTAAAAAGCCTAAATCGCAAGCCGAGGCAATGTTTGGAATCCAATAGAAAATGACCTAGACAAGCCTCGAATTGTTTCACCTGGTACTAAACTTGTTACTATCGGTTGTTCAGTCCCCAAAATTTTAGCCATCAATTATTGCTATATGAGATCGTAGGCAACCGATATCTCCTGGCATTTCGAAGCCACATAATGGTTTCAAAGAGGGGTGGTCGTTTTTAGCAAATTGTAAACAGGGGCTGCAATCGATAGATTATTCTTACCCTTTTTAAAAAATTAGAAGCAAAGGAAAACCTTGGAACAAAGAATGTCTACCTGGAGGAAATAAACAATAGTAGTTCATATATAGTGGAGAATATTTGTTACAGGGTTTGTTTTTTAGGGTATGTAGAATCCTGAACTTCCTCCCCGCATCTGAGCTCTGAACTATTATTTCGTAGACATCATGCATACATTTCAGGGGTTGCAAACTTTAGGGTGGATCGGCAATTTGAAGGCCCCTTTGGGCTCTTGGCATTCTTCGCTTTAACTCCTTTGGCATATAGTTGATCCAGGTAGGAAAGATGCATAGCACTCGTAGCATTGACAAGCTTTCAAAAGAGAGAAAAAGCATTTTTGCATGTAGACCGGTTCTTTTATATTGTTAAGTCAATAATCAATAATAATTTATATGGTTATGTGATTGATGGTAATGCTATTTGTCGCTTTGGCAATTCCCTGATAAGTCAATAATACTTCTTCTCCCCTACAGAGGTTTGTTGATGATCATGTAAAATGTCTTATTTTAGACATACATTGAACTTTGATTACTTGAGGGAATATTGAAGCATACTTGCTTAAATGCGTGGTGATAACTACTTTGAGATCGACATTGACATGCACAAAGTCTAGCTACATCTCAAGGAAAGGTTTTGAAACGTTTTTCTTTACTATAGAAGATTGTATTTTCCCGTAAAATCGTTGGAGAAAAAGTAGGTCGATCACTTATCGTGCTCACTTCTAACTAGCAGGGAAACAAAAGTCAAGAGCTCCCCTCGAGCAAATCTTATGCCGTGTTAGTTTGAATGGAGCAGATTACACCAAATATCAGCCCCTTTTGACTCACGGTTGCTCGAAATCAACGCTTGCAAGAACCAGCTAACCGTCATTTGATGTTTGAGGTAACCATACGAGGACAGGGACCCACGGAGATTTCACACCAGAGCAGCCGTCAATAGGTGGATGACACCGAAGCAATTTACGAGAAACTTACAAAGTTTAAAGATTAAACCATATGTTTGACTCATGTTTACATAGCACCGGCCATCCATGCCTAAGGGCTAATTCAAATTAATATATTAGACAAGGTGCCGGGTATAATATAAAAAGTGAGCTAAAGATTAGTCATAACCCATCCAATCCTTCCAAACATTAGATAGAGGACGAGAGAGAGAGAGGATTGGGGATGTACCTATAAAGCAAAGAGCATGGTTCTCGATCTTTTACGCATAGATGAACACAAGCCGAAACGCCATAAGAACGACTCTAACAAAACTGAGTCATTGGAAGCACTTCACCATGAACCGTAAGCTTAATACGAAGTAACACCAACTCGAACCGGATTTCCTTCTTGGATTTACGAAAATATAAGATCCAAAATCGACCGGAAGATGAATTAAATTATATAAGTGACGAAGGATGGAAATATGATAAATAGTGCGACTACCAATGAATTATTTGGTTATCTTAGTGACATCAAAATCTACATTCTCGCATCTATATTTTTTTAGAAAGGCGTAAGAGAAGTCTAATGTTAAACTTAATTAACAGAAAATTTGCTGGGTGGCACCATGTTGCGAAAGCACCAAACCTCATTAAGGTTGTATTAGAAGAGCATGATGCAATGTCTATAATAAACTACGAAAAGGGCAACACTACAACCAAATTAGGTAGCAACTAAGAAGTTGGATAGTTAGTCCTCCGAGTTTTTTGTTTCTTTTCATAGGACATCGACCTCACTTTGGAGCAGCAAGCTAAGTGTTGGGCGACCCCTCGTGAGCCCCGGACCTATCTAGTACTCGACCTGTACGCGTTGGAATATCAAGGTGTCTTTTTTCTCATTTGCAAGGATGATTGGATCTGTAAGCTATAAAATGATATTTTAAGTTCTATCTATCCAATCATTTTAGCAAAAAGTTATATAAATGCAAACTTGTATATCTAGAAATGGTAGCTGCGAAAAAAAAACATCTGAAAATAGCATCAGCACACAAAAACATGTCCTCTGAATTTCATTGTCGAACGGGGAAGTTCTCGATTGCTACTTTACACGTCCACGACATGTTCGAGGCAAATTCAGGATGCGGTATGAAATGAAATTTTGAGAAAGAAATGTTACCACATACGGATCTAATGAGATTTGGAAGAAAGTGTAGAGATGGATAGGTATTACGGCATTAACCCATGCAAGAGAGAGGGAATCTAGGAATTATTAGCAAACAATAGTTGCGCTCAAATCAACTTTACTCATAACCCATGGAACCCGATGATTCAACTTGAAACAACTTATCTCGTAGCCCACAAATGAAAGATGACGAGGGAGGGAGACAGATGCCTTACCAACAAGCACCAAAGAAAGGAACTCGAGGCGGAGAGTGTGAACGGAGGAGAGAGTGTCATCTCGCAGCACCCGGGGCCAGATTCGATGGGAGGAGGGACGGATCCGACCATGGCTGCCTCTTCCCTCGCCGAGACCGGGGCCCTATGGGCCTCCGCCGGTAAGGAAGACCGATGTGCCTCTCCTCCCGGGCAGCCAGAGAGGAGGGAGATGGGAGAGGAGTACCTGCTGCCGTCGCCGGAGCATGCACGCACCGGTGGCCGGCGAGGAAGAGGCGAAACCCCTAGGTCGAGAGGTGCCACGCCGGGGGCCGGGAGCCGCCGGCTCGGCCGGCTATACCGGAGGGAGGAAGAGAAGGAGAGAAAGGAAGCACAAGAGGAGGCGGAGGAGGGAGTGGGTGCGGAGCAGCGGAGGTGGAGGCGCCGGGCGGGCGCCCTCCCCGCGACGCCGCCCGCATCGGGAGAAGACGGGAGAGCGAGAGGCTTCGGTAGTTTTTTTTTTTTTTTACCGTGAGGAGGGGCCCAAATATATACTTGTCGCTACGATGGGATGAGTTAGATCCGGTCGTCGAAACCAAGATCAAACGGTCGGAAATAATTTTGCTACCGTGGACCGCGATAGCCGGCGAGATTCTCCACACACAATATTACTTTTAAATTACTCATATAAATAGCATGATTAATTCATATCTAACAACCAACCCTACATACTAGCAGTAATACCTACGTTAGGTGTTTGCCACTACAGTACTCTGTGCACTAAAAAATTACAGAGCAACATTCATAGTTTTTTGTTAACTGAAAAGAGCGAAGTAAAGATTATTTCTTTCCAAAAATAAGTAAGATAAGTAAATAAACAGCAAGGTTTAGTAGTACGTACCTTCTAGTAACAGTTAAAACCGACTAGATACTGTACATGCTAATTGCTCAGATCAGGACCAAAGTCATGGAAAAAGCCTCCATTCATTCAGTTACCTTAAAACAAATAAAAGATGCTGAGCCGGGCCCCGGATAGGTGCGTGAAGTCAGAAGCGACCCTCATTTTACAGCCCATCCAGATGTACTAATCCAACTGAAATTCAACCTTATAGTACTGAATTTAGCACAGCATTGAATTTAACGCGGTAGCACTGAAATTTTACACTGTAACACTGAATTTGGCACTGTAGTACTGAATTTAGGACTGAGAATATGATTCGATGTGACGGAGAATCTTGGTGATGTGAAGGGGTACCCAATACAGCAGGCCTACCACAGCAAGCTACTGTAGGCTCCAGTGGTCACGTGACTGATGGGTGCTTTGTTTATGCTTGGTTGCATCGGCATCGCATTCGCATCGGAACAGAAGACGGAGGAGCACGAAAAGGACAGTCTCCGAAATCTGCCAGGGGATTTTTGACATTTCATTATGCCGACCAATGCGGGGGCCTCAGATCCCCCGAGCCCGTCGCGTGCAGGGGTTCTGTGTTTGATTTCGTTTTCCTATTCCCCGGACAGTCTATGTGGATGCAAAAGATGCAAAAAAATCTTCTCTCTCTTGGCTCTAGCCGAACGCAACCGAAGAGCGTTTTTACGGAGCCAGCCTCGTTCCGGCCCTTCAGCGCGTTTGCGGTTACCTCCCGATGGTCACCTCCCTCTTCCCCTCCACCTCCATAGCACGCCCGATCATGGGTGGCTCGCCGGCGCCCGGGGAGTGGTGGCGGCGGCGGCGGGGCGGAAGCTCCCCGCTGTCCCGCGCTCTCGGCGGTGGCGATGGCCAGGGCGAGCCCCCATACCAGCAGCGCTCGCCTGCGACGGTGCTCACCTCCGCTACGCTGGGTGTTTGATGAAATGCCAAAGAGGGGAGGGTGGTAAGGCCACCCCGAATGCTAGTTGCAAGGTCACCCTATCCCAGCAAAAAGCGATATCAAACACAAATATGAACCCAACCTATCTGCATGGAGAAATAGAATCAAACAACAGAGATGTATAGCCAGAGCCAGGCTCTGGCTGGCTACAACCAGGCTCATGGGCCAGGCTCGCCAGGGCCGAAATCAACCAAGCCCTTACTATACCCCTCATGTCCAGTCCAGGCTCAAAGATGCCTTCCAAATGCAACGATTGGCCGGGCCCCCAGGCATGTTGCAACTTGCACGAGCAACACAAGCAACACGGGAACAAAAATTGAGCTTCCGGGCTGTTTGATTTAGCCCAAAAGACCCAAACACTTTTCCCAGCTTCTTATTCTTTCTCACCGAACACTATTCAATTAGCCAAAATCAACAGGTTAAATCATCTCTGCCCTTCATCAAATGTGGCTCTCCTTTTTCAGTCACGGTGGAAAGAAACACGATCGTCTTTGCATTGTCAGTTCTCACCTTTGCCCTAGTAGTATGCATTTTGAGAAGACACACTGAAGTTCTAAACGCATGGACGATTGCAGATGTTGCGAAATGCCAAGTATCTTCTCACCTTCAACAGATCAAATGATGGCACGAGTGCAGATGTCGAGAAATGCCAACCATCTGATCTGACTGACCAACTTATCACTGTACCGTCAGATACTTTGACTGCCTCCCGTCCCGTCACCAGCTTTCGTCACCGGTGTCAGATTAACAGAGCAAAGGTGATGGCAGGACTGCATAATGGTTGAACGAACGCGTCTCTGGGGGCATTCAGAAATCAGGACCATCATGGAAACTTCTGTACCATGCCACAGCGTCTCTTCCTGACAGACAGGCACAGCGCCATACTAGTTTACTGTCGCTGGTCCTTGCTTCCTTTCCTTCCATCAAATTACGTTGGGCTTGGCCTGCAACTGCAAGGCAAATCAACCTTGTGAGGCATTTGCAGCAGTATTACACTCATTGCACAAGGAGTTTTGATCTACTTCAACTCAGCCGGCTCTCTTTAATAACGTGCCAAGAACTCAGTCTATGTAACTGGCCGAACCGTGCTTTCTGTTTCCAACTGTGAGTGAACTCATGGAACACTTCACGAGTTCTATCCAGCTTGAGCCCCACTGTTTTCTGAGACGCTGTTCCTTTCATCTGCACTGCACCCTTTGCCTTCGCCATGGCACCACATAGATGTTCGGCACTCGGCAGGACAGCGTACGTAGTTCCCGGCATTTGAAGGTTGCAGGTTGCTCAGCTCGTTCAACTCCTTTTTATTGAGCAAAGTACCAGTGCCGGCCACCTCCCTTTGCTGCACCACAGCGACCATGGCCGTGTTCAAGGACACGACGTCCCATGGAGACATTTCCTCGAACACCTTGCTGGAGTCCGAGAGCCCGCCGTTCATGGAACATTTTCCTCCGTTACAAGGATAGGGTGGGCCGTGTGAAGTTACGGGCATTTCGAAAGCCCATGTGATGTGTGGCCTATTATGAGATTGGGCCAGGGTATGCAATGTCGACTTTTTGGGCCTGTTTTTATGTTTACTGAGGCGTGGATATTGAATCCAGGCCGTTTTTTCTTCTTCTATTTTTTCTGATTGGGATTACGTGGTTCTGACCGTGGCTTCAGCGTTACGTGGCACTGTGCCCCGTGTAGCTGGTTGTGGGTGTAGAGCTTGACTTTGTTTTTGGAATACGCTGTACACTTGTACTAGAGATGTTCACGTTTCGTTTGCATGCACTTCGTACACGCATAGCTTCCGATTTATTAATGGTTTATAAACTCATCGCAAGTCTACACTAGCAAGGTTTATTTGGTTCCTAGATACCGTTTCTCATAACTAAGGTTAGTCAAGTGTGGTAAGACATAAGAAATGTAGCTAGATAATTAGAGCTTGACTTTGCATATGACTAGGGAAATCTTACTACACTTTTGTACTCTACTATAACGTGTGGAGTACAAGAGAATCTTACTTAACTTTAGTTAACTTGCCAATCGAACATTTTATAGCTTGGTCTTAACTTGGCTAAGATAAAATGTGGTAAGTGTGGATGGTAACCAAACATTTACTAAGAAAATAACGAACCATAAATACAGTGACAAAGCTAGAGCAAAACTAAGGCAGACGCCACTAGAGCTCACAATTTTGATGAAATTCTAGATGGAATTCATAATTTTACGGGTTTTCCATGAATGTTTTTGTACGTGAAACTTTTGGGTTTATATTTTTTTTCACCATTTTTCATGAATGCTACGATATAGGAGTATCTTGTAACACGATCATTTACGCACCATGGTGAAAAACAACGAACCTTGTATATTATCCTATTATAAGGTCTACGGGTCGGATTCCAAAACTCACCAAGACTTCTTTTGGCAAGGTAGCACTACCTCCGGTCCGTTTTAACTGCCGTGCGCTGGTTTTTCGTTTTGGAGTCTCGAAGGTGCATTTAATTACTCAGCTGGCTACAGTGGCAAAGCTATAGCTGGTTAGAGGGGCTTATATATATTCCCAATTTCTCTCCATTTCTATATTATTCCCTACCAAATTTTTAAGCCACTTTGAGTTTTTTGATACATCATTTTTTGCTATATATCTAGACATTATATCTAGATATAAAATAGATGTATCAAAAAGTCAAAGTGTTATAATTTGGAACCTTGAGGGATTTTTTTTTTTTAATCTTTAATCATCTCAACTTCTGAGCTCTCATTTCTCTCCTTAGCTGTCTTTTCATTTACTTTTCCCTCACCATTTTTTGTGAGGATTTCCTCACCTTTTTCTTATCCCCAATTCTAGTAATTCACTCTATTTTCAAATGGATTAGCTTTTTAATTCTTGTTAGTTAGTGCAACTCTCTTATTGCCTTTATGTAAGTCCAGTTTGGAGAATTAACACTCACCATGAGGTTCATCAAGTAGCTCCTCCACCACAAAGGATGGGGAACTTATCCTTGATTGTGGTGGTGTTGAGGGCTTAGTATGATAAAGGTGTAGCGCCATTGGTTGAGAACCACGCTTGAGGTGAGTGGTTGTAATGTGCTTGTGACAATGAAAATTTGGTCGGTTCATCTAACAAGCTTGTTGACATAATCGACTAGGATGTTGTAATGAAGCTAGGCATTGCATGAGCAGTTTCCAATTCCGAGAAACTATAATTGAGAATCCCAAAAAACCTCTACCATCTAGTTCCCCTTCGAAAAATCATCTCAACTTTGGACCCGTTCAAGGAAGGAGGCTCTGCACCAAGACTAATGAAAGTTGTGGCTCACAAGACAATCTTTTGACTTTTTTGGGTCCATCGGCTACCAACATGGCCACACGACCGCAAATAAACTTGGGGATGCCCAATACAAGCTCAAGCCTACGTTGATCAATGTGGTGCAAGTCAACCCAATACACGGGAAGCCCCATGAGGATGCAAATGTACACCCTCAACACTTCATTGAGGTGTATGACACCTTCACCACAAGAGGATCACTTCTGATGCCATCTGTCTGTCACCTTTTCCCATTCTCATTACTCTGCAAGTGAAGAAATGGTTCTACGTGAACCGTGAAGAGGCCACCACCTAGGATAGTTGTTCCAACGCATTCCTTAAGAAGTTTTTCCCTATCGGCAAATTAAAACCAATACCCTTCAAGAAAATATTGTAAGCTTCCAACAATAAGCAGACAAGATGGTGTCCTCGTCAAGGGATTGAAAAATAACAAGTTCCAGTTGTACTTGAGGTATTTGATACGAACATTACAAAATGGAGAATGTGAGCCACTAGGACCCAAGTAGGCTTTGTTTGCACCACAATCCCTTGCAAACCATGTGGATTGGGGTGAATTTGTGTGCAGCCAAACAAGCACCTAGGGGGTCGGCCGACCACCACTGGGGTCCACCATCTCTCCCAAGCTCCCTTGACCCATGTGACAATCCTTAAAGTGATCCTGCAACCCTTTGAATCAACTCTGTGTTTTCCCTCAATGGTTCAAGATGAAATCACATGGATCAATAAGCCCTCATTCAAGCAAACCGACTTAGAAAGTGGCCCCACAAGGCACATACCCACTCAAAATGGTGCCAACCAACTTCCCATCAAGGGAAAGGGCCCTGGGTCGGCCGAATCCTAGGTTGACTGACCACGCATATGTACCCACAACATTGGTGCATGCCTCCATGTAGAGAAGCACAAATATGGAGAATCCCGGCCATCGCTTGAGTTCGGCTTATCCAAGGGAGGAGATGGAGAGCACATGGATCTATGGGTCCACCTCTATGCATCTATAAATAGAGGCTCACACCCCCTCTCTATTCATGCTTTCAAGCTCTACGTGAAGAGTAGTGTAGCTTCATTTTATCTTAGTATGTGAGAGTTAGAGTTTATGCAAACTACTACAACTGAATACACACATCATTGTGACATTTGGACATCCCCAATTAAAAGTTGTTTAGCTTGTTTGTTTAGATGACTACACACATCATGCCTTTCTCTTGTTAAAAAATCTATCACCTTCTAATGTTTAAAACAATTCAATGTTTATGTCTCTGCACATCACAACACTAAAATATCTTATATCCAATGTGATATTGACATAGAATTTGAAAATGCATCCATTCGAGAATTTTTCTTTACCCTCAATAACCTAGCATTGGAAAAAACGTACATGTATAAGGTATAAATAAAATCATTGTAGTATATTCTTTTTGTATTTTATACGCTACTACAAAAAAAGAATATACCTAAGACTAGCAATGGAAAAAGAAAAACGTACAATATAAAGTATAAATAAAATCATTGTAGTATTTTTTTTTTTTTTTCGACGGTACTAAAAAGAATATACGTCAGACTAGCAATTAAAAAAATGCACAACATAAAGTATAAATAAAATCATTGTATTAAAAAGAAATATACGTGTGACTAGCAATGGAAGTAATGGAAAAAACGTACAGTATAAATAAAAATGACAAAGAACATTCCCACCCAAAAATGTACAGTATATAAGATACAAATAAAAACAAAAATGACAAAAACATTATAACCCCGGGTGTTCGAACCCAGGCCGCGGAGTTTAAGATGCGCCAAGCGTTCTATCCAGTTGCACTAGAGCATGCATGACTTAAATGCTTACGACGAGTATTACTTGTTTTAAAGCTTGGCGCCAAGATGGGTGGCGCCGAGCCTGCTGTCACGTCGTCGCCATCGCCGACCACCCAGAACCGGGCTTGGTGACATTAAGCCCCGGGCGCCGAGACGTTATAGCTCGGCGCCCGGCATGGATGGATGACGCCGAGCCTTGTGTCCAGATTTTGAAACGAACCGAGCAGGGGCGTATATGTGCAATTCATACGAAAAAGAGCCAAAAGAAAAAAGATGGTTGATGGTTAGCAAGACGAAGAATTGCATTAGTGGGGCCCAACTCCTCATATCCTTTTCCAGGGGCCAGGGAGAAAATCTTATGGTTCCTAGGAAAAAAGCAGCATAGGCTGACTTGCTAGAATATAAGTGCTGGATTGTACCAACTTTCAACGAAATTGATCAGGAGTATCTTGCTGTAAAAATACCCCATAAACGAAATCCCAGACCTGCAAATATTCTACCAAGACCTGAACAGATAGAGCACCTCGGCCTGAGCACCTCTGATTCTCTTTGGCTTGTTTCAGCTTATTCTTTCTCATATAACCAGCCGAAACTAGCACCAGCGAACAGGCTTGTCTGCAGTCTGCAGATAATGAAATCCTGTGCTTGGCCCCTTGGACAGAAACTTTTTAGATAAAAGAACAAATTGCTGATGTCCAGCATCAGACTATAAGCTACTTCAACACAGTAATGGCTAGTTCTGACCATTTCTGAACTGGCCATTGGGAAGGTGTCAGGTGCTGCATCTCTGACAAGGGCAAGCTCAAGCATGCGCGTCGCGTGAAGGCCAAGTCTGATGGTCGTCCGACAACGAGTGGCTAAGCGTGCTGTAGCCGGAGCACAAGTGTCGGTTATTGGGCCATGGGCCGTTTGTTGCTGTGTCAGCCCGTTGGGCTTTGTCGAGTCGGCGTATGCCAGTGTCCGGGTTGGATATAACCCATGTAACCGTCGTCGTGAAGGGACCATCGAATCAGAGAACTAAAGTTTGAACTCCTTCGTTCCCTCTCTGAAAATCCCCAATTCCCCATTGCTGTTCATCCGATTTCGCCCTAATTGCTATGCTAACCTACCCCAAATTCCAGTTATCGCTGTGAATCCTAGCGGTTCATAACAATTGGTACTCAGCTCCTTTGTCTCGCCGCGCAATTTCGATTCCTATTCCACTGCGCTCAATCGGTTTGCACGGGCACAAGGCTCGGTTATCGACAATCCAGTTCGCAGTTCATCGCTGCTGAGGCGGGTTGCAATAAATCCACCCAATGCCCCAATCGGAGTGCGCGAGTTTGGTTCCGGTAATTTGAGCGGAAAATTTTTCCCCAAATCCAATCTCGCCGTCCCGGCGCCAAGAAGCTGACGCAAGCTCAAATGGCGGCCTCTCCACGAAGATCTCAACACCAAGTTCGATGCGATGATGAAGTCGTTCGAGGCCGTGGCGGATGTCTCCAAAATTCGCCGGATCAAGGGATATGGTGAAGCAGATTCTCGACTCCGCCGGCAACATCGCATTACCGTGCGGATGCAGATGCGGTGCTCGAGGATTTGCGTCCGCCAGAAGCGAGGTGACGGCGTCATCATTCCGCGACACCACCTCCAGGATCGACTACCTCGTGCGCCGCGTCGACGCCATCGACCCCGTACACGCCGGACACGCTGGACCTGAGTCCTTGGAGGGATTCCGGCGACAACAGAGGCGAACCGCGACCGCAAATCGTTCCGGAGGTGGCGCTCCATCGACCATGTTTGTCGCAGCGGTGGCGCCACGACGACCACGATCAATTGCGATGACTACCACGGGTGGCGCGCCGCCCGTCGCGCCACCATGGTCGGACAACATTCACATCGAATGCTCGACCTCAACGTTGAGCCGCTCGCCCTCCATCTACGACGCATGACGCAGCTCAACTCAACGGAGGCGAACGCCGCGGGTTCCGTCGAACCCGGCCGCAGGATCTCGAAAGGGTATGTCCGATTCCCCTTATTCTGATCCCACTATGCGTCCACCGCCATTTCCCAAATTAGAGTTTCCCAAGTTTGATGGATCGCATCCCCCGCTTTTATGGCGTGATCACCGCCTCATGTATTTCGAGGTGTATTCGGTCCATCCATCATTGAAGACCAGATTTGCTGCCCTGAATTTTGAAGGCTCTGCTAAGACGTGGTTGCATATGGTGGAAAGGCGTGGCCGTGTTACAGATTGGGAGGCTTTGTGTACTCGTGTTATGGCCAAGTTTGATAAGAATCGGTATCCTTTAGGCGCAACAGTTTGAAGGGCTCTGTCAATCTGATCTGCTCATGATTATGTGATGGAGTTCGAGCAAAAGGCTCACAATCTGCTATTGTATAATGCAAGCTATGATGAGACATACTTTGTTAACAGATTTCTGTCAGGCCTCAAGGAAGAGATTAGATCTGCTATAGTGTTGCATCAACCCTCTGATGTTGATACTGCTAGTGCTCTAGCGTTGGTGCAAGAAGTGGAGCTAGCCAAGGCTAAAACCAAGTATGGACACAAGGAGGTATTTAAGAACAATGCTAAGTGGCAGCCTGAGAAGAAAATTGTACAAGTAGAGAAGCCTAAGTCAGGGGGTCAACATCAGGAACTTGACAAATTGTCAGCGTTAAAGGAGTTTCGAAGGAAAAACAACCTCGCGCTTCAAGTGTGGGAATGCCTGGGTGAAGGGCCATAAGTGTCCTCAACAAGTGCCCTTGCATGTCATTGAGGAGCTTATAGATGCAATAGAAGAGTCTGTGGGAACTGATTATGATGATTCAACTGAGGAAGCTGAAGAGACAGTCATGACAATTGATCAAGCTCAAGGTGTTCAACCAGTTGTCAGGAAAACATTTAAGCTTTGTGGTAGAATTGGGAAGCATGAGATACTAATTTTGGTGGACTCAGGTAGTGTGGGCACTTTTATCAGTCAAAACCTTGATCAAAGGTTACAAGTTCAGCTTACCACTTGTGGAGAGACCAAGTTCATTGCTGCTGATGGCAGTCCTATGATCTGCAATACTCAGGTGCATGATTTGCAATGGCAAGTACAGGGTCATTCCTTCATTTCCACTGTTGGCATCTTACCCTTGCAATGTTTTGACATGATCTTGGGAGAGGACTGGCTAGAATCTTGCAGTCCCTATGTGGATTCATTGGGGCAAGAAAGTATTGAGGGGAACTTATGAAGGCAAAAAGAATTACATTGAAGGGTCATCAACAAAGCTTCACAAGCAATTACACCAATATCTAGCCATAATCTGCAGAGTGTGCTGCAGAAACACAATTACCAGTATTGTGTTCAGGTGTTGTGGGAGAAATCAGGGAGTGCTGTCTTTAGTGAGTTGGGGGTGCAGGCTATTCAAGATGAGGAGATGCCAGCTGATATGAAACAATTGGTGGATCAATATGCTGAACTATTTCAGGAACCTGTGGAACTACCTCCCAAAAAGGCGCTTTGACCATCGATTCAACTTATTCCCCTGGGGCGTTCCTATTAATGTCAGACCATATAAGTACTCTCCTGCTCAAAAGGATGAGATTGAGAAGCAACTGAAGGATATGTTGAAACAGGGCATTATTAAATCTAGCATCAGTCCCTATGCCTCTCCAGTACTTTTGGTGAAGAAGAAAGATGGAACTTGGCATTTCGCGTGGGACTACAGGCATCTTAATGCTATTACAGTCAAGAACACACACCCCATGCCATTAGTGGATGAACTCATCGATGAGTTGGATGGAGCAACATGGTTTTCGAAATTGGATCTCAGGGCTGGCTATCATCAGATCTGCATTAAAGATGGTGATACTGAGAAGACTGCCTTTAAAACTCACAATGGACTGTTTGAGTTCTTAGTCATGCCCTTTGGACTCACAAATGCTCCTGCCACATTCCAGAGCATTATGAACATCATCTTTGCTGAATCATTAAGGAAGGGGGTGTTGGTCTTTATGGATGATATCTTGATATATTCCAAGACTTGGGAAGAGCATCTGGAAATCTTACAAAAAGTGTTTGACATCCTGAAGAAACATCAGTTCTTTATTAAGATGTCTAAGTGCTCCTTTGCTCAGAAGGAAGTAGAGTATTTGGGGCATTGCATTTCTGCAGATGGTGTAGCCACTGAGAGTTCTAAAGTTCAGGCAGTACAGCAATGGCCCACTCCTAAGAATGTAAAAGAGCTCAGAGGATTTTTGGGGCTTACCGGATATTACAGGAAATTCACTCAACATTATGGGTTGATAGCTAAGCCCTTGACTGAGTTATTGAAAAAGGGTAACCAATTTGTATGGACTCCAATTACCTAGTCAGCCTTCGAGTAGCTGAAGAAGGCTTTAACAAATGCTCCTGTCTTGGCAATTCCAGATTTCACTAAGCCATTTGTACTTGAAACCGATGCTAGTGATATGGGCTTCGGAGCTGTGTTGTTACAAGGTAATCATCCAGGAGCATATCCGAGCAAGCCAGTATGTAGATCCAATCAGTCCTTATCTACCTATGAAAAAGAGTGTATGGCCATCATTTTGGCAGTTGACAAATGGAGGCAGTATCTGTAACATGCTGAATTCCTGATTAGGACTGATAACAGGAGTCTTCTCTATTTAACAGAACAAAGAGCCACTACTAAGATACAACTTAAGGCTGTCATGAAGCTTATGGACTTAAAGTTCAAAATCTAGTATAGGCAAGGAACCCAAAATATAGTGGCTGATGCCTTATCCAGGAAGTCTTATGCTGAAGGAGTTTTTGCAATATCCTTTTGTAACCCAACTTGGGTGGATAATGTGAAGAATGGTTATGAGGATGATGAATTGGCAAGAAAATATTACAGGAGCAACCAAAAGATTATACTGTGGATGATGGTCTCATCAGGTTTTGTGGCAAGATATGGTCAGGGAACAATAAGTTGGCTCAGCAACATGTGCTCCAAGCTGTGCACAACTCTGCTGTAGGAGGACATGCTGGTATATATGGCACTTATTTTAGAATTAAGAACTTGTTTGCCTGGCCTGGGATGAAGAAGGATGTGTATGCATTTGTACAACAGTGCGCAGGTATGTCAACAAGCTAAGGTTGAGCATGTGAAGTTACCTGGGCTTCTTCAACCATTGCCTGTTCCTGATCAAGCATGGCAGATGATCTGCATGGATTTTGTGGAAGGGTTGCCCCAGTCTAATAAGTACAATTCAATCATGGTGATCATCGATAAGTTTACAAAATATGCACATTTTGTTCCTCTCTATCATCCATATACTGCTTTAGAAGTTGCCCGGTATTCATGGACACTATATACAAATTAAATGGCATGCCCGCTCAAATTGTGTCGATAGGGATAAAGTGTTTACAAGCAAGGTTTGGAAGGAACTCTTTGGCGTATCTAATGTTCAATTGTTGATGAGCTCATCTTATCACCCTCAAAGTGATGGTCAGACTGAAAAGTTGAACCAGTGCCTGGAGACATTCTTGAGATGTGCAGTGAGCTCTTGTCCCAAGCAATGGAGTAAGTGGCTGTCTTTGGCTGAGTATTGGTATAATACCAATTATCATTCTGCTCTGGGTAGAACACCATTTGAGGTATTGTATGGCTATCCTCCAAGACATTTCGGCATTATAGATGATACTATGTTTCATTCACCTGATCTAGATCGATGGATGACTGAAAAGGCATTTACTTGCAAGACTCAGTATTAAGCATCATTTGCATAGAGCCAGCCAGAGAATGAAGCATCAGGCTGATAAGCACAGATCTGATAGGGAGTTTGAGGCAGGAGAATTGGTATATCTCAAGCTACAGCCCTATGTTCAATCTTCTATTGCCCCACGGACAAATCACAAGCTTTGTTACAAGTTCTATGGGCCATAAAAAGTTCTGAAGAAAGTGAGTACAGTGGCTTATAAATTGGACCTGCCGTACACTGCTAAAATTCATGATGTGGTGCATGTGTCTCAACTCAAGAAACATATTCCACAGTCCGTTCAGCCGGACGACAGTGCTATGGTGCCCGTGGATCCGGAGGAGCAACTTCTTCCGGTTCAGTTCATCGATTCCAGGATGGTTAAGAAAGGTAACTCTGTCATTGCTCAGATTCAAGTATTGTGGAGCTCTTTATCTGCTTCTTTAAGCACTTGGGAGGAGGTGAATGATCTCAAGAGGAGGTTCCCTGATAATCCATCTTGGGGTCAAGACGGTTTCAAAGGGGGAGGTAATGTTAGGTACTGCATCTCTGACAAGGGCAAGCTCAAGCATGCGCGTCGCGTGAAGGCCAAGTCTGATGCTCGTCCGACAACGAGTGGCTAAGCGTGCCGTGGCCGGAGCACAAGTGTCGGTTATTGGGCCATGGGCCGTCTGTTGCTGTGTCAGCCCGCCGGGCTTTGTCGAGTCGGCGTATGCCGGTGTCCGGGTTGGATATAACCCGTGTAACCGTCGTCGTGAAGGGATCATCGAATCGAGAACTAAAGTTTGAACTCCTTCGTTCCCTCTCGAAAAATCCCCAATTCCCCATTGCTGTTCATCCGATTTCGCCCTAATTGCTGTGCTAACCTACCCCGAATTCCAGTTATCGTTGTGAATCCTAGCCGGTTCATAACAGAGGGGCATCAGATTAATCTGATGGTGGCATCGGAGTATTCGATGACTCCGTTTTCTGTGCAGTGAGGAGCCAGCGGCTAGTTGAATGGTTGGGGGGTTATACCATCTCGACGAAGAAGGCTCTCGATCTTGCCACTTTGATCAGCTGGTTACACTCATTGGTGAGCAAGGAGAGTTCATGCCTAGTGGGGTGATTGAGATTTAATAATGTATTCAAGTAGACACGCACTTAGTCGTCATTCTTTTCACTGATTGCCATAGAAGGCCACTTTGCCTCACAATATGTTCAAACGACCATTATCTCACCTCACATGCAAAATTAAATTGTCATGATCTTTATCTTTCAATTAGCTACAAGATATCTCATAGATTTTTTGTCGTTCCCGCACGTACACGGGCAAACACCTAGTCTAAAAAATTATGACAAGATTCTACTCTCAACATATGGACGTAGCTACTAGTTACATTACATTAGCCTGAAGCTTCCGAGACGACGACGATGCTGTCTGTCCCAAGAGAAGATGGATCAGAGTAGTTCAGCAAGCCAACAGGAGGCTTGTAAGTTGCCACTGGCGCCCTCTGAGGGAGGTTCGGCAGCGGCGCATCGAGCCGAGGCACACTGACGACGTGCCTGATGGACGGCGGCCTCAGGTTCCGGTCGTCCTGCGTGCACCAAAGCCCGCCACCAGCACGCTCTCCATTTCCCGGGCGTCGAACTCTCCGTTCAGCCTTGGGTCGGCGGCGCCGAGGACCCTTCCCTGGCCATGGAGCTCGGACACGTGCCACGCCAGGTGAATCACGGCGTCATCGAAAGCACGACCGCGGGCCCGGCCACACGCGATCTCAAGCAGGACGACGCCGGCTGTACACGCCTGACTTGGCGCTGGCCCTGCCCCTGGCCATGCTGTCCGGGTCCATGTACCCTAGCGTGCTGGCTGCTGCTGTGGTCTGCGACCCTTGGTCGGGTCGAGGAGCATCGCAAGCCCGAAGTCAACGAGCTTGGCTTTGAAGGACGTGTCTAGCATCACGTTGCTGGGCTTGATGTGAGATGTCGCTGTGCACCACGCACTGATCCCACTCCTCGTGCATGTAGAGCAGCACCGACCCTATCCCCAGCAGGATCTTGTGCCGGAGCGCCACCGCAGCAGCAGCGCCGTCGTCGCCGCCCTGCTTGGTGCCGTAGAGATGCGAAATCGAGGCTGCCGTTGGGCATCAGCTCGTAGACGAGGAGGAGGTAGCTGCCGCCGCCATGCTCCCGCCGGAAGAGGAGACACATGGAGAAGCCTGCACAGTACTGACGGGCACGCCGATCAGGATCCCGGTTTTGGAATACGATGAATGCGCTGCTGCTGCTGCGGATCGGATAAGCAAAAGCACCTCGTCAACGTTGTTGCACAAACTTGTGTATGCATCGATCTACAAGGAAGGAAGGTATAGCTCAACATGTTACCTGGAGTTGGAGGAGGAGGCGGCGGCTGAGAAGGCGACAGGGTGATGTCGAGCTCCGCCACTTGGTACCGCAGGTAGCAGCTGTATTCCTTGATGACGCCGCAGCTGCTGTTGGGCCCTAATTCCTGTACTGTGACATCTCCCTCCCCTTCTCTGACCGGTGCGTCCTTGTGCTAGATGAAGGTCCATTCCGTGACACCCGGAATGGAGTTTGGCGAGCCAGCGAGGATGAGCTCAACGCGTAACACCAACCGTCCTTGGACCGGATTGGCAAGGATCATGTTGTTGTGAGTGTGTTCTGGTGCAAACTCCATTAGGTAGTGGAGGTTGCTGATGTAGACGTGGTAGATGTACCGATGCACCGCGTGTCCTTGCGGTGTCGTCGTCTATCGTCGAGCTGCTAGGAGCAACTCGCTGCGGGATGCTCGCGTAAGGTGTTGGTGGACCATGTCGCGAGGTGGACTCTCTAGGAACATGAAGCAATCATGTAGCAAAGGGGGTGATGTAGACCGGCATGAGGCGCCAAATCGTGGCATCCCAACGTGTTGCCGGAGAAGCTGCAAGGTTGAGCATGGTACCATACATGAAGGTGCCGATATCAAACTCACGTGGAGATAGCTGGTGGGCGGGTCGTGCGGCGTCATGGTTGATGTAGACGTTGTCCACACAAAAGAACTGGCGGTCCATGTTATCAAGGAACACAATGCGGGCAGCTCCAACGTGGCGGTGTCTTAGCCGCGTTCCTCTGAGAAGGATGGCGGTCGGTGCGGCCATCGTCAGGGGCGCCGTATAGGCGCCTAGGGCCAGGTGGGTCGTCCAATGTGGTCCTCCCTGAAGTAGCACTTCTAGGAGATCCGATAGTAGTGGTGACGAGGCGGAGAGGTAGAAACATCCGTCGAAGAGGACAAGACCATCCACCAGCGCCCATGCCAGCGCCGCAGTGCCTGTGGTGATGTCGAGGGCAATCCGACGGAGGTGCTGCTGCTCTAACATCGCCTGACATAGATGGATGAACACTTTGGAGGTCGTGTCATAGTGGTCGAGGACAACAAAGTGTGTCCGAGGGCCTACCCAATCTTGGAGCTACATCGAGTGTGTCAACAAGGATGGCTGGCTGCTCCCATGCCTGTCGTGGCGCATGGATCTCGGTGATGTACCGCGATGGCGCCTGTGTGAATGTCGTGGCTCATCCATGGTGGTAGTACTCGAGCTGTATTAATAGCTTTGGAGGCAGCCATCTCTGAGACTGACTATGATATGAGGACAAGCACAACTTGACGTTGTCTGTAATGGTGAGCATCGAGCAACCAAGAGGAGAATGTCTAGTACCACCTTAAGTTTTCATTTTGATTAGACTAATAGTAGCAAGAACTCACCATCTCATGTTGTTTCCTCTTCAACTCCAACCACGAGTGCCTATGACTCTTACTATCTGGGATCCCTAGTAAAAGCCGACAAAACAACCAAGTGGAGTTGCAGCTAGTTTATAGAATTCTTCAAAGTTCCACGCACCATTAGTAATAATAAATAGCATTGCACTACATTGGTAGGATCCCCACTAGCCAACACACTAAATTGGTGGCTACCACGGGTGCTACCAATGAAGTGTGATTCTATTTATATTACTACTAATTATCGGACTTCGAAAAACTCCATAAACAATCTATAAATCCACTCTTTGTTTTGTCAACTTTAGTCGTGATCCTAATAACATTTGCCAACACTCATGGTTGGAGTTGGAGAGGAAATAATAAGAGATGGTGATGGTGAGGTCTTGCGGTTGTCAATAAATTACACTCCAAACTAAAAGCGGTACCAGACGTGCTAAGACCAATGACTTGGGCATGTTAGGGTCAATCTCTTGGAGAATAGGTCGCTCGATAATCGCTAGAAAAGCCGACGCCGAAGTTGTTCTTGTCCTCATAGTCTTAGATGATGTCTATGTCGTCATTCACAATCTGGATGAGTTGCTATCCTTCTCCTAATGCACCTACACAACATAGAAACAATGCAACCAAGTGTGCTAAGAAGATCACTCGCATGAGCACCAGAGGCTACTACCTAGCATGTGCTCTGTTTGCACCCATTGTTCCATCAGAGGAGGTCATGGTCATTTCAGATGATGAGGACCCCATGCTCTTGGAGGACATCATTGATGAAGAAGACCACAAGAGGAATGGGTGTTTTTGAAATAAACACATGGGTCATGACAACTAATCTTAGCCGTTGCGATACCAATTGACAGAATCCCGATCAGCGAACGAGAGAGAGAGAGAGAGAGAGAGAGAGAGAGAGAGAGAGAGAGAGAGAGAGAATGATGAACACATGCGGACACAAACTAGACATGTCCAAGGCCAATGGGATGGCAGTGACTGAGCACGAGCATGCCACAATTGACTCAGTTGTTCTTGGCCATGTAGTCTTGCTTGTATTTCCTTTTTAGTCGCTGATCAATCTACAGAAAACGCTAACACTTCTGCAACACCAAATATGTGTGTCCAGTTTGTGCTCACATGTATTCATCATCCTCTCTCTCTCGCTGATCGAGATTCTATCAATTCGCATCCGAGCTTGGTCACGCCGCCACCATGTTGTTGTCACGATCCAAGAAGGCGCTCACAACGTCGCGGCCGCTCCAACAGTCTTCAATCACGCAACAGACGCCTAGCCACGCGTCATTGATCACATCATTGAGAGGTAGTCCACCAACATAACATGGATGATGCTCACCCAAACTAACTATCCGGAATGGGCATTGGTGATCAAGGTGAATTTTCAGATGCTTTGTGTTTGGGATGTCGCCCGCTACGGTGTCAGCGAGTAGCACAACGAGATCAACAACCATGATGACAAACAGACGATGGCCGGTCTCCTATTCTTGATGCCATCCAAGATCTAGGGAACGCCATCGCCGAGGACATGGTGAAGGAAGCGTGGGATACGATAAAGAACATGAGCGCGCACGATGCCAGCTCCCAGTAGCTTCGGCGAGAATTCAGCAACATCTCCTTCAATGAGTTTGGCATCTGCATCACTGCGCCGCCAGTAACCTTTGCTCCCTTGGCAAAAATATCTCTGACTTTGAGGTAGTGAAGAAACTATTGTAGATGGCCCCAGATGACACAAATGGTGGTTGTCGAGTTCTTGATCAACACCGGTGAGCCCTGGAAACACACGCAAGAAGTAGAATGCACACAAGAGATGGAGAGTTGTGATTGGGAACACGAATGAACACAGACATGTTGTGTACGGGTGCACCCCCTTTGTCATCATTATATGCATGTATGATACATGAGCCTAAGGCTCATCATAATGATGCTATGTTTGGAAACTTATAGTACCTCCATGTACACCCTTCTTCCTTAAAGAACTCATTCGGGCATTTGCATTGCTTTCATTCCACATCACCATCCGTGTTTGTATTTTTGTACTTCACTGAGTTGTCCTCAATAATGACACACTCCTAGTACCAACACTGTGACCAAATGAAGAAAACAAATAAGATATTGTTTGTAGGTGTTGGTTGTACCGAATTGAATTGACCTGTAGCAGAGCCAAATTGCCCTTTAGGTTGGATTCATCTTGTGTGATATAAGTATGACATGAATCTAATAAGTGGTTCAGGATGAATCAGCCCCAATTAAATTTCCTGATGAGTGACACATGTTCAACAACATGTATATAACTATAATGGAGTGGGCACTGTAGTTGGTGCTAGAATAATACCAATTGTGTATTAAACAAAGCTCTTTTGAAGTCATCCTCCAGACATTTTGGGTCAAGAATCATGTTTTCCAGCCTCCTTAGCTCGAGCTAGTTGTTTTCATCGGCATACCTCTTGAGCAATTCAATTTGCACAGTTTTCGCTCCACTGCTCTTTTTTGTTGTATATATTTGTCTACATCATTGCCTTTAGTTGGCAGTCCCTCTATATCACTAACATCTTTTAAATAAATAGGAATATCTTGATCACATATTTTAAAGTTCGGTTCCTGACTTGGTATGTTTTGGCAACTTGGACTAACATTATTTTCCAGATAGTCATCTTCTCTAGCATATGAGGAGCCGTATGATGAGTGTGATGAGGAGTCGTATGATGTGAAACATCTATATTAGTTTGATGAGGAGGACCGCCCATTTGGCTGCACTAAGGATGAATCTGATCAAAACTCTCCTGTGGCGAAGAAATGACGCGCCGATGAGTAAACTGAACAAGACAAAATGTCTCTTGCGATGAACAAACGTGGTGTCATGTGGTGGCTGGCCATATATAAATAATATAAGTTATATTATGTTTAGGTTGGAAGTTTGACTGAGTTTGTTATTTCTGTTTCTCAAAACTAAGTTGCATTATGTTTAGGTGTTGGAAGTTGGACTAAGTCTGTAATTTATGTTCTTGAAAACTAAATCGCAACGCATCGTATATAGCATGCGATAGCTAGTGCACTGTGATGGCCTCTCATGGCCTCGTGCAGGGCATGTCCGCTGGCGATGGCGTAGAACTCAATGGCATGCTCTGCTAGCTTGCTCGATGACATGCCGAACCAGCGTGGGCAGGAAGTGAGAGCCACTGCACTACTACAGCATGTCACTCGGCACCATGTCGAGGTCGACAATGTGAACGGCATGCTCATATCGGCGCAAAACCTGACATTGTAGTATGTTGTTGGCGTCTGACGTCCACTAGTCATGGGCTGAACTCTAAACAAATTCATCAATTGATGGACGTCACATGAGGGTTATGACCCATATTCATCTGGCCCTCGCCATGGACGGCCTATCTATAGAGAACTAGTCAGGGGCATCACTCCCTCTCCATTTCGATCTGCCAACTGCGAGCAATGATGGATCCATAGGGCTATAATCCACAACCATCACATCGATCCTCCACCACTTCATCCTCGCTCCTCATCCGCCGTCGCCATGTCCACCGCCTTGGACATCTATCTCGAAGGTCAGTGCACCTCGTCCTTGCCTATGTCTCTCGAGCGATCCACTAAAGATTGACTCGCATCGGCCAATTCGACATCATCCTCCCCATCCGTGGACACACATGGGCTTGCCCGTCCGCAACTGGCATAGACGCTCCGCCTCTCTCTCTCCTGTCCACTTCTGTTCCTTCTTGGAGGCCTCGTCCTCCGGCACTGCGGCTGGCACTGGATGGTTGCCGCCCCCCTGCACCTGTCCCCGTCGCTCCAAACCAAACCAAATCAAATCTCTTAGTGCTACACTTTGCCTAATACATCTAGTTTTTTTGTGCAGGTCGGTTGATCTGTTGACCAACTAGATTTGTGAACATCATACAAAAGTTATCACAGGATCACAGGGATGCTATTAAAACAACTAGACTTGGAGGGATTCTAGACATGAAGGTTGTGTATCTTCACAAAATAATGCTAGCGTGCCTTGCGGAACGTTTCAACATCAATACACAAGCATTCCATATTAGTAGTAAGGATGTTCCTATCACTCTATAGGAAGTACAACAGATAAAAGGCCTCTGAATTGAAGGGTACGATGTGAATTTATATGCACAGACATGCATGAACCATGACTTCATCATTGCTTATGCGAGTGAGAATAAAATTATGCTAAGTGACCTAGAGCATATGCTTACTAAGTCCTTTGTTCCTGATGAGGACTTCATTAGACATTTTGTCTTATTTGCCATTGGTGTCATCCTAGCACATACAACCAAGGAGTATGATGACTCCACATATTTAGTTGTTGTAGCAGATGTGGATGACATTCCGATGTTTAATTGGGGCCAGTTCACATTGACAAACTTGTTGAGTAGCATCAATTAATATATATAGTTCAACCTATCTTTTCTTAAGGGCAATTTAACTTTTCTTCAAGCAAGTCAAACTATACCACCTAGGAAAAACTCTTATATATGTACCTCAATGGTTGTAATACACGCTGTGGTCATTCTTCCCAAATTGCTTTTTACACCATCGCCACCCAGCCAAACCCTCGTTACCCAAGCAATGGAGGCGATGTTGCACCATCCGCCAAAGCTTACCTCGTCCGCTCCTCCCTCATCTGCAAGCCATGGCGTTGCGTACTCACCGACTCCACCTTCCTCCGCCGCAACCACTGCTTCCACGGAGTTCCTCTATTGCTAGGATTCTTCAACAACATCCGCCACCAATACCTCACTTCCTTTCCATCATTGCAACTGCCTCCTTCTCGGTGCCATACAACTGAGTCGCCCTCGATTGCCGCCATGGGTGCGTCCTCTTCATGCAGACGTGCCACTCCCACTACCATGAATTCCACGTCTAGGAACTGACAATTGATGCTCGAAAGAAGGTGTCCTCACTGCCCCTCTGATGTTGGTCAGCCGCGATGCTATGCACAGCCACCGGCTACAACCATTGTAGCTACAATGGTTGATGTCTCCTCCTTGTTGTTAGTGTGGGCTTCAAGGGGGGCTAGCACACCCATATGTCCATCTACTCGTCTCAAGCTAATGTGTGGGGCACTCCTGTTCACCTATACATGTGTGTCCTCGATAATTGTCATGGCCATCCGAAACTGAGCTACCTTGTCATTTTCGTTGATGGAATTTACATTGTACTCGAGTTGAATGCTTGTATTGCAATCCTAAAGTATGACTTAGGCAGCCATTCCTTGTCTACCTTTGTGTTGCTGACCTTGAACCTCATGGGCAATCTCTTCATCAAGGGTCGTACTTACAATTTAGATGCAGATGTAGCTCCGAGATGGGTGATATACAGGAAGATCGGCCTACTATAGATAGTGTTACCTATCTACCATCCCTATTAACCAATCCAAAGTAATTGGTTTTGCTAAGGGTGTCTATGTTATCTTTGTGGCCACAGATGTTGGCACCTTCATCATCGATCTCGAATCAAAGCACTCAAGGAAGGTAAGCAAACATTGCATTATCCGTTCAGTCATACCCTTAATGAGCATGGTTATATCCTAGTGCTTGTTTGCATCGCTATTTTCTCACGTCCTTTCATCAGGTTCACCTTGGGAGGCTTGATTATCACTTTCTAACGCTAATTGATACTTATGCATAGCAAAAAGTGATAACCAACATAGAATAAATGAACCCAATTATTCATTTGAAAAAGGTGATATTCCAAGACGGCAGTTCATGAGGAAAATATCAAAATAGCACAATTGTAGTTTCGATAAATTGAAACTTTGGTCAAACTAATAAGATTGTGATGGTTGTAACCAAGAATTGAAGCAATGGGCATTTCAAACTTATTAGTTTTAAATGTGCTGTAAAATGAGAAGGTATCTCCAAAGCATTTGTCATCCATGATTGACTGACCATCTACCGAAAAGAAATTTGCTATACGACCGTCTTCCTTTGTCTATCGAACTACATAAAAAAAATGTTGGATCCTCTAATTGTTTATTTTCTTAGATATTCAGATAATGTTGTGCATCATTGGCTTCTAAGTACTCTCTACGCCTCGTTCCCGATCTCAATATTGCAATCCATCTTGCAAAATGGTATGTTTTCTTCTCCATAAAACTTCTTCATGAACTCATAAACTTGGGCTGGCTTGATTCCAGCTTCTCATATCTACCCAATTAATTTCATGTCTCGTCTCTATAACCCGTCGTTGGGACCTCAACTTGTGGGCCTTATTTGGACTAGCAAGATAATGGTTATTCTGTTCTACGACCTTTTGCACTATCCAAATCCTCTCTTTGCTAATACTAAATTGGACACGACCATCACACCCCCATCCTTGTAATAACATCCTTTTGCGATTGCTAATTTTGTCGATGTCCTTAGTTACTGCAAACAAAAAGTTTCGTGCATAGACTACCATCTCGGTGATAGCTATTGTACATCTCATAAGCTTCTTCCTCAGATTGAAAAGTTATTCCAATTTAGGTGTGATCAAATGTTGTCCAGATTTATGCATCACATCATGTACATATGAATTGTCAATTAAACATGTCATATAGTAAAAAGAAATACAATATAGTCCATCAATTTTGTTATTTTTAAACCTCATTAGCTACTTCATTCTCCACCGATCCAACATGTGCTATTTGTTGTTCCGTCTTCTCCACAACATTATTTAAAGATGGACCATGTAATCTGAGGAAGCGAACATCAGAGACCCAAGATATGGCAATGATCATGATCAAGCGAGGAGAAGCCACATCATTTACCTATGGACCAATGACAACGGTAGCGTGCCTACGGTCGAACAAGGCTTCCAACGATGCCACCGGTAGGGATTCGCTGCGCCGCCTACCGACCTAGCTACAGGGCCATGGCCGTGGCCGTGGCCGTCATCGTGATCGTCGCCTCGCTAACCTCCATCGTCATTGGGGAAGGGTCCGCCTCGTTGCAGTTCAGCAATGCCCTCCCTTTACCAACATTTGCAAATTTGGAGGCACTTGAATTTTGGAGACCCTAAACATTTGCCCATCTTGCTCGTGCCAATCTTGGGTGTTGATCATGCAAACCTAGGATAGGTTGCTTGGACTCGCAGCATAAAGGATTCCATACTTCTCTTGGGGTCGCGTATTGTGACTACAGATGTAGCTCCGAGATGGGTGATATATAGGGAGATCGACCTACCTACAAACAGTGTTACCCGTCACCATCCCTATTAACCAAGCCAAAGTAAATGGTTTTGCTAAGGGTGTCAAATGTTATCTTTGTGGCCACAAATGTTGGCACCTTCATCATCTAGTAGCTCATTAAGGGTATGACCGGATGGCTGATGCAATGCTTGCTTACCTTCCTTGAGTGCTCTGATTCGAGATATTAGGATTTAAGGAAGCAGCCTGGCAACGTATAGTTATGGCAGCCTAACGGCAGTATATGGATTATGGAGCGGGGCTTGAGCGCTAGCAGGAGTCTGCTATTTATAGAGTGGAGCAGCCTGCAGTTGCTAAGAGATTTGCCGCTCTTCTCATTTAATTTTCCCGCTCCTTAGCACTCAAGCAACAATTTGATTTTATTTGAATACAAGGCGGGAGTAGTTGCCAAGAAGAATGGCAGGAGTAGTTACTATGACTACGTGGCGTTCTAATCTTGTCTTTGCTAATGACGCCGGCGGCCATAATTTGAACTGGTGCACGCGTATCGGCAGGAATAGGGAAGTCGCTTGACTTATCATTCCTTTGACTGTATTTGAATATACCCAGCGCGTATAGGAGTTTCCTTGCCCAGCCTGTAAGCCAATATATTTTGTTACGGTGATTAATTTATGAAATAAGAAATGATTTATTTCTTGTCTATGCACAGATCATGGACGTATACGCCTATATGTATACGGTGTATACATACGTGCAACTGTAGCTAGCAAACGTCGATGCATATGTAGGTGTAGGTATATTTCTTTGTACCTTATTTTATTGTTTCAGCCTTTTTTTTAACTTGTGTAATTAAGCAAGAAAGAAATATTTATTTCTTGGCCGGCGTGTGTGTCGCACGTACCACATATATGCCTGTTGCACGGACCATGTTTTAATTAAGTCATGCGTATGTAAAGGCATATTTGTATTTAGATATGGACATATTCATGCGTATATGTCCCCTCTTCTTTAACTCCATCATTTTTTTTTTCTTTAAGGATGTTATATTATTTCTTCTTTGCCTATATCGTGTTTAAATAAATCTTGATCATCTATATCATTTATTTAATATGATATAAATAATTTTATAAATTTTGGGCATGCCAAAATTGGTGTCAACAGATGCCCCCTCGAGGTCCAGATGCGTAAAATATTGGTTTACGGATGTTGAGCTCGAAACCCTAAAATATTTCATGTATATTCATCTCGCTTTGTTTTAGAGGAGATATGTATTTATTTTTTTAATTAATTTGGAGAGATGAGTTTAAAACGTCTCATCCATATGCAGTGAACGAGACGTACAACTCGAGGTCATTTATGCCTTTTTATTCACGTATTCACTAGTCTTTTTTTTTTTCTTTAAATACAACTCCACCTCCCGTATATGCAGGAAAGTAGAGAAGCGCTAGCTGAATAGTAGGAGGTGGTGGTTTATATCGACCTGGGAACCTGGGAAGTTCCAGCCGCCTATCGTATTGACTTCCTTCGTCACGGTAATTCTTGTTTATTCCTTCTCGTATCCTCCCCTCAACCAACCATTGCTAAATTCACTTATGATTCCTTCCAGTGCTTGGTCAATCAAGAGATCTCGCTTTTGGTCCATCAAGAGATCCCGCTTTTGGTGTGCCGACTTCTCGTCTTGGTTTCTGCCGGCGGCGTTTGTAAGGTATACTTTCCCTCGTCTCAATTATTAGGCCATCGATCATCAACACATGCTATGTTTAACTTTGTCCGCTAGATGTGCTGATCCTTTAACTCGATTGTCGTCATTTTTTTTATTTATATCTGGCAAGATTGATCTGACATGCTGTTATAAAAACATGGATCTAACTTTGCGCTAGATGTGTTGATCCTTAATTCGATCGTCTTCTTTTTTTTTTTATATCTGGCAAGATTGATTTGACATGCTGTTATAAAAACATGGATCTAGCAGATTTAACCGTCTCTGATATAATATTGCAGTGGGATTGTTGCCATTCATTTAAGTATTGCACCATATATATTTTTTAAATAGAACCATGTTTCATCGTGATACCCATGTCTATTCTTTTACATATATACATTAAATTTTGATGTAGATAGAAGCAAATGAAAACGAGCTGCCTCCTCGTTCCTTTGAGAGGCTGCCGCTTTCCCAAGTGGTTCGATTTCAAACATATGCCCCACATCTGGTGATGAGGCCAATCCTGTGATTATTGAACGTAAATCAACGATAGGTGAGATGGAAAATAGTGTTCGTGGCTTGAGATCAGTATCAACTTTACCTAGCCGCTGTTTCTATCCTCCTGCACCGTCACCTCAATCTGTGCAAACTTTCACTTTGGGCAATCGCATGATATCACATGGTCTTGGATGAGAATATTTTGATATAGAATACATTTCCAATTCCTTCAGGCTATGTGGAATGGGGTATTGCCATTTTGAATCATCACTATTCAAATCTAAAAGGGGATGGAGAAGGCATCGACTACATCTATGGGGCCATTTATTGTTCTTTTTGGGCGTTACTCAGACGCCTTTATTGCTCAAATCCTTTCTAGAGAAATGGAATCCAAGCACGAACACTCTTATATTTACTGATGGTGAACGCACCATAACTCTTTTGGACATGCTTCGAATCGGGGTTTGCCCATAGATGGAGAATTTTATGAGGAATTTGTCCCTTCCAGCCATGTACATGATCCTTCCCTTTTATCATATCCCAAATGTTTATCCCAACTTCTGAAATATGGGGGGAGCTAGAAGTGAGAGGTGAGGTTTTATTTCAGGAATGGTGTGATTATTTCCATAACACGCCAGGAGGTCCTCCTTCATCCAATGATGCTGCTTCTTCGCTTACTTACAAAGCAGCTTTTTGGCGCTTTGGCTTTGTAGTTTCGCCATTGTTGGTGGAGGAGGAGCACAGATTAGACCTAGGGTATTAGTCATGGCTTTTTTGGATGGTTGTGGGCGTCGATACGCTCTAGCGTAGCCAGCGCTATGTTCCTTATATTATTCTTTTGAGGTTGATCAAGACGAACCTTGTTGGTCCTTCTTATATGAAGAGGTGCTGGCCTATTCATTATGTCATTGGCTGGATGGGTGCTTATATTAGGAAAATTTGGGTGATAGAATAAGGGGTGTATCGATTCCGCCTTATCATCATGTCTTAAAAAAATGAGTGATGGCAAATATCATGTTCAGGACTCCCAGACATTTTAATCCTGCAGAGGCATTCAATGTATTGTGTAAGGATGCTAGCATTATTTGGTCTCCTTACAAGCCAAATTTTTCGGATCAATCGAAACCGCCTCCCACAAAGATGGGTTCTCGTAACATTCTCGCTTTAGCTCTCCATCATGGAATGCTTCCTTTCGTGACGTGCCAGTTTGTGCATCGCCGAGCCATACCACCCAGATCACGTGGGTTCTCGACAATTTAAGCTTGATCAGGTGATCCATATCTTCCATTGACAAATTTGTATACGAGGAAGATTTCGGGATTGCTCATGCTTATTGGAGGCATCTTTATGTCCGGTTCAGAATAATTTACATCTTCTTCCTGACGACGACCGCTATGGTAGATGCACGGTGCTTTGGATCAAGTGGTATAAAAATTTTTAGAGCCCTTTATCTCCACTTTGAACGGCTTCAATCGAGTATTGTCTTGGGTAGAGTGCCTTATGAAGATAGGAAGAGGCTAGCAGTTGGGAGAGTCGTTGTTAACCGTCGAAGTTTTGTCATGTGATTTATCTGTGGTACACAAAGTGTCTGAATAGCACCACACTCAATATGTTAAGTTCATCAAGAAGAAAACGGCGGAGCTTGATGATCCGTGGAAGAAAATACTCTGCGATTTCTTGCACTCAGGAATTCTTCCTTCAATTCGACCAAGTCAGGTATATTTCTTCCATTTTTTACATATTTGTAAATTTGATCTCTTATTATTTTTTAAACTGATTCTGCACGTTCTTTCTTGCAGCCAAGAACTGTTGCTGGTCTCCTCTCAGTCTGTCCTAGTTGAGGACATGCCAACTCAAAATGTTATTAGTTCTTCATCTCAGCCTGTCCTAGTTGAGGACATGTCAACTCAAAATGTTATTGGTGAAGACATGTCAATTCAAAATGTTGTATCTCAGCCTGTCCTAGTTGAAGACATGTCGATTCAAGAGCCTCTCGGTGAATCCACCAGACTGCTTTTTACTGCCTGAAGATGATCGGACACTAGTTGGAGATATGTAGGCTCAAGAGCATCTGGTGAATGTTCAGGCTGCCTTGCTGCCTGAAGATGCATCTCAGCATGTCCTAGTTGGGGATATGCCCGCCTAGGTGCCTCTAGCAAATGATCAGGCTGTCTTGCCGCCGAGACGACGATCGTCCCAATGCCAATGCGTTCCAGCCAAAAAGAAGGATTAATTTTGATGATATAGATGAAGATTGTGCTCGCCAGCAAGTAGCATCACTGATGGGGCTCTTGTTCAGTCCCCAACCTGTGATGAACTTCTTGAAGACGATGACTATGCAACTATTGCAAATTTTGGTATAGTGAAGAGGGGAGGCGACTTGCAGCCTCTACCTTTCATTGGAAACACTGTTACCATCGTAGGGGTCTGATGCGGATTTTTCAAAGTCACCATATAATATGACTCGCATTGCTCCTCCTGACGTTAACTCGCTTGAAATCTCCACCTTTCTTAGTGGTATATATGCATATATATACAAATATTTCTTTTTACATATGTATTTGAAGTTTTAAACATTATCTTTCTACATAACAGCCATATGCTATTTAAACATTATGGACATACGCTCACTGTTTTCTTTTTTTTATTTTTATTTTGCAGACCCTGGACAATAGTCTGATCAACCGTCCCTCCAGCCAAGTATCGCCCAAGGACACGCCAAGCATGGACACGTCTGAAATTGAGAAGCTATACCTTACAGCTACCCATCAGGTGGTACATAAGGCTCTCTTTGGGGCTGAATGTAACCACACTGAAAGAGTCGAGCAATGTGCCTCTCTAGAGCTTACTTCATCATGCAAATCAAAGCCAAGCTGGATAAGTTGGTTTCCATTTCTCGAGAATTGCAGATTGCTCATTCTGAGTTTGGAGCGAGCTCGGGGCAAGTTGAACAGGCTGTTGATGAAGTTAAGCAAGAGTTCTCACTAAGGAGAGTGCTCTTCAAGTTACTACTCAGGAAGTGACTTCAGTTAAAGAGAAGAGGTCGAGGTTGCAAGAGAAGTTGCTAAGCTTAACTTGATATTTGAGGAGCTAGAGAAGAAAGAGCAACAACTGCTGGAGATTCAGTCCACCCAAGTTTTGAGGTGAAGAAGCAAGAGCAGTCCATGATGCTATTGCAAAGGCGAGCATGAAGGCGAATGAAGACAAAGATGATGGCTCCAGTCCGAGAGGCTGAGCAGTTTGCTGATTTGAACCAGTTCCTCTCCAAAGGCAATTGATGGATTTGCGGCCTGCCAAGTCCTGTGTTGGGACTTTGAACGTTTTATTTCCTAGCAAGTCCTGAACACTTTTACTTCCCTTTAGTTTTTGTTGGACATGTGTTATGTCTTATGGGGTCTGTACTTATGAGTTCTCTCTTTCGAACTATTCGTTTTATTTAGACCTGCATCAGAACCTTTGTTTATTTCCAATACAGTAGCCAAATTTATATACCCACTTCATTTATGTGCCTCCTTTCTGAATTCAGGCTTTCAAAGTATTTTTTATTTTATTTTTATATACATATACATGTATATGATTTAGGCTCACGAAGGAGCTCCAGGGAATGGGTACAGCTCGAGTTGCTCTTAAACTTTTGTGACTGTTTATGAATTTAAAGTTCATAATGGTACTGTAGTTATCTAAATTTATTCGTATATGTGATTGCGACAAAAGAATGCTTGTGTCTATTTAAATAGATGGCACCTCCTCCGAATTCATTCTCAAATTAAGTGGAACGATGAATTTACAAGAAATGCATTAGTTCAATAGTGAATGTGGAGTTTCGACCAGACAGCGATGAAGTCCTTCAGAGATGGCAATATGTGGCCCCGGTTGTTGATGGAAGCCCAGAGTACCTAAAAAGGGTTGATGAGAGTAAATTGAAAGTCTATTCCACAGGTTCCGTAGTCGGAGAGGATGCACAGGGGCACATGCTAATATTAACATGCGCACATGGCTTACTCCCTGCATTCAGCCCTGAAAAGCCAATTACTGCTACTGAAATTGGGCCACTATATCAGGCTTGGGTGATATGTGATCACTGTGAACAGAGATATAAAAGGGGTGAAGATGCCAGAAGATTTCGCACATTAGCAATAGTTTCTGAAATCAGTTGTGAGCATATGATCTTATGCTGCTACAGGTATTGAGAATCTTTTATGCAATGTTGCGTGTTCCTTTAGTGCCTAGTGATCAATCTCTGTTCCTAACAGACAACTAAGTATCTTGTGTCAAGACGCTGGATGAGGTACTATTGTGATCAACCTCACAGACTCGTGATGTTTAGCGACATGCCTATGAAAGCATTGACACGTGTGGTTATGCTATCATGGCCGTGTTCCCGGAATCAGACAGATGTATGCGGACACATTTCACACTATGACAGAGCCATCCGTGACATATCAAAAGACAATCCCAATGGTTGGGCAATGAGATTGACCGAGGTTGACATTACATCTGATTATGGAATCTCAGGAGCCTCTTGCTTTGATGGAGGGGGTGATAGTATTGGACTACTTCATGCTGGCGATGGCCGCTTCTCATACTTTGTACCTTTGAATGTGGTAAGACAGACGTTGTCAGAGTGGGGTTGTGTAGGTTTCTTACTTGATTTTGTTGTATTTGCAGGTTTTGATGGGTATGATGATGAATGACACTGAAGCCTTCTGAAGGCTTTGCTCTACATATGTTGAGCATACTTTCCACCAACTCTGTCACATGTCCGGTTACCTGCACTATGTGCGCTTGGGATCCAGTGAGATGGCGACAGACTCCTGCAAAAGCTGCTCGTGGTTGTTGAGTGCAGCAGTGGAACTATGAGCAGCATCTCCGATGAGGTAGATCCTGAGCGCGATGTCTCTTGAGAAGCATGAGAAGAGCCCCCGCTTCTCGAGCGGGTACCTATACAGGACGACCTCCTATGGTGACATCGGGACGAATGCGTCGTTGATGTGGACCCGGCCAAGAAAGGTGCGTGGGTGCAACACATTGGGGTCCTGCATGCAGGAGACATCGAAGACCAACATCTGGTTCTAGTACGGGGAGTGGTCGGTAGGCTTGGTGGCGGTGAGCTGGGGTTGGTCGTCGAAGTGCACCTCCACGCATGTAATGTCGATTAGTTAACTAGAGGATTTTAATTACCTAGAGGATGGATGGATGGAATTTAGGAATATCATATCGATCAGTGCCAGTTTGGTACTGTCGATTCATAATCTGGCAGTAAGAGGTGTAGTGCATACGCTTGCACTAATAATATATTTCTTAAAAATGAAAAATACAAATCCACGTTAAAACATTTCCAAATTAATATTGATGTTATTCATCTTCTAGATTTTTACCTCAAGAGTAATTAATATTGATGTTATTCATCTTCTAAATTTTTACCTCAAGAGTGTCTTTTCTCGTAATGAAATTCGTCCCTTCGATGTCCTGGTGCAGAGAATGAAGGTATAACCCAAAACTAGTAAATTGCTTAGCCTATAACATGAAATCTTATTTATATAACCCAAAATATAGAGATAATACTAAGAAATCACTTACCCAATAATTTGTAACAGCACCAAACAGTTGCAAATTTTATTTGTGTATAATCCTTATCGTAGTCGATGGCAATATATCCTTGTCAACATGACGATATATAGTTGTCATCCTGCAGAAGGGCAACCAAAAAATGGAAGTTTAATAACAGTGTGCTAGAGTGTTTATATAGATAGAATACTACAAAGTTAATCCTGGTTTACAGAATGTAATAAAATAGAAAATGACTCTATCAAAAGAAAAGTCATCTCTAATGTACCAAAAACATGATGCACAAAAATGATAAATCATATACAGGGAATGCTAAACTCAGCTTTTAAAAACAGGCTACATTTAAGCTAGCTCAACAAACACTTAACCTCAGCATCCAAAAAATTTACACACATTATCTACTGGCATATGGCCGTGCTATAATTGACAGCTTAATTAAATTGCAAGACATGTATGAATATCCATGCTTTGTGCTAGGTTGAACAAAACTTTAGTGTTGCGGCGCACTCAAGGACAGATATGTATGTATGCATGTGTTCTATCTACCGAAGAGTATGTCCATGTACGAAACAGCCACCATTAGGCAATACAGTCAATCTACTCAGTCAATTGCTGGAAAGAAATTTCTATACTCAACTTGGTTCTTTCCTTGCAGCATGACGACGATCTTGTAGACTAGGACGAACGGAGAGCTGCAACAGTTATAGAAGCAGATCGATCAGGTTTGGAACACAACAATAAGACGAGGGGATAGCCAACAAAAATAAAAACTCTCGCATACCAAACAATTAGATTGGAGTTTGATAAAAAAGCACAAAACAAAAAGAATTTAAGATAAGGTTTCTCCTTTCCTGATGATCTCTTTACACACCTCGGCAATGGATCTCATCATGCCTGATGATGGACGACGTTGTGGATCTGGATTAGCTTGGACGTATGGCTCGATTTGCACAACTACTACACATCCTGTCAGAGCTAGCAGAGAAATCCAAAATCAATTCAAGGAGATGACGGGATGGGAGGTGGAAGTAGTACGATGCCTTGGCTGGAACGATAGTGGCATTGGACTGGTTGGTATGGTGGCTACAGGATCGTCAGCCAATTAAACAAGATATGCAGTAATCTAATCATGGCAGCTTACCCGACCGATCTATCTATCCGCGTCAGGACTCCATGGTCCAGATAGATAGATCCAGAACTGCAATGTCATAAGCTCGCGTCGTCGCTGTCACGGCCTATATGCCTGTGCGTCGTCATATATACAGGCACCAAAACCGCGCAAGGAAACAAAAATCAATCCACAGCAATCATCATATATATACAGGCAACAACACAGAGGTAGAAGATAAAGAGATTGCGATGTGTACCGCCGGCCTGCAGATCAGTGTTGAGCCTCGATCCTCTCGCTTGTGACGGGCGCGTACGTTGGGTGCCTCCGTCTCCAGTACGGGTCCGACGCCGGCGGCGAGATTGGACATTGGCGAGACTGGACTCGAGAGGCGGCGGCGATCCCTTGGATGCATTCATGGTCGTGGGAGCAATATATATATATACGTGGGCCTGGCGGCGGGATCGTTGGATCCGCCGTTCGATCGATTTTGAGTGTGCACGTGGCAAATTATGATTTTTCAGGTTGTGCAAGATATAGATGATTAATATCGAAATTCTTCCGGAAACTGTCATATGTGCCGTGTATGCAATGCATTTTTTTTTTTCATCTTATGTGACAGGTTACGTGGCAACTCTTGATTTACTTAAAAAAAATGAAAGATAACACGCACAAAAATCTGCCACAAGATGTGGAGTCAGTTCAAAAAAAAAAAAAAAAAAAGACTTGGAAACACCGAAAAGAATAAAATAAGACTTGACTATGGCCCCTGTTTGGATCAGGGTTAGAGCTAGTTTGGACTAGTTTGGCTCAACTAGCCCCAAAAGGATCCAAAACAGAGGGGGCTAGATTTGGGCTAAATGCAACTAGCCCTCCTTAAAATCACTAGCCCATCCAAGGGGTGTGCATATTGGGGCTAGTTGGGACTGGTTTTGGCTGGGACCACAAAAAAAGTTCACTTTTTCTCTCTCCATCCCGCACGCATTCGTTCCCTCCCCGACTCTTCTCCCTTATGCGAACACCGAGCGCCCGCCACCGCCTCGCCCCCGCCCGCCGGCGCCCGCCCCAGCCCAGCCGCGCCGCCGCTCCCCCGCCCCAGCCCCATCCACGCCGCCGCCAGAGGTCTGCTCCGTCGCCGCCGCCAACGGTGCCGCGAATCGCACGCCCAACGCCACTCGCTTCGATTGACAGGCCCAACGCCGCCGCTGCTGCAGCTGCTCGTCCATCCGCCTCGGTTCAGCAGCCGCTAATGCACGCCCCCTCATCCCCATGGCGTGAGAGGAGGCCACAGGAACTTGCCACACCAAATCTTAAATTGAATGAGCCGATAATTAAAGAAATACATTTATTCTTAAACTAGCCCATGGATCCAAACACCTTAAGAGCAAGAGCTAGTTTGGGGGCTAGAGCTAGAGCTAGAAATTTACTCTAGCCCTAGCCCAGCTAGAGTATCCAAACAGGGCCTATGAATGGGTTGGCTACACTATGTTTAATTACTTTGTTGGCTGGATGGGATGATGGGGCCGTTTAGTGTTGCACGCATGGGCTCGGTCTATGATGCACCAGTAATGGTGAGATGTCCTGAGATCGGTGCATGGGCTGGGGTTCAGTTCAGCACCGATGATAGCTTTGGTATACACTGTACTTTTTGCAAAAATGGGTGGTTGTTCCATGAATTCCTAAATATGAAAGGTTTGTCAAAATCAAAGATTACAAGTACTAACAGACCGAGTTGCATGCAAAAACATCTATTCTATATCTATATCTATATCTATATCTATATATATACTAATAAAGAGAGAAAATTTCTGCCGCTTTTTTTCACCATCGGTTTCTTTCGCCTCTTCCTTTTCCAAGTCACGATCGGACCGGTACATGTCTCTGCTGGAAACAGATACGAGGTACAACACATAGAAGGCAAGAGTACAACACGTATTTCATTGCATACTTCAGCTCCTATAAATAGAACCAGATCGATGCACCAATAGGATGGGAATCGAACGCGCAGGCTCCGAGCCCCTCCGCGCGCGTGGTGAGACCGGCACCTACGACGGCGCCGCGGCAGGCGGAGCTCGAGTGCAGGCTGCACTGGCGTGGGGAAGCACGGGCGCAGGCCAAACGGCGAGGTGGAGCTCGAGTGCAACGACGACACGGCGCTCAGGCTCAGGTGCCGGGCTGTGGGCTACAAAGCGCCGCTGGGAATGGGATGGCGGTGAGGTGGAGCTCGGCTCCTCTACCGCGGGGCGGCGTGGAACAGCACCACAGATCCTCAACAGCGCCTGGCGAGCACTGCGCCTTTGGCGGCAGCGGCGCGGGCGGCGGCGTCAAGGGCGACTCGTTTCATGGCTTTGGGCAGACGAGAGTTCGGATCTTCTCCATGCCTCCGCCGTGGCGCCAGGTAGATGGAGAGGTGCGTACCGAGTCTTGTAGCAGAAGAAAGAAAACGAGGACGGCCGTGCGCGGTGGATGAAGATTTGTGTGGTGACTCTATGTGTGCGGTGGATAGTGTAGAGAGAGAAAACAAGGAAATAAAATAAGTAAAAATCTAATTAAGAAAAAAAAAGATATTCTAACCCATGAACGTTTTCAACAAATAGAACAAATTGTTCGACCAATTGTTTTTCCAAACCAACTTCAGCTCTGTAAATAAAGCTACTTCATCAGTCAAGGCTAAAAAAATTGCTCCATCGACGATGACGTACCAATGGTTCCAAGTGCTCATGGAATAGTTGCGTCCATAAAAAAAGCCCTAGGTGAATGTTGGCTCCAGGTATTGTTTATTCCATATATGTATATTTTATTTATATATCTTTTATTTATTTATTTACACTATATATATCAAATGTTAAAGAGTAAAAAAATCTTCTTTCATATTTTCTCTATCACACTATCTCGTAACCCCTTGAAGCGTAAGAATTTTCGCCAATTTTACCAAGAGTGATAGTACAAGATGAATTAGAGATATAAGAGCTCTAATTAATGTAATGTCGCATCAATTTAATCTAAATGTAGGACTTCTGCTCATACAAGTTAGAATAGCGAATGTCCAATCACGATACGTAGTTCGATTATAGAACATAGATGGTACAAGGGACAACAAAGAAAATATCAGTATTTAGATGTTTTGTTCATGTTATTTTGCTCTTCGTTGTAGAACTTTGGTGTACACTTCAATTTATTATTATTGTTGTCTCTTTTTCATAAATATTAAATATTTTTTTCTTCATCCGTTGCAACGCACAGGCATATTTGCTAGCAAAAGTTAACAACCAAAAGGGTCTTAGCGGCGTAACCTAGAAGGTGGCCTTACATCCTGTGGCTGCCTAGACAAGAGGCAATGACTTCAAATTTGGACATGTGCAACGTCCATCCTCGATTCAAAAATATAGGTTCAATGAACATCTTGCCCTAATATTCCGTATGGCCAAAAAAACAGTATTTTCTTTTGTTCGAGCAATGGTTACATGCTTAACTATAAGTCTATATCTCCTTTTCTTTCTTCTTCCTTTTATTTCTTGAAAATGAATACTTTTATGTAAACGTTTGTTTATGTTTGTCAATAAAAATTCCAAAAGGGGTAACCCCACAAAAATTCCAGAAAGGGTAACCCACCCGTTCTGTAAAAAAAAATACCAATAATTTTTTGTAATAATAACTTGTATAAACATGCTCATGCATCCTTACGTTAGAGCCCATCCTAGCTACTCCCTCTGCTTCATTTTATTAGTCGTCCCGGCACTTGTTTTTTTTTGTCCAGTGCACTTAATGATCCATGCACTTTGCTACAATTCACGTCCTAGTTCAAACATTAAATGATGTACTTGCTTCCCATCTAAAACGACTAATAAAATGAAACGGAGGGAGTAGATCCAAGTAACTCAGCTAATCAACTCAACTCACGGATCTCAAACTCAGTCTCGTCCAAATACCTTATAGTAGGCTCATCAATTATAATAGCCTATTTTGGTTCATATTTTGGTTCATCCCAGACTTTGAACAATGGAATTGTATTTCCGTTTTTAAGTAAAACAGTTATTTTCTTATTAAAACCCATGAAAAAACAAAAAAAAAATGTCTCATGTAAACCACTCTGGTCTGGTTTGGAGCCCTGCAAATGTAAGCTTACACTTTGGTTCGAACCTCTAAAACCCACTTCTAATTCCATCCAAAACCAAAAACCTGAAAACCATCGTCATAGCTCACACAGGTCTATGAACCCGGTGCATGTGCCTTTTCCTCCCTCACACCTTTTGCCTAGACAGACCCCCTCTCCCTCCTTCATTTCCCACACTTTCCATGTCCCTCCTCGAAGCACTACCGAACTTGTGGCTTTCCCCCGCTGGGGAAACCTTTGGCGTGAGCTGCTCACGGAAAGGGCCCCTTTTCTCGTGAGCTTGGGGACCGCCACGGCAAAGGGCCCCTCTTTCTCGTGAGCTTGGGGACCGCCACGGCAAAGGCCCTACTCACGGCAACTCACGGAAAAACCACGGCGTGGGGCGCTTTGTCCTCGGCCATACCCTTCCCCGTGAGCTAGACGCCAAGCTCACGGGAAAGACGCTCCCTGTGAGCCCCTTTTTGTCGTGAGCATATGCGAGCCTTAGGCAAAGTATCCGCTTTGCCGTGGAGCGAGGTTCCTCGCTACGGCAAGGGTGTACCCTTTTTTTTATTTTTTGTTTTTTGGCCTCCAAACGGCAAAGTGTGTACCTTTTTTTTATTTTTTGTTTTTTGGCCTCCAAACGGCTAGTTGAGTGGGTATTTAAACCAATCCATCTCAACGAAAGGGACTGAATTTCATTAAATTAAAACCCCTTTTACAACTAAGACCTCAACATAAAATAAAAATTACATTGAAACACACCGCAAGGTCTCTATACTTCATCTTTATCGCATCCGACAACGTATACCTCTTCACGAAGCTCCATTGCGACCATGTATGTACACTAGATCTGGACCCAAGAACCACATTCTCTACCACTAGAAGACTCCACGAACATAGAGACCGCAAACAGGCGCGGTATGCTCAACCACTATGGAGAGTAAAGAGCGCCAAGAAGAGCACATCGGCCATATCTTCTGAAGGTTGAATCAAACATAAGATCCGACATCGCTAGCATTACCACCAACAACCGGAAGGGCAGATCTGCTGCCGCCCGTAACATGACCAGCGGCTAGAAAGACGATCCCGAAGAAGAGAAAAATAGATCCAATACCTCCTCGAGAAGGACTATGCCAACATAACTCGATCTCAAGAGCATGCCCTCACTGAAGACAACGACGCATCCACCAGCGATCCGGTACCAAACAGGAAGTTGGATCGAAGACATCAAAACGGCTAACCAAAACCTAGCCAAATTATTGAGGAAACAAACATAAATGGAGAATAATTAAGAGAAACAACAGATCTGCTAAAAGTATGGACCCCCGCTCCTCCGCACTGCCGGCAGGGAGGCCGAAGCGGCGGAGTCGCTCCTGGAGGAGGCGAATGAGTTGATCAGGCAACGATGGATTGAGAAAGGATTGGCTATCTTACCACTTTGATCAGCTGGTTACACTCAATGGTGAGCAAGGGGAGTTCATGTGCCTAGTGGGGTGATTGAGATTTAATAATGTATTCAAATAGACACGCACTTAGTCATTCTTTTCACTGATTGCCATAGAAGGCCACTTTGCCTCACAATATGTTCAAACGACGATTATCTCACCTCACATGCAAAATGAAATTATCAAGGTCTTGACTGTTTAATTGGCTACAAGATATGTCATAGATTTTTTGACGTTCCCGCACACGGGCAAACATGCACCTAGTCTAGGCAAGATTCTTCTCTCAACAGATGGTAGCTACTAGTTACATTACATTAGCCTGAAGCTTCTGAGACGACGACGATGCTGTCTGTCCCAAGAGAAAGATGGACCAGAGTCATTTACCAAGCCAACACGAGGCTTGTAGATTGCCTCCGGCGCCCTCTGAGGGAGGTTCGGCAGTGGCGCATCGAGCCCAAGCACGCTGACGACGTGCCTGATGGACGGTGGCCTCAGGTTCCGGTCGTCACGCGTGCACCATAGCCCGGCCACCAGCACGCTCTCCATTTCCCGGGCGTCGAACTCTCCGTTCAGCCTTGGGTCGGCGGCGTCGAGGACCCTTCCCTGGCCGTGGAGCTCCGACACGTGCCACCCCAGGTGGATCACGGTGTCATCGAGCACGACCGCGGGGCTCCGGCCACACGCGATCTCAAGCAGGACGACGCCGAAGCTGTACACGTCTGACCTGGCGCTGGCGCTGCCCCTGGCCATGCGGTCCGGGTCCATGTACCCTAGCGTGCCGGCTGCTGCTGTCAGTGGCAAAAGCGAGCTCGCCGTATAGAAACCGCTTGGGCCCTGTCCCTTTCTCGAATTCTTCATCCATCTCCAAGAGCTCAGCTTTTTTCCGCCCCCGCCGCTGCCGCCGCCGGAAGAGGAGACACATGGAGAAACCCTGAACAATCAAGAAACGAGACAGTACTGACAGGCACGCCGATTAGGATCCCGGTTTTGGAATACGATGAATGTGCTGTTATTGCTGCTGTGGATCGGATAAGCAAAAGCACCACGTCAACGATGTTGCACACACTTGTTTCTGCAAAGGAAGGTAAAGCAGCAGAGAAGGCGGCAGGGTGATGTCGAGCTCCGCCACTTGGTACCGCAGGTAGCAGCTGTATCCCTTGATGACGCCGCCGCTGCTGTTGGGGAACAGGGTTTCCAGCTGGCTGCCGTACGTTTTGATGCACTTGGTGCACTCGGTGCTGTCGAGATCCCTGCTGCACTGCGCCAGCCCATACATATCCTGAGAGATGGAGTATGGGACGGTGTCGTTGGCGAGCCGCTGCGGCGCCGAGGCGGCGACGCCGGCCGTGAGATTGTTCATCAGCGGCTTCCAGGCAGGATGCCTGCAAGTCCTCCAAGGTGGCGAGCACGCCTGGGAAGGTCAGGTACACTCTATACAAGTAGCTGAGGTCCGCGGTGGCCGGGATCATCGGCGTGTCCGAGTACCGGAGGACGCACGCGTCGTACATGGCGCTCACGCTCCGGCTGCCCGGGCAGACCCGCGTGATCCCGGCGGGCGCTCTGGAGACATGATGAGGCTGAACACCTCGTCGGCGCCCCCGCCCCGGCGCTGCCCTTTGTAGAACCAGCCGTTGCCGCCGGCCTCCCCGGGAGCGCGGCGAGCAGCTGCTCCAGGTTCTTCTTGTACTCACTGTTGTCCGTGTAGTTGTTCGTCGTCGAGCAGTCAGGTTGCCACCCCTTCAGTATATTGCCGTCCTGGCCAACCGCCACAGCGCAGAGCAAGGTGCAGGCGGTGGTGACGGCTACATGGACAAGGCGGGAAGCCATGGCCGCCGCCGGCTGCGCTCGTGCCCGGCCTACGACGCCACTGCTTGCTCTTGCGCTGTTCTCTTCTTTATTTATTTGTCACTTGAGAGGTGTTGCTACATATCCTTGTAGATCGATCGTGAGGCCAGTTTGGGAAAATCCTTGGAAAGTTTGTGTACAGATTCTTTCGTCTACGGCTGTGGTCAGTGAGTATGTAAAAGGATGGACTCGTGGAACCACAAACTGCTGTTTGATGGAGGGACTAAAGTTTAGTTGTCATATCAAATATCACATGGGGCGTCGCATGAGGTGTTAAGATACCAATAAAAAAATGGATTCTGTTACTTCGAGACAAACTTATTAAGCCTAATTAATCAATCATTAGTACGTACCATATTACCAAATCATGGACTAATTAAGTTTAAAAAGTTCACGGTTTGCAAAATAGTCACAATCTGTTCAATTTGTTATTTTTAGTCTAAACTTAATACTCTATGCATGTGTGATAGGACAACGACAAGTTTAGGAGGTGGAAACTTTCACGACAGGCTTCAGAAGATACTGGCTTTGCATGGATATGTCATTTTCCATCCAAAAAAAAAAAAAAAAAAAAAGAAATGTTCCCATCCCATCCCTTGGCAGATTTTATGTGGTTCTCGTTAGGCAAGCACAGTCGTCGTTGAGATGCAAGGTTCTGGAATTCAAATATAATAACACACACACAAAAGAAAAAAAAAATTAAGACCTTTTAAGTTTTTATAAAAAGCTCAGTAGGGAATGATCCCTCCTGTTTATTTACCCTAAAAAAATCAGACCTTGACAGAAATGGGTGAATTTCAAATTTTCAGACAGATTCACTTGTTTTGACCAATTTACATGTTCAAATTTAACTAATACTTGACTGAATTTTGGCCGAAATTTCATCAAGAGGGGCACAAAGATGAGACGAGTAAATTACAGCTCGGTAAGTTTGCACTTCGTAATTGAAAGAAGAACTAGCTTGTACGCCTGTAAGAATTGTAGATTTGTGTTAGAGATCGGTTGAATTCCGCGATCTCTGCGAACTTGATGGCAATCGGGGTTGCCGGGCGCAGGCGGTGGTGGTGGCGTGACCAGCGGCGGCGATGATGGGGGCGGCGGTGCGGCGCGGAGGAGAGAGAGCGAGAGCTTGAAGGCTAGAAAGCTTATGGTTTTACCCTTTATTTTCTGATTAAGATTCAACTGATTACATGTCCCCACGCTAAGAAATATCTGGGAGGTTTCCTTATAGATTAGAATACCTCTTGACAAAGCAATCTTATTTCTTTCCCTAAATATTTATTCCCTAAATAACTATTACTTAATGACGAAGCGAAGGATGACGACGGCGCGACGGCGGCGCTTTGGCTGCCCCTTGTTGGGCCCTTTTCGGCGGTGCCGCACATGACAATTTGACTAATTAAAATTTCAAATGTAACTGAATTTTTTTAACAAGTATGATGTTGTTTTGAACCTCACTGAAATGTGTGAATTTGACCGAAATCTGGTCACTTCAGGCCAAAAATCTCAGAACCTTTGTTGCCGACGGACTCCAGCTATCGATCTGCCTCTAATTATATTTGTGCATGCAAGATTAATGTGCATGTATATGAACTTGACTCCTGTGCTATTCAACAACGCCACTGTTGCCTCTCTTTTTTTCTTCACATGTATATACGTAAATTCCAGCATGCATGTGTGTAATCTGTAGTTTTTCCTCTTGATATATGAATATGTATGCATGCAAGCATTCGTGTAATTGCAGGAAAGGTCTTTTTTTTTTTTAATTTGCAGGAAAGGTCGATGACGATGCTAGTGATGCTACCAGACTTTCCACAACACACCATAAAGCACGGAACATGCAGCAGACAAACTCATGTGATCAAGATAGAGATTTATTGAGTGGGTCAACAATATTTCAGAGTTGTCAGCTGTCATCAGTGGCGTAGCCAGGAAAAAAACACAGCTGGGGCAAACTTCTAATGATCGACGAAAAAATCAAAAACATTGCAATCACACAATTTTAATGCGAAGTTGAGATTATATCTCAAATTTGAAGAATAAATTGATAGTTCTTGCACCAATACATGGTAAAATACAAAAAAATAAAAATAAGAAATATATAAACCTGTAAATTGGATAAAGACATCAATTAGCAAATAGCAAGTGATAATAAGGGGCAAGTTAACATTATAAGAATATACATACCGCTAGCAACTTCTAAGAACCTCTAGCTCTTTTTACATCAATTTGATCACCCATCCGCCTCCTGGACCTCCTCCATGACCTTGAGATTGAGCTGCTGCGGGCTGCGGCTGCGTGCTGCCCGGAGGCCGGAGGGCCGGAGCCCCGAGTCGCCGCCGCCCACCGTATGGCCGGCTGCCCGCATGGCGCACGCGCAGGAGCAGGACCTAGGCGGCTAGGCTAGGGTTTATCGTCGTTCGCCGTGAAGCCGTGTTAGTAGGACCTAGGCTGCGTCCGCGTGCGATTAGTATGTTGATCGAGATCGACGATGCATGGTGGCATGCGGATGGGTGATCGGCCGTGCGTGTGGCCTGTTTTTTTTTTTTTTTTTTTTTTTGCTGGACGCCGGATGGGCCTTGCCGTGTAGACTTTAGTTTTTTTTCTTTTTTTTTTGACGGGAAGTTAGCTGGGGCAGCTGCCCCAGCTTGCCCTAACGTGGATACGCCAGTGGCTGTCATGTTGTACCTGTACGTACGAGAAAATGGAAGGAAAAGAATATCAAGAACACGTTTTTGCATGGTTTCTCAGTCGTCGTCTTGCCGCGTTTGTTTGCCGTGTTGGACCGACATATGGACGGACGGCGCGACCTTGAGTTCGTCGCTGCTAGCTAGGTATATAGAGATCACATGAAGTCCTCAAGTTTTTTTTTACAACAGTTGTCACGGTCAGAATCGGGTACCCCGTGGCTGCCTTGCCGTGAGTGTCGCGCTGGAAGAGGCCATGCTGATATATGTTGCGGTAAGGCTGTCGACGTCCCACGCCTGCAGAAATTATCGGACGCCACGACGGCCCACGTGACCTTTACCCGGCACCCTATCCCCGCTGCCCGTGATTTATCAATAAAAGAAACATCCTTATCTGTTCCCATTCCTTCGCTGCGGATGAGCACATCGCCAGGCCACTGCCGAGCGCGCCGCTCGCACGCTGGCCAAGCACGGTCCTGCACGCCGCCTGCTCCCTCTCCATTTCCAGCGTTGGTGCTGCTGGTGCTTGTCGCGGGCCTTCTGCGCCACCTTCCCGCTTCCTGGCATCGTCGTGGGGATCGGGAAGACCGCGCGCTCATGCCGGCAAGCTCGTAGCGCACCCCACCCGCCCGTGCTTCCACGGAGGCGACTCCACCTCCCTGCTGCTCGCTCGTCCCCATCGCGTGGCTCTCGCCCTTCCCTGCTTCCCGACATCGTCGTGGGGACGAGGGAGATTGCGTCGTTGCAGTGATTAGGGAGATTGCATCATCACGGCCCCACTGGTGCTCTCCGTCCTCCCTCCATCCCACAGCTCCGCGTGCTCCGTCGGAGTGTCCACGGTGTTCTGGCTCCGCCTGGCAGCCCGACGTCCGACAGATCCACGTCCCGGCCGTCTTCGCGGTTGCAATACAGATTGACGTTGCATTACATCTTTTTAGTTTGTTTGAATAGTTTGTTGGCGTTGTTTGCAATAGTATATTTTTGGTGTTTCATCTACTTGATCCTAATGCTTCAGTTGTCTTTCTATGTTGTTGCGCTAATATACTACATGTTGTTTCAATCTATTCATCCCAATGTTGCATATGTTGCTCGTGTTTTTTTTGTTGCAATATGTGTTTATGGGATGTTGCAACAGTCAATTTCAAGATGTTGCAAGTTGCAACGTGTTTTTTCGATGTTGCAATTGTTGTTTTCAAAATGTTGCAACATATCCATGGATGTTGCAGTAGTCGATTTACACTATTGCATCTATCATTTTCAAGAATTTACACTGTTGCATCTATCATTTTCAAGATGTTGCAATTTGACGTTTTTAATGTTACATCTCATGACTTCCCAACCTTGCTCCCGCAACAACGGTGCCTGCTCCCCGACCCAGTGCAGCATATATCCTTCCCCCTTCATGTGCCTGACGTGCACGTAGACTCGGGTGTGTGCTGGGGTGGGATGCGCGTATGCAGGCACGACGAGAGCGTGCAGGAACGGAACGCAGGCCCCTAGCGTGTCGAGGATGGAGCTTTTTGCAGGGCGCACGCGTACACGGGGCGGGCGTCCGACAGATTTTGACCCCATCGGATATCCGAGCGCCAGCACAACCGTATATGTTGCCATCAGCGCCATGTGCTCGGGCTTGTATGGATGATCATGACACCAAGCCACCGTACTACCTTATCGACGAGCCAACTCTTGTGTATAGTCAATCTTTGATGTTGGCTCTCGCGGCTCCCCGCGTAGTAGTAGCTTTCAGTAGTACACCGTATCCAACCTTCCTTCTTCCCTTTCCCCAATCTCGATCTAGCCGCCGCTCCTTCCAGCTCCACCACCGCCACCACCGCCGCCGGCCCCCCTGCCTCTTCACCGGCGACCTTGCCGGCGACGAGGCAGGGGGTCGATTCCTGCTGTCCCTTCTACCCCTCAACCTCGTCCTTGTAATATCCCCAATCAAATAAAAGTCATGCAGACTTTTTCCCCTTTATCTTCGTATGTTTCAAGATGGCTGGATTCCTTGTGGCCATGGAGGACGGCGGTGGTGGCGCAACTAGCAGCAGCAGGAGTAGCACCGCGAGTGCCGCTACGCGAGCACCGGGTCCATCCGAGGCCTGCTCCGATGCTTGGATCCAGCCCGCGAGGGACTCCCCAACCTCCTCCGCAGCGTGCTTTCGCTGTGCGATTTTGCGCGCCTCCTCGTCCTCCTCGATCTGCGACTTCGGCGCGCGTCAGCCAACTTTGGGCGTGGAGCCCTTGGTGGCCATGGAGGAACTTGGGGAGGTCGTGCACCCGACGCGGATGCTCCCGGCCCGCCCATGGATGTCCACGGCGCGTAGATGCTCCCTGCCCGGCCCGAGGACTTCGGGAAGGTTAGACATGGCGGTGCGCAAGGAGGAAGCTACGAAGGTTCCCAGATCCGCGACCACCAGGCGCGCCTCGTCGTCATGCGAATGGCCGCCGACCACCATGACTGGCCACCAACGGCTCAAACCTGCCCGAGGCTCAGGCCTCTTTGGCGCCATCTCGGGCGTCGGCCGCCACGCCAAAGCTGTGCAACGCCCGCCTCAGCGCCGAGCTGTGACGGTCACTCGCGGCCTCGCTGGTTGCTCATACCGCCAGCCCCCCCGCCGCTCAGCCTGCCTCCCTGCGCCCACACGCTCGCCCGATGCTGAAGCCCGTCCGCCCGCGCCCCTGCACTCGCACGCCCGGTGAAGGACCGAAACGGCGACCCGGGGGGGTGAATGGGAGCCTCAATTAAATTCTTTTGAATTAGTTGACTTGTAGCTCTCACGACCCCTCGAGCAAAAAAGCACACACCACACGGTATGATCACGACCTTGGATGCAAGGTGGATGAGCTAGAGTTTGCTCTAGACTCACAAATGATCAACCGAAACCGAATCAAACAATCACGCAAGAGACGGGAAGAAAACAGCCTGCGGAAAGTGACCGGACTCACGGACCGGACTCACCGGCGGGTCCGTCCAGCGTCCGGTCCGAGCGTCCCCGGCCGGATTGCCCTTGCGACCTCTCGCCAGACGCGACTGACCGACCGTCCGGTCAACCCGGTCGTGGCGTCCGGCCGGTGCGTCCGGTCACCCCGACGCTTTCGAACAGCACCGGAGCGCCCGGCAACCTGGACGTGGCGTCCGTCGGCGCGTCCGGCCAACCCGACGCTGCGCGAACAGCAGCCCGGGCGCGGCGACTCACCCCAAAATCGATCCAAACTCACTCAAATCGCAACCTCAGGTCACAAGAATCGAGCCATAGCATCTAGGCATGTGGGTGACCATTTCCCCCTTGGAAATTTTGAGATTGATGGAGTGAATCGAGAGAAATCGCGATCACACGAAGAACACACCCAAAAAGGTCACCTTGATCCAAAAACTCGCCCGATCTACGTGCTCGTGAGGAATTAGCTCAAACCCTTCGGTGGAAATGATCCTCTCACGCCCTAGCACGAATCAACGCAAGAAAAAAACGAGATCAAATGGTGCCAAAACGAAGAAATCGCGAAGAGAAAAGAGGGGAGAGGATGAACTCGGGAAGAACAAGTGAAGAACTCAAAATCACAGCTCAAGAACAACAAAGAACACCGATCAATCGATCCAAACGTCACCCCACGCGACAGGCTAATCACAGCTAGCCCTTGCTCTCGCAAATCTTGGTACAAATCGGTGGACCTCTCACACCTCGATCAGAACCCTAGACTAGAAATCGTAAAATGAGAGGCAAGGGAGGATGAAGGGGTATGCCTCTGCTAAATAGCCCCTATTCCCTCTGCCCTAAACTACCCCTAGGATACATGAGTCGATTTTGTAACCCTAAGGCTATTTCCGTCGACTGCGGGTAATCTTCGATCCGACGGCCACCGCGCCTTCCTCACCGTAGCCTTGCCTCCACGCAATCTCCCCGATGCCGCCACGTGCCGCCCTTCCGTCCCCGCGGAACACTTCGGGTTTTGAGGCGCAAACCCGCGAAACCCGCGCCTGTGGGTTTTGAGGCACAAACCACCAAACCCGCCCGTGGTTTTGAGGCCCAAACCACGAAAAACCGCGCCCGATGGTTTTGAGGGCAAACCACCAAACCTCCTCGACACGTGTCACCGCCGTCTTGAACACCCGAAGTCGCCAAGTCATCCGAGCTCCCCGCTCTGCCTGCACGCTCGCCGTCTTGACTCGATCGACACGGGTCCTGCCACGTCCTCTTGCATCCGTCGATGTCCCATGTCACCACCATGGCTAGCCGCCCGGCACCCCGTCCCTCGGTCCAAGCCTCACGTCCCCGTCCTTCACCTCCACGGTCCGTCGGCCGCACGCCCTCCTTGGCACCTTCACCTCTCCGTCGGCTACCATCTCCGAGCTCCACACCTGCACAACACGAACCAAGAGATACGCCTTCGACACACTCCACGTGTGCCGGTGAACCATAGCCGGCGTAAAAGATAAAAGAAAATAGAGAAAGAATGTTGAGTGTTGACAATCACTATATCAAAACTAAACACATTTGAGATAAATCAACCATGTGTTCGCAATCTCCCCTTGATGAGTGCATTGTCAACATTCAACACAAAGACAGAATAAGATAGAAGAAAGCACATCCGTGCAAGCTAAGACAACCTAACCGGATAGCAAACATGGAGCAAAAAACTTGGTTCCCAAAGACATGGGCAAAAGGCTCGACACAACCAAGCTAAACAGCATGCAGCCTAGTCCTCAAGAAGAGGTAGAACAGGCTCAACACCACTAGCACAGCTCCAAACCAATCTCTACCAATTTCTTTCACACACAAGCTAGACCCTCAAGACAGAGGCAAAGGCTCAACACATCTAGCTCAAAGTGGTAAACAGATACTCCCCCTTGACTAGTGCAGTCACTGAAGATACCAATTCAAGATACCAATTCACAATTCACTGTCTTTGTATCTTTCTCCCCCTTGTTGGCACATGCACTAATCAAGCGATGAAAATGCATGCAAAGTGCAATGAGTGAGCTCCAAGTTTATAGTCATCCAAATGAGAAGATGCTCTAGGTAGTGTCATGGCAACAAAATCAAGTGCTTAACACGGTGCTCAAACTGATCAAAAGATATGAGATATAACTTGAAAGCATTTTGATTCAGTTTTAAGCATTTCGTAAAAAGGTGTCCACCACAAAGAATAGCACATAGCATAAGTAAGCTCGAAATCTACCAAGTGCTACACATGTATATCAAGAGGACTACCCCAAGCAAAGTTTATCCATCATGCCAAAGAAAGAACCAACACTTGCCAACAACATTTTAAGATTATCAGAGATTTAGCGGATACAAGCATTGGTCCAAAGACATGAGTGCGAGTGGTTATCCACAACCGTCTGCCTTACTAATCAACCATGTCAAGCCTATGCATGTGAGCAATCAGAAGCTTAAGACAATGGTCTGGGTCAAACACTACCAAGCTCAAAGTTCAACTCAAGTGCAATGAGAAGCAGTCCCCAAGACTTGGATGTGGGACGGTATGGACCCATCTCGATCTTTTCCATACACTTAACTTAGATTTCAGATTTTAGCATATGAAAGCATGTGGTCATCTAAGCAAGTGTATAACTCATTGAATGAGACATAGTCACCTTAGCATACATGATAAGCACAAAGGATCTCAACAACTTAAACATGCTAGAACTATCTCAATGGTGAACATTTTGCAAGATTCATCGTTGTTAAGCAAGTTCACATGAAAAACAGCTTTGCTCATAACATATACCAATTGAACGTAAGGAGCACAAGCTATAAGCACCAACAAGTAATTGTTACACTAAACGTAGCATAGTCTCATTGTGATCAATATAACCAAGAAGCTCAAGATGCAAAAGTGTACATGATGAATGCAATATGATACAAGATGATGCACAAAGTAAAGCAACCTAGCACTACAACTGTACATCAACTACTGAGCTACTCCTCAAAAGGGATAGCACACACCCAACTCTCCTCGGCCGGGCAAAACGGACTTGATCTAATGGCTTGGTGAAAATGTCCGCAATCTGCTGTTCTCGTACACATGCTGAACATCTATATCCCCTTTCTCCTGGTGATCTCTCGAAAGTGGTACCTCACCTCTATGTGTTTGGTCTGGGAATGCAGATCGGGTTCTTGGCTACACTCACAGCTCCCATGCTATCACACAACAAGGGTACACGTGAAAAAGCTCAAACCAAAGTCCCTCAAAGTGGCAACCATCCACAAATACTGGAACAACAAGCGCCAGCTAAAGCAACATACTCGCTTCAACAAATGACCGAAGCGACACCGCATCGCTACGAGATGACCAAGACACAAGAGAAGTACCAAGAAACTTGACAAGTACCAGAAGTGGACTTTCTATGCATACGATCACCAAAGATAATCGAATCGGAATAGCCAACCCGTGGAGAGAGTGGAAGAAGCCGAGTACCATAGGCCAAAGTCGGGGTAAACCGCAAGTACCTGAAGATCCTCTTCACCGCCTGATAGTGAGAGGTGCGCGGCGAAGACTAAAACCGCTTGCGCAGAGGCACACAAAGAAATCGATGTCGGGCGCGTCGCCGCCGTACAGCAGCCGCGAGCCGATCATGCTTCAGTACTCCCTTTGGTCCACGCCTTCCCATCCTTGTCTTCGCCCAGGCGCCGCCGCCGACATGGGCGCCGAAAGAGGCTTGGCCTCACCCATGCGAAACTTGCGGATCATGTCCTTCGTGTACTTGCCCTGGTGTACAAAGATCCCATCCTTGGTTTGCTTGATTTGAAGTCCAAGGAAGTAGGTCAACTCGCCCATCATGCTCATCTCGAACTCCCTGCTCATAATCTCTGCAAAACTCGATACCATAGCATGTGAAGAGCCACCAAAGATGATATCATCCACATATATCTGGACTAGGAGTATGTCATTGCCCTTCCTAAGCAGAAACAAGGTCTTGTCTACAGCCCCCATCACAAAACCCTTAGCTAATAGGAAAGCTTTCAGTCTCTCATACCATGCTCTGGGGGCTTGTTTGAGGCCGTACAAAGCCTTGTACAACTTGTACACGTAGTCTGGGTGTTTAGGATGCTCAAACCCCGGGGGTTGCCTCACATACACCTCCTCCTCTATGAACCCATTTAGGAACGCACTCTTGACATCCATCTGGAAGAGCTTAAAGCCCTTCGAGGCTGCAAAGGCAAGCAAAATCCTAATGGCTTCTATGCGGGCTACAGGAGCGAAGGTTTCCTCATAGTCTATACCCTCTTTCTGACAAAACCCCTGGGCAACTAATCTGGCTTTGTTTCTCACAACCACCCCATCCTCACTCTGTTTGTTCTTAAACACCCACTTGGTTCCTATGGGATGCCATCGAGCCGAGGTGGCACTAAGACCCCGACTTGGTTTCGCTCAAAGTTTTGCAACTCTTCATGCATGGCATTGACCCAATCCGAATCGAGATAAAGCCGTGGTCAACATCTTTGGGCTCAATAGTGGAAACGAATGCGCAATGAGCAAAATGACACATGGCATAAGATTTGGAACGAAAGTTACCCTTTGATCAAGCCCTCCAATCATGGTCTCCCGGGGTGACGACGCTGAATGTGCCGAGGCGCCAGTGCGCGTAGATGTCGCCTCCCCTCGACCGGATCGGGAACCTCCTCAAGTGCAGCCGCCTCGCCTTGAGGAGGCTGCTCCCACGGACCCCGTGAAGTAGTGGTAGAAAGGTCCGTCCGTGTGCAGTCGCCGCCGCCGCAGGGTCGATCGGGGCAAGCGGTGGAGTCGCCGATCACCCCCCCCAACATCTTCCTGCTCCTCCTCCACAAAGATGCTCGCTGCTCCATCTCTTCCTTTCCTGCACACTCAAACACGTAAGAAGAACAAGGTGCGCTTTCATCGAAGGTTACCTCACACGCCTCTCTACAACGCTGTTAGTCTCAAGGTTGAGAACCCTGTAGGGCGCAGGAGTGCAAGGCATAACCAAGAAAGATACCATCAACAGATCGAGACTCGAATTTGTCAAGGTTACCTTGCTTAAGAATGAAGCACCTGCATCCAAACACACGGAAGTGACTCACCTTGGGCGCCTCCCAAACCGCAACTCATAAGATGTCTTCTTGGTGAAAGCACGGAGGAAAATGCGGTTGGAGACATGGCACGCCGTGTTGATTGCCTCCGCCCAATACTTCCTAGGAGTCTTGTGTTCATCGAGCATGGTCCTTGCCATCTCCACAAGCGTCCGATTCTTCCGCTCAACAATCCCGCTCGCTGCGGGACATAAGGACTAGAGAACCGGGTGCTCGACACCCAAGTTAGTGCAAAGAGACTCGAACTCGAGAGTTTTGAATTCTCGTGCCATTGTCACCGCGAATAGCTCGAATGGCTGTATCTGTCAACTCACCCTCAGTCCTCAAAAATCAAATCACGAGCAAAACCAAAAGCCTCATCCTTGCCCTCCATGAAAAAGACCCAAGAGTATCTCGAAAAATCGCCAACGATCACTAGACAATACCACTTCCCACCCACTGACCTCACCCGAGATGGACCAACGGTGTCCATGTGAAGGATCTCTCCTGTCTCGAGGTCATAATCTGAGAAACTGGGTGGTGGGAAGCGATACCATCTTCCCCGCGGACGACAGGGGATGGCAAACCAAATCCTTCTCAAATTTGAGTTTAGGCAATCCTGGATTAGACCCATGGAACTTAACCTCGTGAGAAGGTCAAAGCTCAGTGTCCAAGTCTCCTATGCCATTTCCACAAATCGAGGAGGACCCGCCAACAAGCAACAAGAAATGCCAAAGCCACGAGAAAAATCAGCACGAAAGACTTGCCCAAATGGCACGATCCAAAGAAATAAGATCATCGCGAGAGTCCAAAACTCGAGAGCATCCAACCTTAAAGCGCACCTCATACCCATCTGCCATGAGTCGGGAGACAGAGAGTAGGTTGAAGTGCAGGTTGGAGACGAGCGCCACATCCTTGAGCACAAAGTGGTCATTGATCCTGATGGACCCTCGAGATAGAATCTTCCCTCTGTTGCTGTCCCCGAAAGTGATGTACTCTTTTGTCTTCATGGGGGTGAGGCTGGAGAACCACTTGGAGTTTCCGGTCATGTGTCGAGAACAGCCGGAGTCAATGAGCCACATGTCCTCCAGCCTTCCAGCCTGTATCAACGATAAAACATGGGATGAGCATATGGCACAACACTGGGGTTAGTAAACTTGGAAGAGTACCAGTGTTGACCATCTTGCCCCAAATATGCATTAGGCAAAACAAACATCCCACGCCCCATCTTCTCAAACTGCTTACCACGCACAACAAAGCGTGGTGCTCTCCTCTTCTCAACCTCAAAGCTCCCAAAGCGAGGATCTACATTCACTCGCGGAGCACGACCACCAAACGGTCTCACAAACCGTGGTCCAAACCTCTGAGACCTCCTACCTTCAGGCCTAGCAAACTGCCTCTGAACCGACTGCACACCCCTCTCATACATGCCAAGTGATGGGTGATACATGTCACGGTTCTCAAACTCCACTCGACGCCTAACATCCCTCTTCCTCCTGAAGCAAAACTCAACCAAGTGACCATCTCTCTGGGTAATACTCACAAAGTGATACCTCACCTCTCTCTTGGGTGGTTGGTTCACTCTTGTTGTGGTCTTGGCTTTAGGAAGGGTTTCCTCAGGGATCCTGGGCAAAGTGTCAAGTGGGCTCTTGAGGTGGTTCGGTTTGGGAAGCCACACTTGTTTGGGAGGTGGAGTCTTGGTGGGCTCTTGGAGAATGCCATTTTGCACAATGGGCTTGGTAGGCTCAGGTGGGGTGATCTTGGTCAGCTTGGGAGTGTTTGTTGGTTTCTCACTCGAGCTCAAACCACTACCCTGACCAACCTTACCATAGATAACTTCACCCTTCCCACCTATTGCAAAGCCTAATCCCGATGTGTCAGTCCCCCTCTTGAACTGACTCATCATCATGCCAAGCTGTGGCTCTCCACTAGACACCCAACTCAAGACAGAGCGAAGATACTTGATCTCCTCTTCGACTCTCCCCTTGTCATGCCTACAAGACATGAGCTCCAACTCCAAAGCTTCACACTTAGCACATCCCAAAGACGGTGCTATCCGAGTTGGCCTTCTCAAGCACGAAGAAGCTTGGCGGTCTTCTCTCGCCAACTCAGATCGCAAAGTCAGGACAAGACTTGCACGCACTCAACAAAGATCGGCCTAGACTTCAAATCAACGTGCTCATCTAGCAAAGCCGAATACTTAGACTGCAAAGACATGATGCTAGACATATGCACAAAGACAAGCATCACACTCCGTCTCATCGAGAGACATCGACAAAGCTTCCTAAGCAACTCTATCTCCGTCACGCCCATCTCCCACTTCTCCTTGTACTCCTTTCTCTCCCTAGCGGCACGCTTAAAACTTCTCTTGACACACAAGCGCATCGCCCAAAGATTCAACCTCATCGGAGAGAGATTCGATTGTAGGAGGTACCTCGGAGGGAGAGGAGTCGTTGCCGTGTGGCTTGGCGCCGTCTGGCCACCGCTCCATCTAGGGCCATGGTGCGAAGCCCCGAGCTTGGAGTCGGTGAAGAAGCAAAGTCCATTTAGCTTGTCCTCGACCTTGCGCTTGGACTCCTCATCGCTGAGGAAGATTGTCCGTCCGAAAGAGTCGTTGTCGAGGTCGCCGAGGAAGCAAGGAAGGCGTGCTTGTGCTCCTTGGCACGCTTTGAGGTACTTCTTCTTGATCGCCTCCTTGTCGAAGCCCTTCTTGGACTTGTGCTTGCTCAGGAGGTGTACTCGCGCTTGTCCTTGCTCTTCTTGGGGCGGCGGCAACGAAGTGGTCCGGATCTCCGCACTCGAAGCATCCGCCCTTGGAAGCACCGCCACGCCCAGACCGGTTCATGCGGTTGTTGTGGAACCAGCGAGAATCGGCCGATGACTAGTGCAAGCTCATCATCCCCAAGGCTCTCCATCTGCTCCTCTGTCACAGACACCAAGGAAGACAAGGCGAAAGAAATCTGTGAAGGGTTAGCGGAAGAATGGAACCGCTCTTACCGAGAGACGAGTGCAACATTCGGCGCTGATGGGTTCTTGAGCTTCGCCTGGATCGGGCCTCAATCTCGAAGACTTGAGCTTTTGTAGAGCTCGTCGGGAGTGAGGGTGTCATAGTTGGCGGACTCCATGATCGCGGACACTTTCACATCCCATACCTTCCGATCCAAGGCGTACAAGAGCCGCATCGCCTTCTCGTGCTCGTCCAACCTCTCCGGTTGCTTGTTCGCCCGGCTTGTTGCGGATCGTCTGAAACCTAGCAAAGAGAGAATCGATGGTCTCGCCATCAAGCCGGATGAGGTTATTGTACTCTCTCTTGTAGGTTTCGTAGAGGCGGGCCTTGACTTGTGGGGTTCCCTCATGGTAGCTCTCGAGAGTCTTCCACACCTCTCTAGCGGTCTCACAAGTGGCTACCCTCTCAAACTCGCTCTCCTTGAGGCTCGAGAACAAGACACTCCTCGCTCGGTTGTTGGCATTGTGTTGGGCTATTTGATCCTCACCCACTCGAGCGGCTAGCACTTGGTAGTTCTCGTCCTCAACGATCTCCCACACTCTCCAATCTATCCCCATGAGATGCGCTTGCATCTTAATCTTCCAATAGGGATAGTTGGTGCCATCGAACTCCGGAGGCTTGCCACCAAAGTGACCAAACCTCTCCATGTCGCCTTCTCGCGGATCAAGAACCGGTTAAGGTGGATTTGATCCTTAACCTGCTCTCGATACCAATTGAAGGACCGAAACGGCGACGGAGGGGGTGAATGGGAGCCTCAATTAAATTCTTTTCAATTAGTTGACTTGTAGCTCTCCGCGACCCCTCGGGCAAAAGCACACACCACCGCGGTATGATCACGACCTTGGATGCAAGGTGGATGAGCTAGAGTTTGCTCTAGACTCACAGCCGGATCAACCGGAAACCGAACGAAACAATCACGCAAGAGACGGGAAGAAAACGGCCTGCGGAAAGTGACCGGACTCACTGACCGGACTCACCGGCGGGTCGGTCCAGCGTCGGCCGAGCGGCCCGGTCGGATTGCCCTTGCGCATCCTCTCGCGCCAGACGCACTGACCGGACCGTCGGTCAACCTGGTCGTGGCGTCCGGTCGGTGCGTCCGGTCACCCCGACGCGCTCGAACAAAGACCGAGGCGTCCGGTCAACCTGGACGTGCGTCCGGTCGTGCGTCCGGTCAACCCGACGCGCGCGAACAGCAGCCCCGGCGGCGGCGACTCACCCCAAAATCGATCCAAACTCACTCAAATCGCAACCTCAGGTCACAAGAATCGAGCCATAGCATCTAGGCATGTGGGTGACCATTTCCCTTGGAAATTTTGAGATTGATGGAGTGAATCGAGAGAAATCGCGATCACACGAAGAACACACCCAAAAGGTCACCTTGATCCAAAACTCGCCCGATCTACGTGCTCGTGAGGAATTAGCTCAAACCCTTCGGTGGAAATGATCCTCTCACGTCCCAGCACGAATCAACGCAAGAAAAACGAGATCAAATGGTGCCAAAACGAAGAAATCGCGAAGAGAAAAAAGAGGGGAGAGGATGAACTCGGGAAGAACAAGTGAAGAACTCAAAATCACAGCTCAAGAACAACAAAGAACACCGATCAATCGATCCAAACGTCACCCTGTGACAGGCTAATCACAGCTAGCCCTTGCTCTGCAAATCTTGGTACAAATCGGTGGACCTCTCACACCTCAGTCTGTAACCCTAGACTAGAAACTGTAAAATGAGAGGCAAGGGAGGATGAAGGGGTATGCCTCTGCTAAATAGCCCCTATTCCCTCTGCCTAAACTACCCCTAGGATACATGAGTCGATTTTGTAACCCTAAGGCTATTTCCGTCGACTGGGGTAATCTTCGATCCGACGGCCACCGCGCCTTCCTCACCGGTAGCCTTGCCTCCACGCAATCTCCCGATGCCGCCACGTGCCGTCCTTCCGTCCGCCGGAACACTTCGGTTTTGAGGCGCAAACCCGCGAAACCCAGCGCTGTGGTTTTGAGGCACAAACCACCAAACCCGCCCGTGGTTTTGAGGCCCAAACCACGAAACCCCGCGCCGATGGTTTTGAGGGCAAACCACCAAACCTCCTCGACACGTGTCACCGCCGTCTTGAACACCCGAGTCGCCAAGTCATCCGAGCTCCCCGCTGCGCACGCTCGCCGTCTTGACTCGATCGACACGGTCCGCCACGTCCTCTTGCATCCGTCGATGTCCCGGATGTCACCACCATGGCTAGCCGCCCGGCACCCGGTCCCTCGGTCCAAGCCTCACGTCCGTCCACCTTCACCTCCACGGTCCGTCGGCCCGGCGCGTCCTCCTTGGCACCTTCACCTCTCCGTCGGCTACCATCTCCGAGCTCCACACCTGCACAACACGAACCAAGAGATACGTCTTGACACACTCCACGTGTGCCTGGTGAACCATAGCCGGCGAGAAAAGATAAAAAGAAAATAGAGAAAGAATGTTGAGTGTTGACAATCACTATATCAAAACTAAACACATTTGAGATAAATCAACCATGTGTTCGCAGCCGGCCATCCCCAGCACCAGCACGCCTCCTGCCTCTCGCTCCTCCGTGCGTTTCCGACTTTCGTCCGCAAGAATCCAAGACGGCGCTCCCATGCGCGTGGGGCCCAATCTGGCGAGTGCTCTACATGGAGTCTGCGTGCCCCATCGACACCCACCAACGCCAACGCTTTCCACGCATGGGAAGGTGCGGTGTGTCTGCTCCATGCGACCCTCTGGTGCTACGTGTACCACATGCAGCCTCCGTCTTGGAGCAACCTCTGGTCTTGTTCCTGCATACTACAACCAGACAACCACTTCTAAGGCACTTTCTCGATGAATCTGCTTTCATCTGGGTTCTTGGCTCGAGTTCCTCTCACATCCGGCGATATCTTAAACATTATGCTTTGGATACTGTCATGTTTTTTACCGATGCCAACCCACTCTTAGCCATCGCTTTATGAGGCCAGTCCATCTAGGTGCACGCGTCTTTGACGCCCCTACGTATACCCCTCACTGGCAGATTTGTCCTACTTGGTGTCTTAGTCGTTGTCGTTTATTTCTTTTGTCGCAGGACCTCAATGTAACACTATCCTCTTTTGAGGATTGCTTTGTACTCTGGATGCTTTAATATAATATAAGTTGTTGTTTGTCAAAAAAAAAAAAAAAAAAAACTCTTGTGTATAGTCCATGCTCAGATAATATATACATATGTATGGTCACGTCATACGGACACAACTGTTTGGATGAATACAACTGTTCACTGGAACTTTCATTGGCGAAGAGACATGCCCTTCATAGTGCTAACTGCTAATACTGCTAATACTAAATATTAATCCTTTGCTCTCTGTAGTGCCCAGGCGGCGATGATGGCGCGCCTGAGAGCGAAGAGCAAAAGGTGGAAAGATTTGTTTTTATTTCTTGTTGCCATGAGATTACATTCATCCTATATTTATAGTCCCTATTGGACTTGAGTTGCAAGCAAGAATTTAGAGAGTTTCCTTATAGATTGGAACCTCCTTTCCTAAACAAAAAAAATATTCTTATCCTAATGAAATCCAATCTCAGAATAAAAGAGCAAACAAACTCTGAATATTTTTATTGCCAAGGTAATTAATTTCTGAAGAATCTGCGGAGCGGCGGCGGCGCGGCGGGCCACGTATGTGCACGCCTGGGGGCCTCCCCAAGCCGGCCGCGCCCTCCTTGGGCAATGGCCCTGCTTCGGGCCCTAATTGTTGTACTTGTGACATCTCCCTCCCCTTCTCTGACCGGTGCGTCCTCGCATTGGATGAAGGTCCATTCCGTGACACCAGGGAATGGAGTTTGGCGAGCCAGCGAGGATGAGCTCAACGCGTAACACCAACCATCCCGGACCGGATTGGCAAGGATCATGTTGTTGTGAGTGTGTTCTCGTGCAAACTCCATTAGGTAGTGGAGGTTGCTGATGCACCGCGTGTCCTTGCGGTGCCGTCGACTGTCGTCGAGCTGCTAGGAGAAACTCGCGTGGGATGCTCGCGGTAAGGTGTTGGTGGACCATGTCACGAGGTGGACTCTCTAGGAACATGAAGCGATCATGTAGCGGTGTGGTGATGTAGACTAGCATGAGGCGCCAAATCGTGGCATCCCAGCGTGTTGAGCATGGTACCATACATGAAGGTGCCGATATCAAACTCACGTGGAGATAGCTGGTGGCCGGGTCGTGCGGCGTCATGGTTGATGTAGATGTTGTCCATGCAAAAGAACTGGCGGTCCATGTTGTCAAGGAACACAATGCAGGCAGCTCCAACGTGGCGGCATCTTAGCCACATTCCTCCGAGAAGGATGGCTGTCGGTGAGGCCGTCGTCGCGGGCGCCGTATAGGCGCCTAGGGCCATGTGAGTCATCCGATGTGGTCCTCCCCGGGGTAGCTCTTCTAGGAGATCAGATAGTAGTGGTGACGAGGCAAGGAGGTAGAAACGTCTGTCCATGAGGACGAGACCATCCACCGGCGCCCATGTCGGCGCCGCAGTGCCCGTGGTGATGTCGAGGTGCTGCTGCTCCAACATCGCCTGACACAGGTGGATGTAGACTCCGGATGTCGTGTCATAGTGGTCGAGGACAACAACGTGTCTGGAGGGCCTCCCCAATCTTGGAGCTATGTCATGTGTGTCAACAGGGATGGCCAGCTCCTCGCACGCTGTCATGGCGCGCGGGATCTCGGTGATGTACCGCAATGGCGCCTGTGTGAATGTCGTGCCTCATCCGTGGTGGTAGTACTCGAGCTGTAGTGTCGCAAAGTCCCACTTCACACTTGTCCCAAGCTTGCCAACCTGGGCATGCCGAGGATGACGTCGATGTCACTGCCGATGTGCAGCACGTAGGCGTCAACATTGAAGATGTCGGCGTCGATGCGAATGGAGACGTCGATGGTGGCCGCGTGACAAGCGATGGTGGCACCTATGCCTGCCATCACCCGCCGCGTGGATCGGTGTGCGCGTGGGCTGGTGGTGGTCGTCACTCAGGGGTCGATGTAGTTGTGAGTCGCGTCGGTGTCCACCAGGATGCTGACACCTGTGCCAACAATGATGCCGATGAGGTAAAAGATGAGCTCCACATACCGGGAGTCGCGATCCCCGATCGGGACCTTAAGGTTCGGGCTAGTGTCGATCTCGGCGTGGTAGTCATACTATGATGTCAAAGAGGCGCTTGCACCTGTGACTGCATGAGAAGGCATCCTCACAGTTGAAGCACGGCCCTGCACTGCGTCGTTCCACCGTCGCCTCGGCGGTGAGTTGCTTGAGCGATCTTGGTGTGATCGGAGTTTCGGGGAAGGATCGGTGATGGCGTCGCAAATTTTGGCGAGGTTGCTGTGTGCCGCCTCTAGGCGTCGTCGTCGGGGTACCCTTGGCCAAATGCGGCGCACCCATTGAGAGAAGGCAGTGGATCTGCCTCTCCTTCGTACTCAAGAGGTGCAGCCTGTGTGGATGTGGTGCACCGGTTGTCGGGGAGGCCTATCCTGGCGTGGGCGATGATCTCGTTGGGGAGAAGAAGTTGTCCAACTTCGCCTCCACCTCGTATTAACCGGGGGGTCGATGGTGGCGATGGATGCTCCCGGACGTTCTTGAGGAAAGCACGACCGGCCTCCTCCATGGCGGCCATCATGCCGATCTCTAGAGATTCGACTGCCTTGTGCTTCCGTTCCTCTGACGGGTTGGGGCCGGAGAGGTTCTTGACTTGCTCGGCGAGGGAGTTAAAGTGGTAATTCATTGTCATGAACTTCTTGGTGACGTCCTGCAGCGGCTTCTTCAACTCGTCCCATGGTGGTGGGTGGATCGGGGCGGTCTCCGAGTACCACGTCTCACAACCATCTTGGGAGGGCGGCCACGATGGTGCGCAGCGGCATGCTGCAGCAGTAGCACATGGTGGCTGCGGCAGTGGCATGGGAAGGGTATTAGGGGCGGTGCGCGTGAGAGTGAAGAGACAAAAAGGCGGAAAGATTTGTTTTTATTTCTTGTTGCCATGAGATTACATCCATCCTATATTTATAGTCCCTATTGGACATGAGTTGCAAGCAAGTTTCTACGAAGTTTCCTTATAGATTGGAATCTCCTTTCCTAAACAAAAGATATTCTTATCCTAATCAAATCCAATCTCGAAATAAAAGAGGAACCAAATTGTAAATATTTTATTGCCAAGATAATTAATTTCCGAAGAATCCCAGAGAGGCGGTGGCGGCGGGTCGCCTGCGTCTTGGCGCTGGCGGCCACCCTCAGCCCTGTCGCGCCCTCCTTAGGCCGGTGGCCCCTCCTCCGGGCCCTAATTCTTGTATCTTTGTGACGAAGGGGTGTTCGTACTCCAACGGTCATTGTTTCGCGGCACTCCCCCTTGACCTTATATTACTTGAGATCAATGTTTATGTATAGATATGCTATAAAGAATATGTATGTATAGATATGCTATAAAAACTCCTTTAAACCTTATTAGGAAAATAAGGTGAAAAGAGCATATATGTGTTTGTGATTTAAAATAAACCACTATGTCATTGGTATCCCATTACAAAACACAATGGGGAAAAATATTGGAAATACACATGAAGTTAACTCCCCAAAACCTTTCGAGGGGAAACATATGAGGACAATATAAATTGATATCTGCTAAAATCCTGTAAAAACCCAAAGTGAGAAAATTAGGAGAAAATACGATGACATATTGTTGGTATTGCCTCCTAAATAACTCTCATGAAAAACCTTTTCATGAAAAACCATGAATGAGTTGTGAGGGCAATATGTGTCTTTGATATTTTCTAACAAAAACCCCGGGGGGAAAATAGAAAATATGACACATGCTTATGTTAATATTACCTCATTAAAAACTTTAACAAGAAACCTCATGAGTAAAACTTCCGAAAGAAAATAGTATAATATGATGCTAGTATACATTAACATTTTAGGGGATGCCTCCCCTGATTCGGGCAAATCACAAAGTCATCGCATACCAATTCCATGTACCAATTTTTTGAAACACAGAAGTTGGTCGGGACTTAGTAAATAGGTTTGAAAAAATTATCACATGACCAGATTTGTAAGATATTTATTTCTCAATTTCTTGTAATTCATGGGGATAAAACAGCTTAGGCATAAAATGCTTAGGGATATTACTCTTTATGTAACCTTGTTTGCATCTGTGTAACACAAGCATAATTATCTTCATAGATAATTGTAGATGATTCAATTGAACCAATGGCACATGATCTGTTGTATGTGGTTGCGAGGCCATACACATTCTCGTGATGCTTCATATAGAGAAATGACTTCAGAATGATTAATATAGCGGTACACGTCATAGTCTGCTTAGAAGACTTCTATGAAATAGTTGTACCTCCATGTAGGAATACAAAGCCTCTCTTACTGGGCATTTGCGGGCAGGATAAGAGGATTTAGTCACACCATTATAATCAATAAATGCTTCGGCAGGTTATTTGCAATATGTTGCAAGTTATAATTTTCTGAACTTGTTGTTCAGTCTCTTGAGTACGTGGATTTGAGGAGGAAATTTCTTGGGCATTCTAGTTGATTTCTTGGCATTCATTTTGGTTTTTGAAATCTCCCCTAATGCCGAGAAATAGTCCTCATTAAATATGCAGTCAGCGCACTAGGTCGTAAATAAATTCCTTATAAGAGGTTCTAGGTACTTGATAATTGATGGAAATTGATATCCGACGTAGATAACAAGTTATGGTCCTCATTAAATATGCACTCAGCGCAATGGGCTGTAAATAAATCCCAAGGTTCGATGTGCTTGATAATCGATGGGATATTGATATCTGACGTAGAAACCAAGTTTCCTACGTGGACCCATAAAGGTATGCTATTTTTTTAGGAAGGGATCAAATTTCATTAAGATACAACCCCTTTTACAATCAAGACTATTTTTTCTTTCTTTTTTCTTGTTAACTGGTTAACTTTTGGTTAACCTAATAACCTTTTTTGATCATTTGGATCTTGCTCTCCATACATTTTGCCGCAGCCCACGGTTTTCATTCAAAAATTATTTGTATTGGAAAATTGGAAATCATATGCATAATGTTTCCTAGAAAATATGTCGAACGCATGTTAGCATGTATTAATAGATTTGGAGGCAGCCATCTCTGAGACTGACTATGATATGGGGACAAGCACAACTTGACGTTATCTATCGTGGTGAGCATTGAGCGACTAAGAGGAGAATGTCTAGTACCACCTTAAGTTTTCAGTTTGATCAGACTAATAGCAGCAAGAACTCACCATCTCATGTTGTTTCCTCTTCAACTCCGACCACGAGTGCCTATGACTCTTACTATCTGGGATCCCTGGTAAAGCTAACAAAACAACCAAGTGGAGTTGCAGCTAGTTTATAGAATTCTTCAAAGTTCCACATACCATTAGTAATAATAAATAGCATTGCACTACTTTGGTTGGATCCCCACTAGCCGACACATTGGACCGGTGGCTACCACGGGTGCTACCAATGAAGTGCGATGCTATTTATATTACTACTAATTATCGGACTTCGGAAAACTCCATAAACAATCTATAAATCCACTCTTTGTTTTGTCAACTTTAGTCGTGTGATCCTAATAACATTTGCCAACACTCATGGTTGGAGTTGGAGAGGAAAGAATAAGAGATGGTGATGGTGAGGTCTTGCGGTTGTCAATAAATTACACTTCAAACTAAAAGCGGTACCAGAGGTTGCTCGATGCTCGCTACAAAAAGCCGACGTCGAGTTGTTCTTGTCCTCATAGTCATAGATGATGCCTCTATTTTGTCATTCACAATCTGGATGAGTTGCTATCCTTCTCTTGATGCACCTACACAACACAAAAACAATGCAACCAAGTGTGCTAAGAAGATCACTCGCATGAGCACCAGAGGCTACTAGCCAGCATGTGCTCTGTTTGCACCCATTGTTCCTCTAGAGGAAGTCATGGTCATTTCAGATGATGAGGACCCCATGCTCTTGGAGGACATCATTGATGAAGAAGACCACAAGAGGAATGGGTCAATCTTAGCCGTTGCGATACCAATTGATAGAATCCCAATCAGATAACGAGAGAGAGAGAGAGAGAGAGAGAGAGAATGATGAACACATGCGGACACAAACTAGACATGTCCAAGGCCACTGGGATGGCAGTGACTGAGCACAAGCATGCTGCGATTGATTCAGTTGTTCTTGGCCATGTAGTCTTGCATGTATTTCCTTTTTTAGTTAGTGATCAATCTACAGAAAACGCTAAGACTTCTGCAACACCAAATATTTATGTCGAGTTTTTGCTCGCATGTATTCATCATCCTCTCTCTCTCGCTGATTGAGATTCTGTCAATTCGCATCCGAGCTTGGTCACGCCACCACCATGTTGTTGTGACGATCCAAGAGGCGCTCACGATGTCGCGGCCTCTCCAACAGTCACCAATCACGCAACGGACGCCTGGCCACGTGTCATTGATCACATCATCGAGAGGCAGTCCACCAACCTAACATGGATGCTCACCCAAACTAACTATCTGGAATGTGCATTGGTGATCAAGGTGAATTTTCAAATGCTTTGTGTTTGGGATGTCGTCCTGCTACGGTGTCGACGAGTAGCACAACAAGATCGACAACCACGATGAAAAACAGATGATGGTTGGTCTCCTATTCTCGATGCCATCCAAGCTCTAGGGAACGCTCACCATCGAGGACATGGTGAAGGAAGCATGGGATACGATAAAGAACCTATGGATCGAACATGAGAGTGCGCGACGCCAGCTCTCAAAAGCTTTGTCGAGAATTCGGCAACATCTCCTTCAATGAGTTTGGCATCTGCATCACCGCGCTCACCAGTAACCTTCGCTCCCTTGGCGAAAATATCTCTGACTCTGAGGTAGTGAAGAAACTATTGTAGATGGTCCCAGATGACACAAAGGGTGGTTGTCGAGTTCTTGATCAACACCGGTGAGCCTTGGAAACACACGCGAAAGTGGAATGCACACAAGAGATGGAGAGTTGTGATTGGGAACATGAATGAACACATACATGTTATTGTGTACGAGTGCACCCCCTTTTGTCATCATTTTCATTTATATATGCATGCACGATACATGAGCCTAAGGCTCATCATAATGTTTGTTTGGAAACTTACAGTACCTCCATTTACCCCCTTCTTCCTAAAAAGAACTCATTCGGGCATTTGCATTGCTTTCATTCCACATCACCATCTGTGTTTGTATTTTTGTACTTCACTGAGTTGTCCTCAATAATGACACACTCCTAGTACCAACACTGTGACCAAATGAAGAAAACAAATAAGATATTGTTTGTAGGTGTTGGTTCTACCGGATTGAACTGACCTGTAGCAGAGCCAAATTGCCCTTTAGGTTGGATTCATCTTTTGTGATGTAAGTATGACATGAATCCAATAAGTAGTTCAGGGTGAATCAGCCCCAATTAAATTTCCCAATGAGTGACACATGTTCAACAACATGTATATAACTATAATGGAGTGGGCACTGCAGTTGGTGTTAGAATAATACCAATTGTGTATTAAACAAAGCTCTTTTTTTTTGAGAATTACACAGTACAACGCAGACACTCACACACGCACGCACACTCATCCCTATGAACACACGTACGCAAACCCTACCCCTATGAGCACCTCCGAAGGACTGGGCAGCCGGCAGATCTGGAGATTCTCGAAGTCACCACAGGCGCCTCGTCGTCGACGGGAACGTCGCTTACCACTTAATGCACAACGCCGGTAAATCCTGGGAAAATCCCAAGAAAAGGTGCGAGCACCAGGATTTGAACCCTGGTGGGTAGCGTCCCACTGGACTGTCCTACCATTGGACTACAAGCCAATTCGCTAAAGTCATCCTCCAGACATTTTGGATCAAGAATCATGTTTTCCAGCCTCCTTAGCTCGAGCTTGTTGTTTTCATCGGCATACCTCTTGAACAATTCAATTTGCACAGTTTCGCTCCACTGCTCTTTTTTGTTGTATATATTTGTCTACATCATTGCCTTTAGTTGGCAGTCCCTCTATATCACTGACATCTTTTAAATAGGAATATCTTGATCACGGGCTGAACTCTAAACAAATTCGTCAATTGATGGCCATCACATGAGGGTTATGGCCCATATTCATCTAGCCCTCGCCATGGACAACCTATCTATAGAGAACTAGGCAGCGGCAGCACTCCCTCTCCATCTCGATCTCCCAACTGCGGCGACGATGGATCCATAGGCTATAATCCACAACCATCACATCGATCCTCCACCACTTCATCCTCGCTCCTCATCCGTCGTCGCCATGTCCACCGCCTTGGACATCTGTCTCGAAGGTCAGTGCACCTCGTCCTTGCCTATGTCTCTCAAGTGATTCACTAAAGATTGACTCGCATCGGCCTGTTCGACATCATCCTCCCCATCTGTGGACACACATGGGGCTTGCAAGTCACGGCTCGCCCATCCGCAACCGGCATAGACGCTCCGCCCCTCTCTCTCCTATCCACTTTTGTTCCTTCTTGGAGGCCTGGTCGTGCGGCATTACGGCTAGCACTGGCTGGTTTCTGGCCCCCTGCACCTATATCCCCGTCGCTCCAAACCAAACCAAACCAAATCAAATCAAATCTCTTAGTGCTACACTTTGCCTAATACATCTAGTTTTTTTGTGCAGGTCAGTTGATGTGTTGACCAACCAGATTTGTGAACACCATACAAAATTTGTCACAGGATCACAGGGATGCTATTGAAACAACTGGACTTGGAGGGATTCTAGACATGAAGGTTGTGCATCTTCACAAAATAATGCTAGCATGCCTTGCGGAACGTTTCAACATCAATACACAGGCATTCCATATTAGTAGTAAGGATGTTCCTATCACTCTATAGGAAGTACAACAGATAAAGGGCCTCTGAATTGAAGGGTATGATGTGAATTTAGCAGCGACTTGGCGCGGTTCTGTGTGACGATCTTCACCCTTCACCGTGATGCGCATCCGATTCCAATCTACAGTAGATTGATCAATCGAACGTTTCCAGTCTGCTGCAGATTAGAGCAATCGATGATGTGGGTTTTTTTCTCTCTCTTGCGATGCATTCATGGGGCCGGATCGGATGGCTGGGCTTCAGAGGACGATCGAGCGCTATGCGGTTGATGGCGGCGGTTCCTTGATCTTTCATCTCCTTAATTCTACTACCCCGATGATTGTATACGAGACCAATGTGTGACGCACGAGCCCCACAAACCAAGTCGTTGGGCGCCTCCGATCTGGACACGAGACAAGTCCCATAAGACTGTTTGTGCTATGTGGGGCCCCACAAACCAAGTCGTTGGGCGCCTCTGATCTGGGCACGAGACAAGTCCCATAAGACCGTTTGTGCTATGTGGTAGAGATCAATCTAACAATCCAAAGTTTGCTAAAACAAATCCTACCGTCTGATCCACCGCCTCCGCGTTGCGCGTCCCCGTTTCCCATCGTTGCGCCGCTGCCGCCTTAATTGCCCTAGCTCTATCGGACGCACATGCTCGGGATCTCGGTCCTGCAGCCGCCGCAACAGTGCTGCTACTGCCTTTCCACCGTCCACAAACCACATACGAGCTTCGTGCCGTCAGCTACCGGCCCGACGAAACGTGCGCCCTCGCCATGCCTTCACTGCCGTCAAGAGCGCCCAGGGTGAGTTCATCGTGCCGTTCTCTATCTCCCCTGTGCTCTTCCCGTGAAAAGCCGATGTCGTTTTCGACGATCGGGCGAGTGCTCGCCGCCATCCATGACAGCCACCGCGTCACTCCACCTGTTCCGTCTTGCTGTCACAGTTTAACTCTAGTCCTTGCTGCAGTTCACCATCGCTCTTTCTCTTGCCGTATTGTTTGCTGCCGGCAGACTACGCTCAGCTGCCGCTGCCGTGCGGACTGCAACAACCATCGCCGGCGCGCTCTTTCATTAGTCTCGCCGAGTATCCCATGCACCGCCGATTCGTCCCATCCCATTGTTTGCTAGCAGCTTGATGACATCATTAATTGCTAGCTCGCTGACCTCATGCATACGATTTCCTGGCCGTTTTCCTTCAGAAGAACAATTCTGAACATATACGTTCATCACCAGAGCAAGCAAAGCAGCAAACCTAGTAGCCCTGCCGTGCCTTTCCAATTTTGCTTGTTAGCTTGCTGACGCTATCATCACGTCACACACATATATGGCTTTTTTCCTTTAGACAAAATAAATCCACAACTACGATAGGAATTCACCACCACCTACATAATCAGCAATAATCGATCTCCACTGTTTGCTCATTCTATTTACGTTTGCCAATGAGCCTCTAGTCCAACTGGCCTGCATAGGTCTTGGGTTCGACTCCCCGTGGGAGCGAATTTTCAAAATTTCTATTCATGGTTAAAAAAATCCCCTTGCCTACCCCATGGCCAAAGCATAGGTAGTTAGGCCTAGCCCGGTTCTCACCTAGGTAATGGCGCCCCTATGTTAGGGTGGGGCAGGGGTTCGGAGGTTTTCTTGACATGCACGAGAAGGTCTTCTTCTTAACGCAATGCCCGGGGGCTATCTTACCCCATGTAGGTCGAGTTTTTCTTTCAATTTACATTTTGCTCTGTCCAAGTTACGCTAGTTTCACAACAATATGCTCTGTGCAGTAGTGCTAATGTCTTTCTTATCTCGCATGTCTTTAGTTTTATTAATTTAAATGCCATAAAGGTTTCCACATCGGTAATTTATACATCAAAAATTAATGTGACTAGTTTGCTTATTTACAAGTGTTCCCAAATCCTAAGTTGCCTAGTAAACACGTTGTATATATGATAAATTAGAGTAGTTGCTTTCGCATACACTCTTTCTTTTTGCAAAAATAAAGTTCCACTTGATTAAATTTGTATGACATTGTTTGTAAGGCTGCTGCTGTGCTCGCCGAGGATCCACTGAAGTGGGGTGGACTCTGAGAGTGGAAGTGAGCTTCTGAGGAGATGGAGGTTTCCATGGCGCTTTGTGGCCGCCCTGGTGTTTGTGGTGCTGGGAGCGCTGGCCACCAGGTTGCTGCATCGCATGGAGCGCAGAATCTTGAAATTACACGGCCTCGCGATGCTCGTGGAGGCGCGGGAGGCCAACTACTATGCCCAGTACGGCGGGTTCGTGCTAGTGTCCGACTCGCCGGAGCTGGTCCCTGTGCCACTATGGACTGCGCCCAAGGAGGCGGCGGTGGCGACCTCCCCTCCGGCGGGGAAGGGCATCTATGTGACCTGTTCCAAACCGACGAAGCTCCGGTGCAAGCAATGCAAGAATGTCAAATACTGGTCAGTGAACTCTCATAGTCATGCTCGACTTTCCTCTCTCTCTCTCTCTATGAAATTCTTGCTTCCTCTTTTATTCATACGTTGTTGCATTCTTGCGATGGGCGCTTGATTTTTGCATTAGGGAGTTTTGTGTTTTGTAGGAGTTGGTACTTTGTACAGTGTCAGTGGACTTATAGTGTGACTTGCATGTTTCCCTTAATCATTCTTTTTATCCCAAGCGTGTCAGGGCCTTACTCATTCTCCTGTTCCAAACTGACGAAGCTCCGGTGCAAGCGAAATTACGCAGCCTCACAATGCTCGTGGAGGCGCGGGAGGCCAACTACTATGCCCAGTACGGGCGGGTTCGTGCTAGTGTCCGACTCGCCGGGAGCTGGCCCCCTATGCCACTATGGACTGTGCCCAAGGAGGAGGCGGTGGTGACCTCCCCTCCGGCGGGGAAGGGCATCTGTGCGACCTGTTCCAAACCGACGAAGCTCCGGTGCAAGCAATGCAAGAATGTCAACTACTGGTCAGTGAACTCTCGTAGTCATGCTCGACTCTTCCTCTCTCTCTATGAAATTCTTGCTTCCTCTTTTATTCATACGTTGTTGCATTGCGCGATGGGCGCTTGATTTTTGAATTAGGGAGTTTTGGTGCTCTAAAATTGATGTTTTGTAGGGGTTGGTACTTTGTAGTGTCAGTGGACTTATAGTGTGACTTGTATGTTTCCCTTAATCATTCTTTTTATCCCAAGCGTGTCAGGGCCTTATTCATTCTCCTGTTCCAAACCGACGAAGCTCCAGTGCAAGCAATGCAAGAATGTCAATTACTGGTCAGTGAACTCTCGTAGTCATGCTCGACTTTCCTCTCTCTCTCTCTCTCTATGAAATTCTTGCTTCCTCTTTTATTCATACGTTGCTGCATTGCACGATGGGCGCTTGATTTTTGCATTAGGCAGTTTTGGTGCTCTAAATTTGGTGTTTTGTAGGGGTTGGGACTTTGTACAGTGTCAGTGGACTTATAGTGTGACTTGCATGTTTCCCTTAATCATTATTTTTATCCCAAGCGTGTTAGGGCCTTACTCATTCTCCTGTTCCAAACCGACGAAGCTTCGGTGCAAGCGAAATTAGGCGGCTTCACGATGCTCGTGGAGGCGAGGGAGGCCAACTACTATGCCCAGATGCGGCGGGTTCGTGCTAGTGTCCGACTCGCCGGAGCTGGCCCCCGTGCTGTGGACTGCGCTCAAGGGAGGCGGCGGTGGCGACCTCCCCTCCGGCGCGGAAGGGCATCTGTGTGACCTGTTCCAAACCGACGAAGGTCCGGTGCAAGCAATGCAAGAATGTCAATTACTGGTCAGTGAACTCTCGTAGTCATGCTCGACTCTTCCTCTCTCTCTCTCTCTACGAAATTCTTGCTTCCTCTTTTATTCATACCTTGCTGCATTGCCCGATGGGCGCTTGATTTTGGCATTAGGGAGTTTTGGTGCTCTAAATTTGGTGTTTTGTAGGGGTTGGTACTTTGTAGTGTCAGTGGACTTATAGTGTGACTTGTATGTTTCCCTTAATCATTCTTTTTATCCCAAGCGTGTCGGGGCCTTACTCATTCTCTGTTCCAAACCGGCGAAGCTCGGTGCAAGCAATGCAAGAATGTCAAATACTGGTCGGTGAACTCTCGTAGTCATGCTCGACTTTCCTCTCTCTCTCTCTCTCTCTCTATGAAATTCTTGCTTCCTCTTTTATTCATACGTTGCTGCATTGCGCGATGGGCGCTTGATTTTTGCATTAGGAAGTTTTGGTGCTCTAAATTTGGTGTTTTGTAGGGGTTGGTACTTTGTACATTGTCAGTGGATTTATAGTGTGACTTGCATGTTTCCCTTAATCATTCTTTTTATCCCAAGCGTGTCAGGGCCTTACTCATTCTCCTGTTCCAAACCGACGAAGCTCCAGTGCAAGCGAAATTACGCGGCCTCGCGATGCTCGTGGAGGCGGGGGAGGCCAACTACTATGCCCAGTCGGCGGGTTCGTGCTAGTGTCCGACTTCGCTGGAGCTGGCCCCTGTGCCTGTGGAGCCCAAGGGAGGCGGCGGTGGCGACCTCCCCTCCGGCGCGGAAGGGCATCTGTGCGACCTGTTCCAAACCGACGAAGCTCCGGTGCAAGCAATGCAAGAATGTCAATTACTGGTCAGTGAACTCTCGTAGTCATGCTCGACTCTTCCTCTCTCTCTCTCTCTCTCTCTCTCTCTCTATGAAATTCTTGCTTCCTCTTTTATTCATACGTTGCTGCATTGCGCGATGGGCGCTTGATTTTTGCATTAGGGAGTTTTGGTGCTCTAAATTTGGTGTTTTGTAGGGGTTGGTACTTTGTAGTGTCAATGGACTTATAGTGTGACTTGTATGTTTCCCTTAATCATTATTTTTATCCCAAGCGTGTCAGGGCCTTATTCATTCTTCTATTCCAAACCGACGAAGCTCCGGTGCAAGCAATGCAAGAATGTCAATTACTGGTCAGTGAACTCTCGTAGTCATGCTCGACTTTCCTCTCTCTCTCTCTCTATGAAATTCTTGCTTCCTCTTTTATTCATACGTTGCTGCATTGCGCGATGGGCGCTTGATTTTTGCATTAGGGAGTTTTGGTGCCAATGCTAGAATTTACTGCTCAGGTTTCTGCATTGGTGAATTTCTTGATCATGAGATTGAACGGCCATATAAACACAGCTTGATGCAGATATGAACCTAAAATAGCACATATGAGTCTCTGATTGCAAGCAACTATAACAACTGATGGCCACCAAAACAAAGAAACATCCGGATCTTCTGTCTCCACTATTCCATTGCGCATTACGAAACATTCAGTGACGAGAACATCCAAGTTCACTTAAAGATGTGCGTTCGGCCCGGCGCCCGGCGGCCGGTCCGTGGCCCGGCAATTTGGCCGGTGCACGCGCGGCCGGTCCCGTGCCGGCGGGCCCGCGGGCGGCCGCCCGGACAACGGACGGGCCATGGGCGGCTGCCTCGGCCCGTGGCCTGGTGCCAGCCGGCCCGGTGGGGAGGTGTGGCTGTTGGCGGCCCGGCCTGCTAACGGGAGTATATATCGGCGGCCGGCGCCCCCCCCAACCTAACCCTCATTCCCCCACCCCGGCCGCCACACTTTCGCTCTCGCGGTCTCGCCTCGCCTCACTCCGCCGCCCGTCGCCGCCCGCTCGGTGGCTGCCTCGTCTCCGTCCTCATTTGCCTCGCCCGGTGATCCACGTGACCTCTGTCCTTGCTCTCCTCTGTCCTCTCCTTTTTTCCGTCCCTGTTCTCTCCGTCGCCATGTGAGTTCGTGTTCCAAGATCCAACCTTCTCCTTCCTCCCCTCGCGATCTGATCTGAACGTTGTGTCGTTGTCATCTCCTTCCTCCCCTCCGGTGACCTCTACATTTCGGCACCGTGCTCCGGCCGTAGGTAAGCGCCCGGATCTGCTCCTCCCTCTCTCTTTCTTCCTCCCCTTTCTTCCTCCTTTTTTCCTTCTCTTTTTACGATGGTTCTTGTCTCTCTCGCACTCTTCTTTGCGGGTTGGTGCGGGCGCCGTGTCCTCTTCCTCCGCCCGGTGGACATGACCCGGGGAAGCCCAGCGGTCGTGAGGGCGGTGTTGGATCTGCGGTAAAGGTCGGGGGCCCAGTCGTCGGGCGTGCGCCGTCTGCCGATGGTCTCGCAGCGGCGGTCGGGCCGATTGATCGGCGTCCGGCCACCGGCGGCGGCGATGACCTCGACCGCCGCTCCGACGGCGACACGGAGATGGAGGGCGGCAATGACCTCCGTGAGGATGGCCGCCGGGCATTGATCTCGATGACATCATCGATGTCGATGGCGGCACGCCGCCGACACTCCTCCTCGCCCCTCTGGTAAGCTTAAATCGATGTGTGGGGGTACTTCCATGAAATAAAGGAGGGTGTCGAGCGAATGCCATTCGCATTGGTGCCGTCTGTAAACATTGCAACAAAGAGTACACTGCTAGATCTGCTAATGGTACTGGTCATTTGAGGCGTCACATGAAATCTTGTATGCAGAAAAGGAACCATTCTGATTTGGTTCATCTAGGCTTGCTTTGAATGCTAGTGGTTTAGCTAATTGGAAGTATGATCCTATGATTGCTCGCATTGAACTGTGCCGCTTGATTGCTAGGCTGGACCTTCCATTAGGCATAGGTGAGACACGTGCTTGGACCGATTACATTAAAAATGCTCACAACCCTCTTTTTAAATCAGTTTCTAGATGGACCACGACTAGAGATATGGCTAAGTTGTTTGGTGAACAACGTGACATGCTTATGAAAGATGTGTTGCCTGCTGCATCATCTGTTTCTTTGACTTCGACATTTGGTCCGGTAATGCTAAGGAGGACTATATTTACATTGTTTGCCATTATGTGAATAAAGATTGGGAGATTGAGAAAAAGGTTGTTGGTTTTAGGTTGATTGATTGCAAACATACTGGTGAAAACATTGCTGATTCTATAGTTAGAGTGGTTCAGGAGTTTGGTTTGCTTGATAAAGTTTTTGCTGTGACCTTAGACAATGCTAGTGCTAATTCTAAGGCTTATGATATGTTGGGTCCTAAATTGTTTGGTTATATGGGTTCTTATCCTACACCTACTCGTGATGATCCTAATAAAGTTAAGTACTTTCTTGTGCATCGATCTTTGTGCTACTCATATAATTAATCTAATTGTGAAAGATGGTTTGGCAATCTGTAAAGACTGGCTTGATGATTTGAGAACTACTTGATAAACTTTTTAAATTCTTCTAATAATAGGATTGCATTGTTCAAAAGTTTTTGTATTGCTAGAGGTATGACACCTAGGAAATTTGGATTTGGATATGGATGTTAGATGGAATTCTACTTACTTGATGCTTGAGCATTTGGTACCATACAAGGAAGTGTTTACTTGTGTTCATTAACTCTAATTATGGCTCTCGAGTTATTGACTAATAATCATTGGTATGTTGCTGAACACATGTTTAACTTCTTGAAAATATTTTATGAATCCACTGTTATTCTTTCCGGTGTGTACTATCCTCTTTGCTCCACTTGCTTTGCATCAAATTATTGACATTCTTTGAACATTTGCAAAAAGCTGAGAATAATGAACATTTTAAACAAGTTGCAAGGGCTATGAAACTGAAATTCCTTAAATATTGGGATAAAATTTCTATGCTTTATTCTTTTGCAACCATTCTTGATCCTAGAGGTAAGATGAAAGGGTTCATGTGTACCTTAGATCTGCTTGGTAAGGCAACTGGATCTGATTATAGTTTATGCTATGGTGATGTAAAAGATGAGTTGACCAGATTGTTTTGCAAGTATCGGGAGAAGTATGGTTCAAGTGCGGATACAAGAAGATCTCGAGGCCTGTGATTCCTCTAGGCGGTTCACGGTAGCGGATGGGGAGGATCTTTGACAGTTCCTCCTCTACTCCATCTACTTCATCCAGTGCTGTAAATGAGCTTACAACTTATTTAGACGGTGACCACGTGCCATGGGGTGACCCCAACTTTGACATACTTCTTTGGTGGCGTGATCACAAGCAAACCTATCCACTACCGTCTATTATGGCTCGAGATATCATGGCTGTCCCTGTTTCTACTGTGTCCTCCGAATCTTGTTTTAGCTTGACAGGTAGAATTCTTGAAGACCGGCGTCGTCGCCTTTTGCCTGAGCATGTGGAGATGCTGACCTGCATCAAAGACTGGGACCAAGCTAGAAGAAAGGCGCAAAGATACTTGTTGTGGACAAAGAATTGGTTGAGCTCTTCAAGAACATGGAGCTTGGTGATCCTATTCCCGAACATGAAGACACCGGAACCGCAGCGGCAGCGGCAGTGGGAGAGGCAGCGTTGGCGTCACCGGCAGCACCGCACCGCCACCAGACAACGGGAGAGGTGGTGGCAGCGGCAGCGGAGAGGTGGCTAATGATGATCTAGGTAAGTTTAAAACTATAAGCTTGTGAGACCTTAGCTATCTGCATAATCTGATTGTTAACATATGATGTCATGTGCAGGAAGCCAGGAACTACTTTTGTTGCAAGTCTGTGAGAGTGAACTGAGAGAAGCAAGGGCACATTTTCTTTTTTTGGCTCTTAGACTTGCTGGTTGCCACTGAGCTGGCTAATGTAATAGGCTAGCTGTTGACATGTTTTGAAACATAGAACTTGAAACTTGAATATATTTTGAGCTGGCTGTACTCTTTTTCCTTTTTAGGGTTTCTCCCACAAGGGTGGGTTTACCTAGAAAGGTTTTTAATGAGGCAGCATTGCACAAACAGCTCATTTTGAAAATCAACTTGTCATCTGTGTTGAATTTGTTCATACTTGTGTTGTCTTGAAATGTCATGTTGAATACAAGAATCTGAGAAATTTTGAATTTTGATGATCATACTTGTCTGTAATCTGGGAAGTCTGGAGTCTGGGAAAAAATTTCATGTTGAAACTTGGCACGGGCTGTGGCCCGCCCGATGAAATGCGGCCCGAGTGGCCCGTGGCCTGGTAAAATGGCCCACGGACGGCCCATGGGCGAGGGCGCCTGACGAGCACGGGGAGGCACAGCCGGTGTGGCCCGTGGCCCGGCGCTGCCTGCAGCGGCCCGGCTGGCGCGCCCGGCGGAAAGCCGGGCGCACCGGGCCGGCCCGTTGCACATCTATAAGTTCACTATTCGTCATGCTAGGATGCTAGCTGATGAGTGATGGTCACATGATTTTGTCAACCGCACGTATGTTAACACTTGTACAGAGATTGACCCTAACCAGCAAAGCTTTTTTTTTTTCCAGATTGTGGTGATTAGCACTAATTCGCCAAACAATGAGTTTACGGATCAGGAACCATAAAGAAGGGAAAAAGATCAGAGGGAGTAAAGTGTCGGCAAAGGAGCGGTTCATCGATTCCAAGCAGCAAGTAAGCACAGCCATTGTGTTAGATGCGTGCGTGCCTAACATTCAAATAAATCAGCAAGAAGATTGACAGATGCGAGGAATTTTGAGTTTCCTTTTTTTAATAAAAAAGAGAAAAAGAGGTACTGGTACATTGAATTCTTGCAACGGAAGCAACAAGAATAATGCGATCGAGCACTGTTGCACGAAGTAAAGAAAAGAAAAGGATGCCTTGCGACTGCAGTTGCTGATGAATGATCTCTGCGGCTTTAAATTTTAAATTTCCCATGAGAGGCCGTTCGTTTCTTTCTTCATCATCCTTGTGCATTCTACTGATTCATTCTTGCCACAGAGATTCTTCACCTTTCTTGCACTGGTAGCAATGGCCACTGGCTAGATAGTCGGAATATGCTAAACTTGTTCAATGTTCTTCTTATACCAAACAAAACCTATATCTACCCATCCTTCTTCCCCACCGACACTCCATCTCTCCTCTGCACCCACACTCCATCCCTTCCCTTGTCTCCCCACGCTTCTTCCCTGTTGCTCATGGAGTCATGGACACTTCAACCTCTCCTCCGTCTGTATATATTCAGTTGTTGCCCTACCAAGCTGAGTCAGCTTCAGCAGGTTTATATATTCCTCTGCTCCGGCTGGTGCATAGCAAGACAACTAGGCATCTTCCATTCCTCGACTAGTGCGTGACAACAGCGACAGCCGACAGACATGTCGACCGTGGCTTGGTTTGCCGGTGTGTGCCAAGTCATCATTTTTTCTTTTTTTTTTATCTGTGCAGTACTTGGTGTGTGTACCAGCCCTCTCCTCTAAAACGTACAGTATGCATGTCGCAGATCTCTTCACAGATGACAGGGTGAGGACCCTATCGCACCAGGTTTCCACACTTGGGGACAGGGTGTGGAATTGGAGCTTCTTCTTCTTCTTCTTCTTCTTTTTTTTTTAACCCAGCTGATCATCGAGAAGGCCAAGCTAGAGAAGCAGCTCGAGGAGACAAAAGTGATCTCAAGCCACAAGGAAGAGGTGGAGAGAAGCTTCAAGGCTGCAAATGATAAGCTTCGGTCGGAGGTTTCGATCGCAGAGGAAAAATGTAGCAAGTCTGAAGCAGAGGTTGAGAGGCTAAAGGAGGTTCTTGCGAAGGAATTTGATGCTAAGAAGGTAGAAATCCTGAAGGAACTAGAGGATCTTAAGAGGAAGGTGGAGGAATTCCAGGTCAACAAGGATTTGTTGGAGGGTAAAAATGATAGGCTTCGGTTGGAGGTTTTGACTGTGGAGCAGAAACAAAGCATGTCTGAAGCAGAGGTTAAGAGGCTCAAGATGGAGCTAGGTGCATTAGTGGAGGCAAAGGAGGCGGCTACAAAAGCACTTGACGCTGAGAAAGCAAAACTCATGAAGGAGTTGGAGGATCTTAAGAGGAAGGTGGAGGAAATCCAAACCAAGAAGGATTTGGTGGAGGGTGAAAAGGACAAGCTTCGTTTGGAGATTTTAACAGCAGAGCATAAACATGCCATGTCTGAATTAGAGGTTAAACGGCTCAAGATGGACTTGGCTGCATTGGCAGAGGCAAAGGAGACAGCTGTGAAGTCATTTGAGGCTGAGAAGGCCGAATTCATGAAGGAAGTAGAGAGCCTCAAGAGGAAGATAGAGGAAATCCATGCCAGCAAGGAAGCGGCTGAGGAAGCAGGGCGCAACAAAGATGCCGAGGCTGATAGGCTGAAGGATGAGTTGGTGAAGATCCATGATTCTATGTCCCAGCTGAAGGATGAGTTGGTGAAGATCCATGAGTTGGTGAAAAGACTGTATGGGTGAAGGCTGATAGGCTGAAGGCGGCATTGGAGGAATAGAAGAGTGAGATCGATGCCCTTAGCAAAGACAATGAGCTGCTACATCTCACGATTGCTGAGGCACAAGAGAAGAATAAAGGTAGCATTTTATCATTCCTTTCACTGTGCGGCTCCATGTAGCTTGGTTGTAATTTGTTGCATTACTAATGCAATGGTGAATAGTTGGTATTATGCAATGAAATAAAATTAACTTCCAATTTCCTTTGTGATATGTGATGTCTTCAAGGGTTTTTTTTTCTTGAAACCATATGTGATGTCTTCAAGTTGCATTCATTACGATGCAGTTTGCGGTGCCTCATATTTTTTTTCGGCAATCTAATGAAAGTCAGGGTGGATATGGGCCAAGGGCTCCTATGCCCACAACACTAGGTGTAGCCCAAAAATCCTAGTAACCTCAATTGATTTTGATGGCCTGGTTCAGCAAACTGACGACACAAGGCCATGTTCCAACTCATCTCGGTGGCTCACCATCTTTTCGCCACTCACACATCCGAATCCAGGCAAGCTGTAGCATGGACAACTAGCAAGCAAGAGCGCGACTTGTTGGGGGCCAAATAGCGTCGCCTGCACCGACAATGCATCAACAGCCTCTCCATGGTTCCACCTATGACCTATGGGCTCTTGCATGTTGCATGAAGAGGCTAGCATAATCACTTTCATCTTAAATGCTTTCATCAAATTTTATTTTCAATTAAGTGTGAATTCAAATATCATACAGATAATGCATTCTATGCTATACGTTTCTTATTATCTATTGGTGTTTGACTTGGTGCAGCAGGTGGTTTTGATGTTTAAATGTTGGGCCTAGGCATGAGAAATTCATGAGCTCCATAACTGGTAAAATTAAGACCTTAAGTTTTACGTATTACTCAACAAAGAAATGCACTCTAGTAATGGCAATAATGGAAATGTTTCTAGTGAGAAATAGTTAGGGTTTGACATGTTTCACAAGGTTTAATCTTTTGGTGGTGTTTGGGTAGGCTCTAGGTTCGGGATAGGGATATGTGATTGGTTATAAATATATGTGGGTTAATTTGGTTGGAATATGGTAATTTAGTCAATTTTCCTTGTTTAATCTTTGTTGGGTTTGGTTTTGGGATATAACATTTGTTACCAAAATACCCATCACAAAACAAAGGAAAAATCATTTGTGAAAGGTAGCTTCTAAGCGTAAATGATTCGAGTTATAAAGATTTCTCCTGCTTAGTTATTGCTCTCAGTTGAATAGATAATCTATAGCTGTAAGCAAAGAGAAAAAGAAAAGGATGGGAGTTAGAAGGTAAAAATGGAGGAATAAGACAAATCCATAGACAAAGGAACCAGCAAACATAGATCCAATCAAACATATTATAGATCAACAAAGTCCCTTGGCATCTCACCCATAGCAGATTTGGGAAACCAAACATTGTTGTATAGATGCGGTGACTTGGATCTATAGGGGCTAAAGTGACAAATAATTCTCTTATTCGATTCGACCCCAATTTTGAGGATATAGAGAAAACTCATTAATATCCACACGGATACGGATAATCTGAATCAATTGTGTGAGGATGTAGGGTAGTATATGGAATTGACAAAATTCGGTGGATATATGTTATGATAAATTCTATGCAGATTATCAGATGTTTAAAATGGGATATCCGATAATTTCTCTCCCTAGACTAAAACCAAGAGGAATTAAGGATTAAAAAAAAAGTTTGTTAGTTGAGAACTCTTATTTTGTGATGGTTGTTTTATGTTTTAAGTTTTGAATTGAGAACTTGTTGTATGTTATTACTTATTAGCTAGTAAGTTATCATTTGTGAGTGAGGATACCTTGTTAAATATCAATTATGTTGGTATGATAGCCACAACATGGAATACAATGCAAGACTTGTCTGTTATTTGTTATCGACTCTTTACTAAATTAATTATGACAAAAGACTCTTTACTAAATTAGTTATTGACAAACATATAGTTTGCTCGCAAAAAAAAAAGACAAACATATCGTTCTATACGTATGCACATATTACTCGACTATATAAATCCATCTCCGATCTTATTCTGCTGCATCTTCATACCTGTTCCAACATCCAAAAATATCCACATTTGTATCCGCATCCACATCCATATATAATCCGCTTCAATCCGAATATGACAAAGAAAAAAGCAGATTAAGATATGGGAGGAGCATTATCCACTCCAATCCGATCCATTTTCATCCCTATGGATCTAGCACTACGACGTGATGGACGGCGAGTGCATTGAAGCGAAATGAGTTACCACAAGTGTGAGCAAATGGAAAATAACCTATTTTAGATGCTTCTTTTTGCAGGCTACTCATAGCATCTTCCATGTCTAGAATATGCATATGCTCAATTTATCCACGTTTCCTCTATAGGGTCATCCTGTTGGTTATGGCCCAACCCAACCTAGAAATCTAGCACAAGAAGCGAATTCTGGAAACTCTTTTGAAATAGCCCATTAGGCGTTTGAGTAACTTGACAGGACTGTAACGCCTAAGAGGAGGGGGTGTTGAATTAGGTTTATTAAAACTAAATGGCCTCTAAAAACCTATACATCAAAATCTATGCAAGATACTATCTAAACATGCACTACGATTTTGCTAAGTATTGCTACCTCTAATGCAAAAGAGTTTTGAACCCTACGTTTCAATCCTATTAACTAACCTAAACTAGGAAAGATAAGCACATAACCTAGAAATACAGGTAAGTGTGGAAACATAAATGAGTTACACAATGCAAACTCCTATAATGACAATTTTACCAAGGTATCGAGAAGCTCATGCTTCCCCTTAGTCCTTGTTGAAGCACCTTATAAAGATGTCTTCACAAAGGGCCAAGCTCCCAGTCAGATAACTTTTTGGATAGCCAACTAGACTTCAGCACCATGCACAAGTGGGTCTGTATGTGGCCTTCTCCTAGACGGCACCCCACCATCTTCACTATTGAGCTTGTGGCTAAAATGCTGTCGGCCTCTTTCCCTTGGTACAATGTCCGCAACTACACCACAAACACACGGTTGGTATCATCTCACAAGGAAGTATAGACGAGGAATGTTTGTATACTTGCAATTGGAGTAATCTGGTTGGTCAGTTCTGTAGGATGCTATGATGTAAGATGTCGAGCGCAATATTATAGTGGAATGGAAGAGAAAGGCTAACGTGAAAATTTATGTGTGTGACTCAGACAACAGCTATGAGGTTCTTAGTGTCATGTGTGCAATCAGATCAAGGATGATATAGAATATAGAATTTAATTAGCTAGTGCGATGTCTAATAGAGAGCAGTAGTGCTTCGGGGAGTCAGGCACGTGTCAAGGCTGGGGAGGAATCTATATTATTTGCTTGGTAGATAACTTGCTGATAAAAAAAGAAGGGTACACGGATGCAGGTGGAGTCATGTAGTATGGAGTTGCATGGATAGCAGAGGCTCTTGTTTGCGGTGGGTCTATGATGAGACCATCAGGCAGCTCTCATTGAGCGGCAAAGTAACAACTCAGATCAGGTGTACACGGAGGTCACACATGATGACTTCTAGGTGGTGGATTACTAAGGTAGAGTTTGTTAGATATATGTCGAATATTTTGTACAAGTCCAATTATATTAGGACTTTGACTTGTATTTGATAGTACAGGATAGAGTTGGAGTCAGACTCTGCAACCCAGAGGACGTAGTGATAGGCTCGCTAGAGTGCAACAACACATTGCTGGGAACCTAGAGCGATGGATGCTGCTGGTATTGGAGGAGCGCTGTTGACCCTTGGTAGCGTCAACTTTTTATAATGAAATAAGCACATGAAAAGGAACAAATAAAGTAATAGTAGAGTTAAAACTAACAGATTCCATGAGTTTTGGTGAATTGCTATTCTCTACAGGGTATATCTACAAAAGCATCAAGAGGAGGCCTAAATGGAAAAGAAATCAATGAAATACGCGAAGCAATCGGCACTGTCAGGCGACAAGGGAAAAAAGGAGCTAGTCCACCAAAGATGGGCTCGAAAGCCCACCAGAGGGGACCGGCCGGTCTGGGCCTTGGCCGGCCGGCCCACTCCTGAGCCCAATGAGGCCAATCTTCTAGAAGCTTCCTCCACCGACTCAAGGAATTAGATCTGAACCGTTGGTTAAGGTCGGTTTGATCGGAGGGCTGTGGTTCATCCCTCAGGACTATAAATAAAGAGGCAGACCCCCTAAAACCCTAATTCATTCTCGAAGCTATTCGAAGACATTCAGATCAAGTTTTCGAGCCATAAACCCTAGTTCATCGAGTAGTTCTAGTTCTTGAGCGAGTAGTTAATTAGTATAGAATTAGAAGGATTCAAGTTGATTAGAGCTTGGATTTCAGATTCATCAAGAGCATGATTTGGTATTGTAAACTCTACTTTATTCTATTTCAATATATTTTATCTTCTACTTTATTCTAGTTCATCATCTAGTTCTTATTGTTCTTGCTTTAGTTCATCTAGTTCTTATTATTGTTCTTAGTATTTCATGCAATTGATAATGCTATTGATCTGTTTTATATTCATGATTGCAATGATCATTGTTTGCTTTAGTTATATATCTAGAAGAGTTGGTTTATTATCTAGTTCATACATATGTTCATATAGCGCTCATCCTTTTTCGATCGAGGGGTGAGTGATATGCATTGTGTAAGCATGGTGCTTAGATATATTGCATATCTGCGGATGCCCTCAATATGCAGGGAATGTGTGGTAGTTCGCAGTGGACAAGACCTGTTGAGTCCTTTGTAGGCCACCCTCCATGTATAGAAACCGGTATAACTAAAATGCTACATAAGGGTGTAGTTATTAGCTACAATCCTATGTTAGTAATGTTTTTGTGTATGGATGAAGTAATATGATTAATTATGATGCTAGATATAATTGCATTAATTAGAGTAAACATGGCATGTGATTAGGAATAATATAGGAATGTTTCTTCTAACTTGCTATATAATACATGCTATTGCAAGAATAGAATCTCTCTGATGTTAACTAGTTATCTATCATTATGCTTGATCAAGTTATTATTATGCTTATCATATATTTATCTTTATTATTGTGACTTACCCCTATTTACTTGATTAGGAGGCATTGACATTGATTCATCATTCATTCATAGTATAAAGAGTTATCAATACTAGTGGTAGAATATAAATGACAACCCGGTAATACTCTAGGTAAAATGCTACAATTGGTATAATTATCACATTAAAACGCTTGCGGAACCTTATTTAATCTTATATTTATATTTATCTTTATTATTTTTGCTTAGTCACATAAAATGATACATTTATGTTATTTTATGCAATACCATTTCATATCTCTAGCTGTATATAATTAGGGATGACAACCTAATTGAAAGCTAAGAGATATAGGTAATTGAAAGGTGGCTAATTTATTTGTGATAAGTTAATTCTTTACCATCTCTTTTTGGCGCCATTGCTATTTAGTGGTTGCGCTTTAATGAGTCAACAAGCATTTTTGGCACCATTGCCGGGGAAGGTTTTAAACTTAGGAAGTATTGATAACTTTATACTTATGAATGAATCGATGATTGATGGACTTCTACTCATAACAAGATTACCCTTGTTTTGTTTATTGTTTTTATCTTATGTAGGGTAATGTATGAGAAGTGCAAATCTTTTAGAAAATTTTATTGATGATCCGTAAGTATTAATTAGAAGAGCAAGAGCTAAACTCAAAAAACACCACACGCTATTCAGGGAAGATCAAGACATCGTAAGAAGCTTAACACCAGATTTTGAAGTAATGGCCAGTAAGGGCCTGTTTGGAAACGCAGGAATGTAAAATAGAGGAAAGGAAAAAAAAAAAGCGGGGAATAGGATGAGTGTATGGTAGTAAAAAAACAGAGGAAAGGGAAAACACGAAAATAAATAGAAGGGGTGTTTGGAACGCAGGAAATCTCAAACACATGAATCACATAACATGTAAATAATTAAAGGCCATTATTAGTGCTTAATAATAGTCCACTAGTTATTTATTTTGTTTATCACTGTCTTACATGTGGGGCCATTGGTCCATGGACGCATACCATGTGAAAGTGGAACAAAACAAAAGAGCACAAAGTCGGCAGCCCCAACAACTTTCCTCTGCTCTTTCTCATCCATTCGTTTTCTCTCCGTGTGCTTATCTATCCCTCCCTCTCTAGAAGACCAAAAGCACGGTCGGAGCTCTGAGGTGGCTGGGGCCGGAGCGGAGGCTCAGTGTGCTGGATCGGGCTGTGGCGGTCGTGGTCTTGCACTCACGGCCTTACAAGGTCCTTGCTTGGCTGGCTGCGGCGGGGGAGGCGAGAGGGTCTCGGGGCGTGGGGTGGCCAGACCTAGGCGACACGGCCGGGCGAGAGGGCGTGAGGCGCAAAGCATAACGGACAATCCCCTCTACGCAGCACTCTCTCTCCCTCTCTTGCACGCACGAGACGGTGAGAACCTCGGGCTTCCGCCAAAACTTTAGCTCTGAGTGGATGTAAAAATTCTTGTGTTTTGCTGAGCGAAGAAAACCATTCTGGAGGAACGGGGAGCTCGAATCCTTTGTTCCAAACGCTCTATGACGTCAAGAAAACACGGGTTTACCATTCCTTTGAAATTCCTCCAATCCAAACAGGACCTAAGAGTCTCCTCGAGTTCTCTGCCCCAACAACCGCAAACATCCGTCTTGGACCTGATGTCAATGTTGGTGACAATGGATTCGAGCTCAAACTTGCACTCATTACTATGGTGCAAGCTAGTCAGTTTTGTGGAAAGGCTCATGAAGATGCAAGTGCACACTTACAACACTTTTTGGAGATCTGCAGCACCTTCACAATCAAGGGTGTAATGATCCTGATTTCCACGAAGGGAAATCCACAGATACAAAGTATAAAGTGATAGTCCCAGATGATCATTCCTTCACAATATCCAAATCACAGTTAATATCGATCACATTCATCATACCAAAAGCAAGAATAGCAAGGTTTAAACTTTTATTACATCACCACTTGGTAGAATCATGCTGACACACTGTAGGCAGAACAACGAACGATTAGAGTAGAGGAAGCGACTTCATCTCCAACTTGAGCGTAGCACGAGACCTCCTTAGTCCTCCCAGTCGTCAGCGTCGAAGTCATAGTCAGGCTCCTCCCCTGAAACTACTATTAGTACAAATTGTACTGGCCAGGTTCCCCACCCTATGCGCGTATGCTCTGTGGAAAGTGGAATGCAAGAGGGTAATCTAAGAGGACTAAGTATGGTTGTAGTTTCCTATGCAGGTATAATCATATTTTAATAATATTTATTCAAGTTTTAAACCATCAGTATCACACCAAATCCCATCTCCACACCACACACATCTCACCACACACTCTCACACAGGCGGCAAGGACAGCTCCCTCCCGTCCTTGCCTAAGCGGCTCACAACCACACGGGCTCACAGCCGTAAGAGAACCGGGGGAGAAAAGAAGGACTCCTCTCACTAATAAGAGAAGGGAAGACAAGGGAAAACTCACATCTTAAGCTGGCGCACACCCGAAGGCAGTCCAGGCCCAAGAACACGACCATGCAAGACAATACATATTGATTTATCAACTCTACAGAGCGTGTACACCCGTAATCACAAGATCACCATCATTAGTGCCCTAGAAGCGCCTAGGAGATAACGGAGACCTCCTAACTAGAACAATGCCACCCTACCACTCAGCTCTGGGAAGCCCCGGAGTACCACCGGCACGCTGAGACTGTGAGACGTAATACCGGCCCCCCGATGGCTACTATACTGTCTTAGGAGGGTGTGGGCCTCTATGCCCGTACCTCCCTTACACTGTCCGCTATCAACCTAGTAGGTATGGCACCGCCTAGCTAAAAGGGGCAATCTGCGCCCTGCCCACCGGAGACGAGTGGTGTGCACGTAGATCCCTCGACTTCAGGTCCTCAGAGGTATCAGTCCTTAGTTAGGACTAGACAAGACATCTTCAACTATATCCTCATGCCTCAACAGCATCTCCTTCCCCGGACTTCATCCCATCACAAGATTCCGACCTGGGGTCTACTTCACCAATCCATTTACCTGCCACAGGTAACACCAACACACGGGAATGCCCAGAAGCACCCCCCGGCAAGACTTGTCCTCACGACTTGTCGTGCAATCCTATCTGGTCGACTTAACCCTTACAACACACCCAAGACACACGCAACACTCTCCCCAGTTATCATCATATTATTACCATATTATCAGCACCATGTGCCTTAGCCACTCACAAACAATCTTCCACCATGCATCACATCTCAGATATAATGCGTAATAGAAGTAAGCAGTAAGTAGCATGAATAAGCAAGCGTGTCTATCCTAACAGCGGGTGTGCAAAGGTATAGGTTGCGACAAGGTATAGGCTCTCAAGCAATTCTACCATGCAACCTAGCATATATAGCATTGCATAAAATGTAAAGCACTAGCATTCTACTCTTGGCATGTCCAATAGGATCTATGAAGGTGGTTGGGACATGGCACTTGAGAAGTCGTCGCCCAGCTCCTCCAAGTACTCTGGGTCCTCAACGTCCGCCAGGTCCTCCTCCTGGTCTGCGAAACAGAACGTATGGTTGCGATAAGCAACCACAATAGATATTCACAAAGAGGCAACCGAAATTCGAAAGAACCAAATGCACTCAAACACAAGCCTATGACATAGAGCTCAATTTTAGAAAAATTTGGACACTTGTTTCATATTTTTCTGAAATCATATGAATTTTCTATGGATTTTCTAAGATTAAATCAATTTGTAAATTTATAAAAAGGCTAAAAAACCAGGGCTTGACTCGTGGGGGCTTCTGGTTGATCAAGCTGACGCAAGCATGACGTCAGCATGAAGTCAGCACTGACAGGCGGGTCTAGTGGGTCTACCGGTCTGACTGGTGGGTGTTGACGGTTCTTATACTCCAAATATAACCATCAACTATTGCATGAAATGATATTAATGGAATCACAAATACTTGTTGTAGGGTTTGATTCTAACAAGTTCCATGAGTTATGTGAATTTTTGATCTCTGAGGAATACCACGAGAAAATACCAAGAGATGGCTACATACAAATAAATATTTCAAATCACGACAATTAGTACCAAAAAGAAGGATCTAGAAGACCCCAGAAGAAGCCACTCTAAAAGTGGCGCCCACCTAACATAGAGCGAGGCGGCCGCCCTCCCCGGTGGTGCCACTTGTCCGGCTTCTGGAATCTTCTTCTAACCACCTCTGAGATTGCATCTCGACCATCCAATCAAGTCGGTTTGATCCAACGGCCAAGATTCATCCCTCAAGGCTATATAAGCAAGGATAGACCACCCCCTGGAAACCCTAATTCATTAGTTCTAATTCATTATCTCTTGATCTGATCATAGAGGTGTCCCAATGTGAGGACAACCTCTCTTCAATGTAATTAGATCTAGACATCTTCAATGTAGTAGATTAGTTACTTGAGAGTTAGGGAGAGCGGAGCTGTGCTCCGGTTCTGGAGAAGTCTTCAGAGTTTGGTATGTCTTTGTATCTTTACTTTACAAGACTTGTGCTTTAATATATTTATCTTCTCTATTTACTTTTATGCCTTTCATATATATATATCGTTAGTGTAGTATTTATGCCATTGCATGGGATCTTTGCTCGTATTGAGTGCTCTAGTTATTCGCGGTAGCTAGAGTAGTAAATCAATAGTATAGACATGGTGTCTAGACTATAGGTTACTTGAGGTTGCGCCCAACCCTCCGGTTAGTTGTGGTAGCCCTAGGGGTGACAGCTCTATTAGGCCTTTGTAATCCACCACATTAGGGTTGATGTTCGTAGAGCTTTAGGCAGCCTTCCCCAACTGGTGGGGGTTGATGTTCATAGAGCTTTAGGCAGCCTTCCCCAGACCTTCCCCAACTACCCCTTCCCGTCTTTCTCGAGAGTTGGAAAGGTACTTCTTTGCTCCAAAGTGCTTTTGTGTGATTGCTATATCTATCCATGCTTCAGTTATCATAGAACCAAAGTAATAGAGAAGTATTTAGGAACCACGATCTCTCCCCTTGTCCTCTTAGTTAGCTAAACTACTCATTTGTCATAGCATTTTCTTGTGTGTTATTATTTTTATCATATTTATATATATCATTTACCCCCTCACTTTAGTTTAGTTGGTTTTCTAAGTTAGTAGATACATGATTATGAGTTATTAGATTCTTTAACCAAAGCTTCCCTATGGATACGATACTCTAGAATACTCTTAGGTAAAAGCTACAATGGTGTTCTCAGGCGCTACTTGCAGAATCTTTAATATTCTATTAGCACTTCACAAATACCAACAAGCTTTTGGTGCCATTGCCGGGAAGCAATTGGTGTAAAGATTTTAATAATGATCTTGATATCTGCTAATTTAGTATATCACTAGCTTCAGTAGGGATTACCCTTGTTTTGTTGAGTTGTGGAATAGATAGGACATAAGATTCCATTGTGACCTTCCAAATGAACTTCCACAAGAAAGATGAAGAAACATTGAAGAACCGGGGTGCTTAAACTTCCATGAACCATCAACACTGGAGCCCTGCCATCTTAAAGGTTTGTCTGTTCATATGTATATATTGTTCTAACCATGTTTAGATTGGAGAAGAAGTCGCCATCACAAGAATTCAAATCATATCTCAAGTGATGAACATAGAAGCTATACATCATGGTAAGTATGATCAAGAAAGGTGAGATAGTCTTGCTCATGGACTTTAAACTTTATGAGTAGTTACCATTTATTTTTTTGCATTCCATTGCATGTTTACTTTGATCCATGCATTCACTCCATTTAGTTTATGTTTTCTTATATTAAACACACTTTGCATGTTTAGTTCCTTGCATATATTCATGTCGTTTGCATCTAAAAAATATAATTATAATCCTCACCATGATCATGCTCTTTATCTCCATTTGATTAAATCTCTGTAATGCTTTCATGTTACCTTTGTTTGCTATAGTATGCTTAGGTTTTTGAAGTATTTTCACACACCTCTTAAATTAAGCATGGTGTTTGGTTTAAGCTATTTTCTTGAATTAAAGTAGACAAGGTGTCTAGTTTGATTTTTTGAACCATAAGGTGTGATGAGTCTGCTTCTAAAAGCTTTTAAATTAAGTGTGGTGCTTAGGTTAAAATGCTTTTCTAAATCAAATTAGACGTGGTGTCTAGGTTAATGTTTGAGCGTATAGTTTGCTTTAGTAGACATTTGCTATTTTGTTGGACTAATCCCTGCAGAAAACTCTCAAATCCAATTCAGAAGTCAAGAGATGAACTCATATCGGAGGTGAAACAAGGCATATGATGAACTCCAACAACTTCATGCAGAAAAACTGTAAGTACAAATTATTCACTTTGTCTTTTGCTACAAGTTAACTTTGCCTTGATCCATTCTAGAGTGTAGTTGCAAGTAAAATTTCTATAAAACATGATAAACAAAATCTATGCTAAAGTATTGCTACAACCATCTTTTAATTAGCATAGATGAAAATCTATATTTATCTCACATTTATTTTTATATAATTTTTTTGTCTTATGTTAAGAAAAGAAAATAATAAAAATATGTGGGCACATGAAGGTCCACTTATAAGAAAAGAAAAAAAAATATGAGCATGTGACGGTATGTATATATATAATAAAAATGTTCTTTGGACAAGTTCCCTTTGGGTATACTTGGTCACTAACCATTGCGAGGATAAGAGTCAAGAACAAAGGATGAACAATGTCTCGGGACATGGGAGTTACAACTCATTCTGAGGGATGATTCAACAAGTCACACTTGACTTCAAGTGTCGAGCAATACCAAGGTGCAAGCTTGGGGAGGAGGGCCGACCCCTCCGAAGATGATCCGACAAATACTCTTCCTCTACTCCAGCCCCCGCCGCTCCTCGCACGTTGGTTTGCAATCTCCCTGCTCACTATTGCTTTATTTTTATAAGTTTGAATATATTTACAAATGTCACACATGAAAAATCAAACTTAAGACAAAACAGAATCAATCCTTTAGGGAAAAAGTAATGGTAAAGACATGTCATTTAAAGTTTGGTATAAATGTTACGTACAATCAAAATACTTAAACCAACTTTTCTATAGCATAGAAAGCAACCTTTTGCTCTGTGATAACACTACCCTTGTTATTTCTTGAATATTCCTTCGGTACATGTTGTCTCAAGCATGCTTTTCGGGACCAAAAAGGGGTAAGACATGATAAGTTAGAAGATGCTTACCCTCTCAACAAATCATCATCATCAATTTTCCATGGGAGGAAGTACATCACTGTCTGTCTAGCTCCATCTAAAGATTTGAAGACTAAGTCAAAATAAAGCTTGGGGAGAGTAACCCTATTTATCCGTAAGTATTTCTTGCCTCTATCTTATTTACTATTAGCTTTATATGATTGCTTTATTGAAAAGAAATAAAAAGATGAATAACCATAGAAAACTAAATAAAGAGTTTACGTTATATATAATAATGCTAGAGTATGATCTTTAAGTTTTAAAATGAATAAATAGAGAGTGTACAAAAGTTTGTTTTTACTGCTAGAATAAAACGAACTCTAAAGATAATCTTTAAGCATGGAAAAGATGAATAGTTGCTCTGCCATAATTCCTTTTAAGTACCTAGTTTTCAATCTTAAATTCTCCCGAGTTTTGAATAAAACTGTTTTGATTTAAGATTTGCTCTGAACTTGAAACTTCGTGGGTAGTGAATGCTTGATCTAAATCTAGGTAATTGACGGATATGATATGAGATAGTCCGAGTTGCTATTTATCTTGTTCCTAGTGATACTAGAGTTACGGAGATATATCTTTTGAAAATTAAAAATGCTACATGATGAGTTCTGTATGATAGAGCTTGAATTCCTACTACAGCCCATATATACATGCTACTTAGATTAGAGAAACTTCCACATATTTACTTGCTTACTTTGCATTGAGTGCTATCAAGCTTTGTCGACCCGTAGAGACTTGTCATGCTTCTAAATCAACATCATGTACACTCCACCCAAATATCTTTGCTTCTATTCGGAAGTACGCAATGACATGCTTTCCATTTAGATCCACCAAAAATGTTCTACTCAACAATGGGAGTGAACACCAAAAATATTCCCCGCCTTTTCCATCCACCTAGCCAAGCACCCATAATCCACCAAAATAAAGCTCCAATTCTTATATTATCTCTCGAGAAAGTTTTTTTTAGAAAGAGGCTTGGGCTGTATTGAAAAAAAGAAGGAAAAAATGGACAAGTGTCCTCCATGAAAACAATGGGTACTTAGATGCCCGCCTCTCTAAAAAAAGAGAGAGTATACAAAACTCGGTTCTCCTAATATTTACGAGTTTTAAAAGAGAGATATGTTTCTTCAAGGAGCAAAAGTAGAATTAGGTTTTCACCATATTACCACCTTACTCCATATTCATGCCACTATTACCACATTAATTCACTCCTCTTAAATTCCACACACATGCACATATCTTGATTTGATTGTATGACTTGTTTTCTCTGGATCCATCGCTTGACCTTACGATATATGTTTAGCAAGTATGTATGAGTTGTCTCCCTACCTATGAACTCCAAATAAGCCTTAGTTGTAGGTTGAGAGAGAAGACATAAAGAATTTCTACCTTGTTCCAAAAAATACCACATATCCTAAAGAGAGAAGGCATAACACCATTATTGCCTTGGTGAGGATCCAAAAATACCACATATGAGAGACTTGAGAGGATCATACAATAGTGAACTCTGAGTTTTATTTTGAATGCCTTACAAAACTCGGAATAATAGTTGATCAAAGAGCTAGAGACATAGTGCTTGACTTGATTGTTCTGTCTTTCAATTGTTCAAGACCCATGTGAAGGCTATAAGCCCCATGGTTGAAGGTAATATGGGTGAGTTTGAAAGCTGGAATGGTTTATTCTAATTCGGTGGAGAATTCTTGTTTGAATGCATGTGTACTTTTGAGGCATGAAAGCATTGAAGCAACTCCTGATCCAAGTTTGCTAAGCAGGCTTTGCTAAGGGACTAGCAAAGGGTAAGCTTGGGGGAACTTGTTGACGGTCCTTATACTCCAAATATAACCATCAACTATTGCACGAAATGATATAAAAGGAATCACAAATACTGGTTATAGGGTTTGATTCTAACAAGTTCCACGAGTTGTGTGAATTTTTTATCTCTGCAGGAATACACAGAAAATACCAAGAGATAGCTACAAACAAATAAATATTTCGAATAACGACGATTAGTACCAAAAAGAAGGATCTAGAAGACCCCGTAAGAAGCCACACTAAAAGTGGGGCCAACCTAGCATAGAGCCAGGGTGGCCGCCCTCCCCTATGGTGCCACGTGTCTAGCTTCTAGAATCTTCTTCTAACCGCCTTTGAGATTGCATTTCGACCATCTAATCAAGTTGGTTTGATCCAACGGCCACGATTCATCCCTCAAGGCTATATAAGCAAGGGCAAACCACCCCCCGGAAACCCTAATTCATTAGTTCTAATTCATTATCTCTTGATCTATTGATCATAGAGGTGTCCCAATGTGAGGACAACCTCTCTTCAATGTAATTAGATCTAGACATCTTCAATGTAGTAGATTAGTTACTTGAGAGTTAGGGAGAGCGGAGCCGCGCTCCCGTTACGAGAAGTCTTCGGAGTTTGGTATGCCTTTTGTATCTTTACTTTACAAGACTTATGCTTTAATATATTTATCTTCTCTATTTAATTTTATGCCTTTCATATATATGGTTAGTGTAGTATTTATGCCATTGCATGGGATCTTTGCTCGTATTGAGTGCTCTAGTTATTCACGGTAGTTAGAGTAGTAATCGATAGTATAGACATGGTGTCTAGACTATATGTTACTTGAGGTTGCGCTCAACCCTCTGGTTAGTTGTGGTAGCCCCAGGGGGACAACTCTGTCAGGCCTTTGTAATCCACCACGTTAGGGTTGATGTTCGTAGAGCTTTAGGCAGCCTTCCCCCAACTACCCCTTCCCAGTCTTTCTCAAGAGTTGGAAAGGTACTACTGCTCCAAAGTGCTTTTGTGTGATTGCTATATCTATCCATTCTTCAGTTATCATAGAACCCAAGTAATAGAGAAGTATTTAGGAACCTTGATCTCTCTCGTTGTCCTCTTAGTTAGCTAAACTACTCATTTACCATAGTATTCTCCTGTGTGTTATTATTCTTATCATATTTATATATATCATTTACCCCCTCACTTTAGTTTAGTGGGTTTGCTAAGTTAGTAGATACATGATTATGAGTTATTAGATTCTTTAACCAAAGCTTCCCTATGTATACGATACTCTAGAATACTCTTAGGTAAAAGCTACAATGGTGTTCTGTGCGCTTGCAGAATCTTTAATATTCTATTAGCACTTAACAAATACCAACAGTGGGGCCAGCTGACATCAGCATGATGTCAATGTTGACTAGGTCAACATTCAAGGCTTACTGGGCCCTTATTGGGCCTGTGGGCTGGTTATGGGCTGAGTCTTGGGTCGGTGCGGGCGGGCGGGCCGGTTGCGTGTCGCTAGCTGGATCTGCCATGTGGCTCAGTTCGGGCTCGGTCTACTAGCTCTGGTCCACCATGGACCAGGGCCGGCCCCGGCGGCGATGGCGTGGCTCATGTGGACCAAGTCCACGCCTCCTTCTCCTCCTCTCTCTCCCACTGCAGGTGGGTCCTTTGGTGCAGGCGCTCCTCTTCTCTTCCCCTTCTCTTCTTTGCTCGCGCGACGACGATGACCGGCGGCGAGCTTCCCCGGCGGCTTCACCGGGTTACGCTTTGCGGTGCTAGGGCTCGGCGTGGCGAGGCGGGCGGCTAGGTGGGGCCAAAAAGCGGTTGACGGCGGCGGCTAGGGTTTCTTTCCTGGTGAGACGTCCCGACGGGCGGCAGCGAGACGGCTAAGGCAGCGAGGGCGGCGCCTATAGCGCCGCCTTTGCCGACGGTCACCCGGTGAGCCCGCGGGGGGCTCAACGGGCGGCGACCACAAGATGCGGCGGGAGTCCGCCGCGACATGGCACACGACGGGCGCTCCGACGGCCTTCACGGTCATATAAAACCAAGGCCAAGGCGGCCTTTTCCTAATCCTATCTAGGGCGGGTTCGGCGGTCCGGCGAGTTCATCGCCCTCTCCTCGCCGAGGGAGGTGGCGGGAAGGTGGACGAAGGGCCTCGCCATGGCCATGCTCTAGCCATGGTGGACAAGGTGGCCGCGTGAGATGGCGCACGCGTTCCTGAGCCTCCCGGGCTCGGCAAGGCGGTGCTAGTGGCGGTGCGGGTGTGCGTGCATACTAGCAAAGCCCTTACACATCGGCTTCTTCACCTTGGCGCCCCCAAGTCTTGGAACGCCGACCGGCGCCAGGCCGGTGGTGGTGATAGCGGCGGCCGGGGATGACCGCCGCACCTTGGGCGCCAAGAAGAAGGGATAGCGGTGCAGGACGGCTTGAAGCGTGATGGGCCGGGGCCGTGTAGGTCGGTAGGGGTGTCGTGTAGTCGTTTTTCAGTATGCCGCCCTCCTCCGCTCCGTCTTTCGGAACAGCGGTGGACGATCGCGTCGCTCGTTCTCCTTTCCCTACCTCCTCTCCCCTCTCCTCTTCTTCTTCCCCTTCTTGGCTAGGCAGTGGCTTAGTGAGGCCACCCGTGCGGCGGTGGAATGGGTTGGGAACCCTTTGGATCCCCGCTTGGGGTTTTATACAGCAGCGGGCATGGCGTTCGGGTGGACGGCGGATTGAGCGGAGGCGCATCGATGGCTACCGGGGCTCGGAAGCGAGGTGTTGTGGGGCTCGGCAGATGATCGCATGCATCCGAACACGCCCTCCAATTCTAATGGGGACAGGTAGGGGACCAAGGTAGAGCTCCCCGCCATGGCCGCTGCGCTCGGGTCGGCGGGGGTCATGCCCCGTATGCGTGACCCTATCGGCCCTCGGTTGGCGACGTGGCACGTGGGCGGGCGAGTGTCGCACCCAATTTAAGGAACAAATTGAATATAAACTATATGTGTGCCCCGGAATCAATCACACACATATAATGACAAATGTAAAGGAATAGTACCAAACTGAGTGCCTTATTACATCACGAGTAGTATCTCAAACATAAATAAACACAAATGTCTATCCAATAGATAAGCTAAGTAAACATCATGGCCTCTAAGTCCACAGGGAAGATCGACTGGTTGACTCCAAACCTAGTAGTCATCTTCGTATGCCTTATACCCATAGCCATCTGTATCCGGCCCGGATATAATCCAAATATGCAAAAGAAACAAGTGTAAGTACTTGTCGTACTTTACAAGATAACATGGGTGGATGAAGCTCAAAGGTCGATTAATCGGGTTATATTACGATGAGCTTTTAGTAAGTCATAGTTTTAATCTCTCTAATAGTTCTAGGTTCTCATTGAAGCCCCATTTAATTCCCAACATTGATAGTGTCGCGTCATCATTCGGTATCACCATTCATGTCTCAACATTCATGTATCATTATCACCTTTTAATCATCGTTCTCGTCATGTTACATTTATTCCGCAAGTTTTTGGGCCGTTCTTAACCGCGAACACGGCTATTATAACAGCTTTTACTCTCAAGGCAGGGTGTACACTTTCACTCGAAGTTATGATTTCCAAGTGAGTAGGTTAATTAGGCCTAAACATGGAAAATCATACATAGCCTTTCAAAAGTTCATCTAACAAGTCGGAAGCCGCTATAGGTTTCAGATGGCGACAGATATAGGACCCTCCTTCCCAAATGGCAACAATGACACGCAGCCTATACACATAGGGACGTAAGCCGACTATACCCAAACGGCAAACCCCTTTTTTGCGCCACAAGGGTAACCGCCAACATGTTAGACAAGGTCTTTCTAATTAACTATTGCCGAGCCATATAGCCCTCCCATATAGCCCTCTAATTAACTATAACTTTCATTGGGTTCATTTATCATTACGTTGAGTGCTAGCATAACTACCCAATGCAAGTACCCTAAGGTAACAAGGAACAAGATAACAAGACTAGGACATCCTCATGGCAATTTCAATTAGACACATGCACATGAATTAATGATTAAAGGGTGAATAGGTCAACAAGGACAAGCCCATATTATACTTGCCTTCAGCAGGTGGTGGTTGCTGGTCTTGCTGGTCTTCAAAGTACTCTTGGTCACCAAATCGAACCGGGTCACCGACAAAACCGCTCACTTTGTCTACTCATTCATCACACAACAACACGCATTCCGAATCATTCATGCAAAGCAAACAAACTATAATTAGAACATTGCACCAACAATACATAAATAAAGTGAAAAGTTTTATGAAATCATTCTACGGTTTGCTACGATCACAAAGACGAATAGATCACGCGAATCGGAACTAAAACGTGCATGATATAAATAAAACAAGACTAACTAGAGCAAAGACAATTAATTAAATCTAACTACGAAAACTAACAAAGATGAACAGTACTAACAGAGGTATTAACGTGTAGTAAATTTAACTATCCTAACGCAAGTTGAACGGATCAATTTGGATTTAAAACGAGCAAGTCATAAGCATTTGAACTGGATGGCATTGATGTAAATAAACTGAAATCATTTTCGAATTAAATTAAATCGGTAATTGGATAAACCGATCTGACAGGGACCGTTCTCCAAATACTGAAAAGTGGAGGGGCTCTTTAAAGAAAAAAAAGCCAACCAAAAGGGTACCCGCGATCCTGACCGTCCAGATCTTGATGGGCGGCTTGGATTAGATTGGGTTCAATTAAATTAGCGCCACTTGCCTCAACAGTGCCGACGCGGCGGAGCTTGCCGGCGCGCATGAAACCGCGATGCGGTCCGCGTTAGAGTGATCTGACGACGCGACAACGATGCTGACGCGAAAACGACCTCGCCAGATGCGAGCGCACGGCGGAACACGCGAGCGAGCGGCGCTCAGCCATGGCTGGCGGCGAACAACTTGCCGGCGCAGATGAAGACGGCCCTAGCGGCCCTGATCTAACCAATTGAATGCACGGGATTAACAAGAGGGTCAAGGCGGTCTCACCGACACGAAGATTGGCGGCGATGACGGACGGACGACGATGAATAGCGAGGAACGGCGGACGGCGGAGCTCTGTCAAACAATGGCGCGATGTGAGCAATCCAGGGGAAAAGATGAAATAAAAATGAATCTACCGGCTTCGCAAACACGATGCGAACCTCGACGACGCTTCTGACGACAACGAACGGCGGCGAGGCGTGGTTTCCTGAGCTCGGCGGCGAGCTAGGGCGGCGGCGGCTCTGGCATGTTCTGGAGATGGCAACAGCGCGAGAGCGATGGGAAAGTAGGTCAAGGGGTGGCGGCGGCCTACTTATAGACGAGGACGAGCGAAGAGATCACGATGACTTGCGCAGAAATCGGACGCGGTTCGTTGGGATTTCGCTCGGCAGCGGGATGAGGCAGAAGCGGGCTCGATCCCGTGGATGGTGATGACACTGTAGCGGAGGGGCCCTCTCGTCAGTGGCAGCCAGCAAGGGGAAAGAGAGAGCAGCGCTGCTCCTGCTTCAATTCGAGTTGGGCCGGCCCAGGTAGCAAGGCAAGGTGGGCGTTCGGTCCAGCAAAGGAAATAGGAAAGGAAATAAGGAAGAAAAGAAACAGCAGGCCAGGCAGGCCTACGGGCCAAAATGAGAAAGGATAAAAGAAGGAAAAAGTAATCCTTTTCTTTTATTTGAACAATTTTCACAAGGCTATTTCAAATGGTTTTGAAATCAGTTTAACTTTCGGTTGAAAACCAGACATCACAAGAGTAAATATGCAGCAGCATGAATGCATCAAGCATGTGTCTAGCCTTATGATTGGTTTTAATTTCATAAAAAATATTTATTACCTATATTTGTATGATCACAAAATGCATATTTAAATCATTTAAAACTGTTTCCAAGAATGCAAATTTCAGGATGTTACACTTCTACCCCCTTAAAGAGAATCTCGTCCCGAGATTTGATTGAGCTTTACTCAAACAACTTCAGATATTCTTTCCTCGATCATCTTCTTTTCCCAAGTAGCATCATCCTCTGAATACCGATTCCACTGAACCTTGCACATTTTAATAACCCGGCTTCTTGTGACTCTGTCTGCCCTCTCTAGAATCTTTACTGGATACTCTTCATAGGTCAGATCATCCTTGACCGTGAGTTCCTCCAAAGGTATTTGCTCTTCTCGTCACCCGCAGACACTTTTTTTCAATTGAGAGACATGGAACACATTGTGCACACCCGACCACTATTCCAAAGAACTCTAATTGATATGCAACCTCTCCACGCCTCTCTACAATCTTGAAAGGACCAATATACCTCGGTGCAAGCTTTCCTTTCATATGGAACCTCTTCACATTCCTCATTGGTGACACCTTCAGGTACACGTAGTCACCCACATTGAAACTCAGATCCTTCCTTCTAGTATCAGCATAGCTTTTCTGTCGCGTTTGGGCCACTCTCAAGTTTTCCCTAATCATCCTCACTTATTCTTCTGCATTCTTTATGACATCAGGTCCAAACACTTGGGTTTCTCCAGTCTCATTCCAAAATAGAGGTGTTCTACACTTACGTCCATACAAAGCCTCAAAAGGCGCCATCTTAAGGCTTTGCTGATAGCTATTGTTGTAAGAGAACTCTGCGTAAGGCAAACTCTTATCCCAACTATCCCCATATTGCAGCGCACAAGCCCTCAACATATCCTCTAATATCTGATTAACTCTCTCGGTCTGCCCGTCAGTTTGTGGATGAAAGGCAGTACTGAAGTTCAACTTAGTTCCCAAAGAGTCATGGACCCTATGCCAAAACTGCGATGTAAACTGAGTACCCCGATCAGACACAATCTTCTTCGGAACCCCATGCAGGCATACTATCCGTTCCATGTATAACTCTACTAACCTTGCCCCTGAGTGAGTAGTCTTAACTGGTAGAAAATGAGCCACCTTAGTCAAATGATCCACAATTACCCAGATTGAGTCATAGCCCCTCTGCATGCGAGGCAATCCCACAATAAAGTCCATACCGACTTCTTCCCATTTCCACTCAGGTATCTTCATTGGTTGTAGTAACCCTGCAGGTCTCTAATGCTCAGCCTTAACACTCTGACAAGTATCACATATGGCCACATAGTCAGCAACATCTCTCTTTAGTCCATACCACCAATATCTCTCCTTCAAGTCTAGGTACATCTTAGTACTCCCCGGGTGTATGGAGTAAGCTGACTCATGTGCCTCTCACAGAATTGCATCACGTATTGACTTGACTTCAAGTACACAAATCCGTTCACCAAACCACAAAGTGCCATTCTCATCCAATCTAAAGCCTGGCGCCTTGCCCAAAACTATGTTAGCTACTATTGCTCGGAGCTTCTCATCTTCTAGCTGCCCCTTGCGAATCTCCCCGCTCCAATGTAGGTGTTATCTCTAATTCCACCACATTAGCAACTATGCCCAAGTTTAGTGACTCAAACTCTGCACACAACTCCTTGGACATGGTTGTTGCCTAAACCTCATTAGCATAGCTCTTTCTACTAACAGCATCGGGCACGATGTTAGCCTTCCCAGGATGATAGTGCACTTCCAAATCATAGTCCTTAATTTGCTCTAACCATCTCCTTTGCCTCAGGTTCAGGTCTGACTGGGTGAAGATGTACTTCAAGCTCTTATGGTCTGTGTAGATGTCACTCTTATGACCAACAAGATAGTGTCGCCATATCTTCAAAGCATGAACCACTGCTGCTAACTCTAAGTCATGAGTGGGATAATTCAGCTCATGCTTCCTCAATTGCCTTGAGGCATATGCCACAACTCTCCCTTCTTGCATAAGAACACAACCAAGACCTTGCCGAGACGCATCACAATATATGGAAAAGCTCTTACTCAAATCCAGCAATGTCAACACAGGAGCAGTAGTCAACCTCTTCTTCAATTCTTTGAAGTTAGACTGGCACTTCTCAGACCACACAAACTTAGCACTCTTCTCAAGTAAGGCTGTCATTGGTTTAGCTAACTTAGAGAACCCCTCAATGAATCTTCTATAATATCCAGCCAACCCCAGAAAACTGCAAATTTCACTGACGTTGGTTGGTGGTTGCCAATTCAGCACATCAGAGACTTTGCTAGGATCAACTGCTATGCCACCTTTAGAGACTACATGACCCAAGAATGCCACTTCCTTCAACCAAAATTCACACTTGCTCCTCTTGGCATACAACTGATGTTCCCTGAGCTTTTGCAAGACTAACCTCAGATGTTCAGCATGTTCTTCTTCAGTCTTGGAGAATATCAATATGTCATCAATGAACACTACCACAAACTTGTCAAGATATGGCATGAATACCTTATTCATCTAGTACATGAAGTAGGCAGTGCATTGGTCAATCCAAATGACATAACTCAGTATACTCATACAACCCATACCTTGTAGTGAACGCCGCCTTAGGTATATCAACTCGCATCGAATCTTCAATTGATGATATCCGTAATGAAGATCTATCTTAGAGAATACACAAGCACCTTTCAACCGGTCAAACAAATCATCAATTCTGGGTAGCGTATACTTGTTCTTGATAGTAACCTCATTCAAAGACCGATAATCCACACACATACGCTGTAGCATCCTTCTTATCAAAGAAAGATAACCGTGCACCCTAAGGAGATGAACTGGGGCGTATGAATCCCTTTTCCTGCAACTCCCTCAATTATTTCTTAAGTTCTCCTAACTCATTTACCCCCATTCTATATGGATGTTTAGCTATGGGTGCAGTACCAGGCAATAAGTCAATAATAAACTCAACATCTCTGGCCGGTGGCATACCTAGCAATTCATCGGGGAACACATCCGGGAACTCATCAACAACATAATTCGAGATTCATCAACATCAACCACTTGGTTCACAATAGCTGTTGGTGGTGGTTGCACCTTGATTGGAACACTGATTCTGTCTCCCTTGGGTGTGGTTACCATGACTACCCTCTCTTGACACTGAATCTCAGGCTCGGTGTCGCTTCATCCCATCCATTCCCAATATCAAATCAATACCAGAAGTCTTCAACGTAATAGGTGAAACCTCAAAGTCTACCCCCTTAAAGAGAGGCTAATAGAGGGGCATTGGTGTGAAGTTTGCATGCAACCCCCCGGTGAGTTTACTATCATGTTTTGTTTCATAACTAATAGTGGTATGCCATGGTCTCTAACAAAAGATTGTGATATAAAGGAATGCGAAGCACTAGAATCAAAGAGTACACTAGCAGAGATGGAGTTGATGCTGAACGTACCAAGCATAACCTCAGGTGTCTCCTGGACGGTGTCAGCACTCACGTTGTTCACATTCCCAGGCTTGCCCACTGGCTTCTGGTAGCCATTCTGCTGGTTGGGCTTGCTCTGCTGGTTAAGCTTGTCAGGGTAGTTGAAAGACATGTGGCCATCCTTGCCACAATGATAGCACTTGATGGGCACCCCATTCCTCATAGTAACTTGATTGGAGTTGTTTGGATGCTGCTGTCCTCCCTGCTGATAGTCCTGTTGGCGCTTCTGGAATGGTGGACGCTGATTATTCTGACCCTTGTTCCACTGAGAAGAAGACCCTTGGTTCTTTTGTTGGTAGCCTTGCTGATTGGGATGAAAACGAGAGTTGCCGCCCAAGTTCTTGTCATTGAACTTCCTCTTCTTGGTGTCGATGTCCTTACGCTTTTTATTGTCAATGACAATAGCACGGTTGACCATAGCCTGGAAGTTAGGGTAGGTGTTGGACATCATCTGGAGCTGAAGATCATCATAAAATCCCTTGAGGAACAAGCGTTGCTTATCCTCATCAGTAGCCACATCAGTAAGAGCATAGCGTGACAGCTTGTGAAAAACCCGTCCCGGTATTCACCAACGGTCATGTGCCTCCGCCGTGCAGCAAGAAACTCCTCTCTCAGCTTTGTGCCATCGCACCATCGTATGTGGTACGACCTAAACTCTGCTCTGAATTCTTGCCAGGTGATAGGTGGTGCATTCTTGGGATGCCCAAACCTGTATGAGTCCCACCAGTCCTGTGCTGCCCCCTCAAGCTGTCCTGACGCAAACAACACTCTTTTCGTCGTTGCACCGTGCGATGTCCAAGTTCTTCTCCATGGTACGCAGCCAATCGTCCGCCTTCCGGGCATCAGCGGCATGTGAGAACATTGGCGGATGGCCCTTCATGAAATCCACACGCTTGTCCCTAGGTGGAACATAAGGCTGGCCTCCCCGGTTGTTCTGCTGATTCTGCACGAGCTGCATCACTTGTTGTATCGCCTGTCCCTGCATACCCATCAGTTGCTCGACGTCATCACCGGGGCGGTGGTGGTGGGGGTGGTGTGCCTCTGCCCCTACCACGCCACAGCCTCTACCTCCTCCATGAGCAGCCATCTGTCATCCAATATCACATACACAAGTCTTAGAGTTACCCAACAAAAGATCGAATGACAAAGACATGACAATCTGAATTTTTCTGGATGAAGTGCAACAACAGCAGTACAGTAAACGGATAATAACTGGAGTTTCAGAAATTCAAATGACGTGTTCTCTACGCGGTTGGAAAGGTAATGAAATTATCTACAACTTTCATGTGGAACATATTTTCAGATTCGGTCGTTAACTTTACCAAAAACAGAGAACAACAGATCCTGTTCTGACCATCCAGACTGTGCAGTAACATCATTTTCAAACTTCTATATCTCCCAGACTAGAACAGATAAAAATGTCATATAGGACTCGTTGGAAAGGTACATAAGTCTAGTTTCTCCCAGAAAAATTTCAGGTCAAATGCACATACGGATTAAGAGATATTTGATAAAGAACACAGACTGCTCCAGAAAACAGAATCAGCCGAGATAGATAAAGCGACCCCAAACTTATATTAATCAAACTTTAATCCTTAATCCAAGGCTAGGGAATTCATGGACAGGCCCATAGAACTCCAGTAATCATTGTAAAGAAGCAAATCACCCATAATGCATAAGTTCAAAGCAACTATCACACCAAATTTAACACACACACTCTAGACTCGACTCAACTTGCGTTACTAACGTTTTAATGTATTACATAAGGGCATTCCATAATCTATGGGCGGCACACGGGTGGAAGCACATCTTAGATCCTGTCTTCTCCCAGCCGCTCCCTCATGTCATCGCCTTCTAGCTGAAGCCTTTGTAGAGCATTCTGCAGACTGACCACCAAATCCCCCATGCGCCATTCTCGCCCATCGTAGCGTCCAAAGCGCACATTGAGTTGAGTGGTGTAGTTTTCTCCATGAGGCTCCATGATTATCCACCCCATGCCAAGCCTAGCATAAGGAAGATAGCAGTCGTTGTTGTTCCTCATGTTGTCAAAATGACGACCACGAAGCTCCATGTAAGCCTCCAAGGCAGCACCATTGATGTTGTCTTCCTGTGTGGCCCGAATACCCGCATGTGTGTAGCGAGTATCCAGGAGCCAGGACATCGTCTGAGGCTCCCTGATGAAGATTCCTACGCTGGTTTTCCAATGAGTGGGCTCCCTGGGATGCTCATAGCTGTGGCTAACATATTCAACTCTCACTTTCGGCCAGTCCTGATAGTGATTGAGGAGAACTCCAGTCAGAAGGTTGTGCGCCACAGAATCAATCTCGGGCACATGGCGCTCCCTCACTGTCCAACCCATTGCTGGAGGCTGCATGCCTCCACCTCCCCCGTGGGCAGCCGTGGTGGATCCACTCCATTGTTGTCTCCAATGGGCTCATCTTCGTGGTCCGCTTCTTCTTCTTCTTCTTCTAGAATCACCTCCTCATCTTCATCTTCCGAGGCATCTCTTCATCTTCATCATCACTCCCACCATCATCGTTGGGAGTCGCCGCTATCTTCCGCCCCGAGCTATCGTAACCATCACCATCATCATCACCGATCGCCGCCAGCTTCCTGGTTCCCCTGCGGTTCTTCCTCCATGGGCGCGTAGTCCTCATCAGCAGGCTCCTCCTCAGGCGGCGCATCCACTGGTGCAGGCGCCTCCTCCACCTAGGGCTACACCACCGGGGGCTCCTCTTCAGGCTCGTCCCTCAGAGCCTGCAGTAGCAGAGAGCTAACACGGCGGCCGGCAAGGAACCTCGTCCTCCACTGTCGCATCGGCATGACGCGCTTGCGAGGGGGTCTGCTTGGTGCGGCCATCTAAAAAATTAAAATGAATTTAAAATTAGAATCAACACTTTTATAAAAGAATATAGCAAATGAGCATAAAACAAAATTTTTACAATTAAGATGCTATAGCGTAAAGCATGAACCGGTCAAACAAAAGATGCTAAGACGACCATTCTAACTAGGCTTGCGGCCCTACAAATGACACGGAGCTGATACCAACTTTGTCATACCCAATTTAAGGAACAAATTGAATATAAACTATATGTGTGCCCCTCGAATCAATCACACACATATAATGACAAATGTAAAGGAATAGTACCAAACCGAGTGCCTTATTACATCACGAGTAGTATCTCAAACATAAATAAACACAAATGTCTATCCAATAGATAAGCTAAGTAAACATCATGGCCTCCAAGTCCACATGGAAGATCGACCGTTGACTCCAAACCTAGTAATCATCTTCATATGCCTTATACCCATAGCCATCTATACCCATCCAGGATATAATCCGAATATGCAAAAGAAACAAGTGTAAGTACTTGTCGTACTTTACAAGATAACATGGGTGGATGAAGCTCAAAGGCTGACACTGGTTATACTACGATGAGCTTTTAGTAAGTCATAGTTTTAATCATTCTAATACTTCTAGGTTCTCGCTTAAGCCCCATTTAATTCCCAACATTGAGATTATCATCATCATTCAGTATCATCATTCATGTCTCAACATTCATGTATCATTATCACCTTTTAATCATTATTCTCATCTTGTTACATTTATTCCACAAGTATTCTAACCGTTCTTAACCACGAACACGGCTGTTATAACAGCTTTTACTCAAGGCAGAGGTGTACACTTTCACCGTGAGTTATGATTTCCAAGTGAGTAGGTTAATTAGGCCTAAACAATGAAAATCATACATAGCCTTTCGAAAGTTCATCTAACAAGTCAGAAGCCGCTACAGGTTTCAGATGGCGCCAGATATAGGACCCTCCTTCCCAAATGGCAACAATGACACGCAGCCTATACACATATGGACGTGGCCGCACTATACCCAAACGGCAAACCCCTTTTGCGCCACAAGGGTAACCGCCAACATGTTAGACAAGGTATTTCTAATCAACTACAGCCAGAGCCATATAGCCCTCCCGGTTGTACGGTTTTCCCATCTTTTGCCCACATATCAGTCCTTAAGGAGGGCCAAGAGCATCAAAAGAGCTCTCTCGCCCTATGGTTCCATTATCTTTGTTCACCATTACCATTCATCTCATAAAATCGATACTCATCATTGGGTTCATTTATCATTATGTTGAGTGCTAGCATAACTACCCAATGCAAGTACCCCAAGGTAACAAGGAACAAGATAACAAGACTAGGACATCCTCATGGCAATTTCAATTAGACACATGCACATGAATTAATGATTAAAGGGTGAATAGGTCAACAAGGACAAGCCCATATTATACTTTCCTTCAGCAGGTGGTGGTTGCTGGTCTTGCTGGTCTTCAAAGTACTCTTGGTCACCAAATCGAACCGGGGTCACCGACAAATCGCTCACTTGTCTACTCATTCATCACGCAACAACACGTATTCGGAATCATTCATGCAACCGCTGATGCGAACGCCGACGACGCTTCGACGACGCGAACGGCGGCGAGGCGTGGTTTCCTGAGCTCGGCAGCGAGCTAGGGCGGCGGCGGCTATGGCGTGTTCGAGATGGCAAATAGCGGGCGAGCGATGGGAAAGTAGGTCAAGGGGGGCGGCGCTACTTATAGACGGGGGACGAGCGAAGAGATCACGATGACTTGCGCAGAAATCGGACGCGTTCGTTGGGGATTTCGCCGGCAGCGGAATGAGGCAGAATCGGGCTCGATCCCGGGATGGCGACGACACTGTAGCGGAAGGGCCCGCCGTCAGTGGCAGCCAGCAAGGGGAAAAAGAGAGCAGCGCTGCTACAGCTTCAATTCGAGTTGGACCGGCCCAAGTAGCAAGGCAAGGTGGGCGTTCGGTCCAGGAAAGGAAATAAGGAAGAAAAGAAACAGCAGGTCAAGCAGGCCTACGGGCCAAAATGAGAAAGGATAAAAGAAGGAAAAAGAAATCCTTTTCTTTTATTTGAACAATTTTCACAAGGCTATTTCAAATGGTTTTGAAATCAGTTTAACTTTCGGTTGAAAACCAGACATCACAAGAGTAAATATGCAGCAGCATGAATGCATCAAGCATGTGTCTAGCCTTATGATTGGTTTTAATTTCATAAAAATTATTTATTACCTATATTTGTATGATCACAAAATGCATATTTAAATCATTTAAAACTATTTCAAGAATGCAAATTTCAGGATGTTACAGCGAGCCACCTGGCTAGGTGGGCGCGTGGAAGCGGGTCAAGGCGCAGGCATGGGCACGGCCGGGTGCGGGCGCGCGCGCCGTGCTTTTGCCGAAAAGAAAAAGGCGGACCGGGGAAGTTGATGATAAGTCAACCACCCGGTGAAAGGCGGGCGGCCTTGGCGACACAAGGCGGCTCGACCACACGGTAAGGTTGGGCGCACCAACGCGGCGTGGCGCTTAGCTAGATAGGCCGGCTCGCTCGCCGGCGACCGCAGATGGCGCTGGAGCGGCCTTGGGCCGGGCCGAGCCGGGCCGCGACAGGGCGAGGCGAGCCGGCTCAGCGACCTTGGGCCGGTCGGCTGCCCGGGCGAGGCATGCACGACGGAGGTGGGTGGCGCGCGGCGCGGGCGGCTCGGCGGGCGGGGGGCTGGGGTGGGGCGCTGCACGGGTGGGGAGGGATAGGGTTGGGCTGTGGAGTGTGTGGGCGGGCGGGCGGTTATGTTAGTGGTTTTTTTTTCAAAAACGTTTGCCAAGTGCCCAAAACCCGCACTCGGCAAAGACCCTATTGGCAAATTTTTTTTACTTTTTGGCCTCCATTTTTTTGTGCAGGCATCCTACATTATATGCAACTCCGTGTTCAAATTTGGTCCATTTTTCCTACATTTAGCTATATTTAGTTAATTTATTTCGTTTAGTTGAATTTTTTGGATAATTCAAATTTGAACTGCAGGTGCATGGAATAATGAAATTTAGTGTATTTTGAGGCCGTATGCAGGAACTCACATGAACTTTTGAACATCTTGTTCACGAACATGACAGAACTTGCGGGAAAAAGTGTTTTAAAATTATATAAAATAAAACAAAGTCCAAAAATTAAAAACTTGTTGAGGTGTCGTGTTATAGCATGTGGAGGTTGTGATAAAAATTTGAGAAGGTTTCAAGCAAGTTGTGACGTGATGTTGGCCACAAACCAATACATCTCCAACATATGATATTAGAACTCATGTGGAGATGTCCTGGTTTGTGGCATCGTATGTGACAACATACACCTAAATCTTTTCAAATTTTTTATCACAAAAGCTACACTTACGATATCACGACAACTCGACAAGTTTCATGATTTTGACTTCGCTTGCTTTTTATACAATTTAAAAACAATTCACCCGCAAGTAAATGGTCATGTTTTGTGAACAAGATCTTTGAAATTTTGGGTGTGTCCCTAGATGAGGCCTCACATTAGACTCAATAACACGAAATATAATTTTTCCATTCATTTTTTCCATTATTCGAATGACTTGCAGTTCAAATTTGGCTTGTGTGAAAAAATTCAAATAAACGAGATAAATTTAAAAAATATAGTAAAAAGTCCCAAAAATATTCCAAATTTTGACATGGAGTACCAAGTTCTGTAGCATGGCTACAGAAAGAGTCTTATGGTTTGCCAAGTTTTAGCATTTGACACTTTCGGCAAACTTGCTCTTTTTGCCGAGAGCCAAGCCGACGGCACTCGGCAAAGGTGTCCATTTATCGAGTGTCATCCTTGGCACTCGGCAAAGGGCAAATCGATATTTTTTTCAAATTTCGTTGATGAAGAAAAAAAAAAATTGCCGAGTGCCGATCTTCGGCGCCGACAAAGGTCGAATCATTATTTTCATATTTGGTCGTTGAAATAAAAAAAAAATCTTTGCCGAAGTGGTAGAGATCCGCACTTTCGGCAAAGCATTAGGGTTTCAGCTTTTGCCAAGTGCCGATCTTGGGCGCCGGCAAAAAGGCGAAATGATTTTTTTCATATTTGGCTATTGAAATAAAAGAAAACTTTGCCGCCGGGCAAAGCATTAGGTTTTTAGCTTTTGCCGAGTGCTAGGCCGGCCCCCGATTGAAAAACCGCTAAGTCTGAATCTCCCCCACACTAAATCCCGCCCCCACACCGCCAAGTACCCCCCACCGCTAGCAGCCACCGCCACCACGACCGCCGCGACCACCGCGGCCAGCTGCCCCCCTCGCTCCCCGCGTGCCACCGGGACCGACGCCACCGCCACCGCCCGCGCCCACCGCCCCCTCGTCCCCTTCACAAGACCGGCCGTCCCCCGGCCGCCCGAAGGAGCCCCCCACGGTCCCCCCTTCGCCCGGCTCTCCCGGTGCCGCCCGGCCACGCCGAGAAGGGTAGAGAAGGAGAAGGGGAGGAGGTGGTGGTCGCCCCCACCGCACCGCCATCCCCGCCTACCGCTGGCCATCCTCGCCCCGCTGAAAGTCTCCAGTTTGGTTTTGGCTAATTGATGAAACCTAGGACTAACCTTTGTATCTAAGTGGATGATTTAGATAAAGGTGGTCATGAGAAAATGAGTGGAACTCATTGCATGTGAGACATGACATTGACTCATGTGACCAAGATGGTGAAGATCGAGACGAGGCTTGGTTCGATAGACCGGTTGCAAGGGTGAAGGGCATGTCGAGGCTTCGAAGCGGCGACCATGCGATGGTGAAGCTTATGCAAGACTTGGCGCTGACGGACCGATGCAACGGTGAAGAGCAAGTGCAGTCAAGGTCGATGGATCAAGACGGTCATGTGACGATATGAAGTGGATCATATCATTTGGAAAAGAAAAATGGGCTCAAGGCAAAGGTATAAAGCAATAGGGCCATTTTGTTTTGCACTCAAGACACCATAGAGGGTGTGAGTGGTTTAGGATCGATAGCCGAACTATTAAGAGGGGAAGTCTTATCAGTTAATCGATGCACGGGTGCCACTAGGCGAATTCATGAAGTCCATTGCATGTAGGGCCTAGTGAGCTAACCAAACCTTTGAAAATGATTGTGAAAAGGCTAACACACAAAGCACATGGAGTTGTACACTTGGTGGTGTTGGCACATTTACAAAGGCGATGGTGGTTGTAGGGTTGAGATGGGTTTCGCGCGCTTTTGAGAAAATGAAACGCCTATTTTCTATTGCGCCGAATGCAAATTTGCGATAAAAACATGCTAACCCTCATGCTCAAGTTGGTATACTTGTTGGGTAGCATGGTGGAGAAGTTCGCGTCGTCGCCGGGCTGTAAAACAAGGTTTTACGTCGCGCCGGACGCTGCTCATGGGAGCGACTGGCGCGCCCGACGCGTTGTTGACGCAGAGCGCTGGATTGGCACGACCGGCGCGCTAGGTGCTCGAGCGGAGCGACTGGTGCTAGGGTTTGGACCCTGCGCTCGCGCTGCTTGCGCGGGCTGGTCGGCAGATTTGGCGCGCGCCGATCGGCGCCAGGTTGGGCGTGTCCGGCAGGCGCTGCGAGTCCAGAGCCGCCTGCGTGAGGGTGGCGCACCGGACGCGGTGTGCGACACGGCGCCGACGCGGCGATCGACGCGCGCCGGCGCCAACGGTTGCTGGCGCGCGGCGCTACACGCGCGTCCCGGCGCCCGATTCGGAGTGTGAGGCAACGGCTCTATTTTGTTGGTGGGCTTATAAATAGTTGGTGGCTGGCTCTTGACCACCTCTCTTGACTTTTTAACTCACTTGGCATCCTATAGAGCTAAAGAAAACCTCTCCCACTCATCTCTCTTGCTTGTTGCTAATCCAAAGTGAGATTGAGTGATCCCAAAGTGCATTGCATTGCTTCAGGGCATCTAGTGGCACTTGTGGGTGGTTTTGCTGGTGGATTTCTTGTTGCTCTTGGAGAGTACCACTCTTAGCCGGCTTGGAGATTGTTGGAGGCATTGGCAAGAGAAGGAGTTTGTTCTTGGCCACCTCCTGTTGATTGTAAGAGGTTCTTGTGCTTTCCTCTACGGAGCGCCAAAAAGCAACTCTAATACATTGCGCGTGTCATTGAGCTACCTCACTTGAGTGTGGTGTCTTGCGGTGCCTTGCGGGGCGTGCCTTGAGGGGCAAGTGACTTGAGGGTCACACCGGGGAAACCATCTAGGTGTTGGTCAACACAACGAGGACGTAGCCACCGGTGTGTGTGTGAACCTTGGGATAAATCGATTGTCTCATTGTCTTTGTGATTGGCTCCTTCATTATATTGTTGTTGATCTTATTCTTCATCGGTGATTGGATCATTGCCCCTATACGTCGGTATAACAAGCTTTCCTCTCTTGCTTTTACTTTCCTAGTTTATCTTGAGTAGAGAGCTAGCGTGTGCTTGTGTAGGTGTTTTTTTGCTAGCATAAGGCTTATCTAGGATTGCTTACTAGATAGAGTAGTGACTTAGTACTTGTGTGAACTAGAGATCATAATCTACTAGACTTGTGTATAGGAGGCTTGCATCACAACCGTAGGCTAAGCAAAACTTGCATTACGCCATTTGTTGATCTAACAAGTTTGCTTAGTGGTTTGTGTAGAATTTTTTATAGGCTATTCACCCCCCTCTAGCCATCTAGGACCTTACACCCGCTGGGCCCGGCGCTCACCGGCCGCCCCCCGCCACCCCCGAGGAGAAGCGGGCGGCCGCCCCCGCCGCCTAGAGTAGAAGGGGCCGAGGAGAAGGGGAAGGAGGCCGAGAAGGAGATGAGGAGAAGGGAAGAGAAGGAGAGGAGGAGGAGGAGAAGAGGAAGAGAAGGGGGAGGAGCACCCGCCTCGCGCCGGCAACGTGCCCCGGCCTCCACCCCCACCCGCCGCCGGAGGAGGAGGAGGAGTTCTCGCCCGCCCTCGCCGATGACCGCGCACGCTAGGTATGCCCTTCCCTTCCCTTTTTTCTTAATTCTTGATGTGTCGTGGTGTGCAATGGTGGTGGTGGTGGTTGTGGTGGTGGTGGTGGTGGTGGAGGTGGATGTGGAGGTAGAGGCGGTGGAGGTAGTAGCAATACATGACATGATATATATGTGGTTGTCGGCCATCGTGCCATATGTTTTATTGCAGGTTTTGGAAACCTCACCGTGTGGGGGAGGTTCTACCGAAATTTTCAACTAAGCCCTATGTTCTTTTTTTTTTAGAGAAGAGCCCGTCGGAGCCGAGCCGGAGTTCCCTACGACCGGGATCGTCTTCATCGGCGCCACCCTAGGTATAAATAACCCCTCTTCCCATCTCATGGTCTTAGTATTCGAAGGAGATACGGCTAGAGGTATGCGGATCTTTGCATATCTATGACCGTATCTATTTTGGATTATCCACGTTTTTGGACAGCCCATTGATGCGTAGATGGGTTAGTTTCCATGTTCCGCTTCGATCCGAGACAGAGTTTCGGCATCACCTCCCTATTGTTCTCCGGATACACACTCTCCCTTGCAGGACGTGTATCTGGAGAACAACGGGGAGGTGCTGCTGAAATTCTGTCTCGGATAGGAGTGGGGCATGGAAACTAACCTCGTCTATGCATCCACGGGTGGGATTAGGACCTATACTTACCTATTAGACAGTAGGATGATGGCCATATAGACGCAATTGATGGTTACATTACTTGATGATACATATGCTAAAGGATGGAGGACCATCAGTGGATGTACACAGGTGTTGGCGATCCTTAACTAATATTCCACCGCCAACTTTATTCACATAAAACATGATAAATATTCACTAAAACTCTAGAATAGGGCTTATAAACTAACACTTCCACAAGTTTTGCTATATTACATGTTTTGCGGGGACAAACCTCGAAAATGACCAAAATGAGCTTTCCGTATAACGTAAACAAGCAAACATGTACAAGCCTGACATTTCAAGATGCAAACAGACCAAAGCACCCTCGGATCTGGGACCTAGGCGGCCCAAAGACCCACTAGAGAAAAGGCAGCGCTGCAAATGGGGCCAGCCAGTCCGGCCGAAATGTCGGTCCGACCGGACCCCGGTGGGTTTGTTTGAACCGCCCTTTCTCCGGGCGGTGCATTCAATGCAGGGGAGAGGCGGTTGCATGGGGTGCTTTCCTAAATTGCAGCGCAAACCGACCTCTCCACTACTACTTAAGGATGGATCAAGCTCCTTCTTCAAATCATGTTCCATTTTTCATTCCAACTCCAAATGCACAATTGAGAAGAGAAGAAGAGCCACATTCCTTAGTGTAGATCATTTCTAGAAGGGAGTGAGAGAGGGAAAGAGTGTAGAGGAAGAGTGGAGTAGCGACCCCCTCTACTTCCTGTACATCAGCTTTGCCCTTGTACATCGGGTGGACGGAGTGCCGGATCTGTCGGCTCCCGCCTCTACACTTGTACCTCTACGTTCATCCTACTAGTTGGAGTAAGACATTCATGCTCTACTTTCAGTTGTTATCTTTAAGTTCAAGTTATTATTCTCTTTACAAGTTTATGGGTTCATTGTTCGTCCTTGGACGGATGCTCTAGTAGAGGACTCCTCATAAAGACAGATATTCCTGGCCAACGCTAGAGTAGTGGCAAATAGCATGGATGTGGTGTCTAAGCTATAAGTCACCTTCGTTTGCTGTGTAGCCCATGGTAGGTAGGTAGGCGACAGGTGGTGACAGCCCTATTCGTCCCTTATACTCCTCCATGTTCGGCTACAGAGTAGAGCTGGAGGCCAACATCACCTGGCAGACCAGGTGCAATCTGGTGCCCGAAGTAAGCTTGTAGAGGTGATGGTATCTAGGCACTTAGGATCACAACTTTAGTAGAACCTCACTACCCAAGTCTACCTTCTTCGTCCTTCTCTTGGTAGCTAGCTAGAAAGAATTAATGCCAATTCTCTATGGAAAATATGATACCCTGAATACTTCCGGGTGAAGTGCTACAACGGTACTTTCCGCGGCGCTTATGGACTTATTCATACGCTAAGAAATACCAACAAGCATTTCTAGCGCCGTTCTTGGGAACAGCTTGTTGTTATAGTCTTCGAACCTAGTCTACCCATGTATCCTACCTATCGCCCTTCTTTTTCATTTTTAGTCTTTTACCATGGAGTAACCCACCATCGCAAACCTTTCTGCTCCAAAGGGCGAGCTCGTAGAATGACCATCATCTTCAAAGCCAATCACAGCCTTTGGGATATGAGCTCTGCCCTGGCTTGATAGCCATGGTTCGGGAACAAACCTTCTCCTGATTTGATTATGAAAACCCATATCACTATTTACAGGAGTTTGAGTAGCTTTGTGCTTGCCTGACCATTGCAGGCATGTCACAAAAACTCTTAGGTGGAAATTGTTTCCCTTCTCACTTGATGAAAGGGCGAAACAATGGTACGCCCATAATGTAGGCAAGGTAGCGGTGATTGGGAAGAACTGTGGAAATAAATTTTGTCTCACGTTTTTTCCCTATATCCCGTATTGCTTCCCTATGATAAGAGATCCTCAACTTCCAACAAAAGGAGAACGAGTCCATAGGTGCGGCATGGGGCAATTCTCAATTTTAATGAGATCTGGCCTAGACTTCTCCATCCCCAACCACATGTTGTTACAACATTTTTGGTTAGGGCTAAGCAAGGAATCTCGCCTATTTGTTAGACACACAATGCGTGGTGTTCGTTCACTCACAAAACCACGAGAAGAAGGGAAGCTCTCCTAGATCGTATCCTAGAGAACACCCCTCCTTTAGAACCTATCATTATGTGGAACCCGTGTCCAAAGACAGAGGAAGTCTCTTCGCCAAGGCCGAACTAACCAAACCATTAGAGAGACCCTCACCCGAACCAGATGCCAAAGAAGAGGGATCACAACCAAGAGACCTCCCATGTCTCGAGGATGCGTTTTTCAAAGATTTCAGAAATACCTCGAGATACGAATATCACAGGAGACCACCAGTTCCCATCACTCCTCATGAACCTTTGAGCAAAGACTCTTTACGAGTGTCCATCAAGGAGTTGACGTCTATCCTAAGTAGCGAGTGGGCGAATGAAGGCGAGTTTTGCTCTAAGAAATTTGGATTTGCACTCCTTCATTCCCCATTCGATGCAAAATTCAAGGGAATTGGGTGGAGGTGTTGTATAACCCGACTGTAGGAGCCAACATCATGTCACAATCATTTGCCCTTGCTCACTTGAGTAAGGAGCAACTTTTGCCTACATCGAGAACCCTCCTAACGCTTCACATTCTGTCCCTCCCAGGGCTAGGGTTGTTACACAAAGATCTCTCCATCACGAAGACGTCGAATTAGTCCTCGACTTTCACATCTTCAACATCAAAGATTTCGACATCTTGATCGGGCACCCCCTAGAGAAACTTTTCTCTAATCCACCAAGCATAGGGGAGCTAGATGTAAAGCCGGGAGAGACACGTTTACACTTCCTATTTCTCGAGCCAAAAACTCGATAGTGGAACCTCTCCCCCATCACATGCCCATTGAGGTAGTGTCGAGATACCTTTTTAGGTCCCTAGAAGCGCCCTTGGAAAAAGACGCTAAATTCTTCAATGAAGAAATTGATGACGTGGGCGACTTCTTTGAACTCCCGCTGAGGAGGCAATCACACCACCTCCTGTTGAGATAAAGACCCTACCCGATGGCCTACACTATGTTTTTCTTAATAATGATAGAAACGCCATGTAATCATTAGCGACAAGCTATCTCGATGAGGAGACGCCCAAACTCATTGCTATCCTAGAAAAACATAGGGTCGTCTTCGGGTATTCCCTACAAGATTTGAACGAATTAGCCCAACAATGCACTCATCGCATTCCAATTGACCCGCTAAAGCACCTTCACGTGAACCCCAATGCCGCTCAATAATGAGATTAGAGAAGTCGTGAAGAAGGAAGTCCTCAAACTTCTTCATGCTGGGATAATTTATCCCATACCACATAGCGAATCGGGTTAGTCCCGCCCGTGGTACCCAAAAAAGGAGGAATGACGGTAGTAGAAAATGCTAAAATGAGCTTATCCCTCTACGCATCGCCACACGATGGAGAATGTGCATTGATTACCGAAAACTCAATATGGCAACAAAGAAAGATCACTTTCCGCTCCCCTTCATTGATGAAATGTTGGAGCGATTAGCAAAACACTCTTTCTTTTGTTTCCTCGATGGGTATTCGTGTTATCACCAAATCCCCATCCATCCCGACGATCAAAGCACGGCGACTTTCACATGCCCGCATGGAACATACGCTTATTGTAGAATGTCGTTTGGGTTGTGCAATGCACCCGTGTCATTCCAATAGTGCATGATGTCTATTTTCTCAGACATGATAGAAGAAATCATGAAAGTATTCATGGACGATTTCTCCGTCTATGGAAAAACCTTTGATAGCTGTCTTGAGAATTTAGACAAAGTCTTGCAAAGATGCCAAGAGAAGGACCTGGTACTTAACTGGGAGAAGTGCCACTTCATGGTCCGTGAAGGCATTGTCCTTGGGCATCTGGTGTCTGAGAGGGGGATTGAGGTACATAGAGCAAAGATCGAACTGATTGAACAACTACCTCCCCCTATGAACGTAAAAGGAATCCATAGCTTCCTAGGCCCTGCGGGGTTCTATCGAAGGCTTATCAAAGATTTCTCACAAATCTCTAGACCCCTCACAAGCCTGTTAGCTAAGGATGTACCTTCTGAGTTCACGAATGAGTGCATGAAAGTGTTCCTCACTCTTAAGGAAGCACTCATCTCGGCGCCAATCATCCAACCACCAGATTGGTCGCTACCCTTTGAGATCATGTTTGATGCAAGCGACTTTGCTGTTGGTGTGGTCCTTGGCCAAACCAAAGATAAGAAGCATCATGCGATCGCCTACGCTAGCAAAACGCTAACGAGAGCTCGGCTTAAACGTACCACAACTAAAATAGAGCTCCTAGCGGTTGTTTTTGCTATGGATAAGTTTAGGTCTTACTTAGTGGGAGCAAAAGTTATCATTTATACAGATCATGCAGCTTTAAAATATCTGCTCACTAAGAAAGAGGCAAAACCTAGACTTATCGATGGATTCTCTTACTCCAAGAATTTGACCTAGAAATAAAAGGGAGTAGAGAACAATCATTGCCGGATCATCTATCATGTTTGCAAGTCACTAACATGCAGGACCTACCCATAAACGACTTCCTACGTGATGATATGCTCCTCAAGGTGGCGGATGTAACCCCATGGTATGCATATATTGTGAATTACATGGTTTCAGGTTATGCACCACCGGGCGAATCCAGAGAAAGTCGCAAGTGGAAAGCAGGCCCCACCTTTGGGATGATCCGTACCTCTACAGGATATGCGCCGACGGCTTGTTGAGGAGGTGTGTACCCACAATAGAAGGGCAGCAAATCATTGAGAAATGCCATGTAGCTCCATACGGAGGTCACTATGGAGTATTCCGCACACAAGCCAAAAATCCGCAAAGGCGGGTTCTTTCTTCCGCCAACGATATACGATGACACCAAAGAATTCATCAGAAGGTGTCACAAATGCCAGCTGCAAGGTGGCATCACATCACTGTTGACGGTAACCAACTGCAAATTAAATACCGTCAACCTACACCAAAACAACCTAGAAATAGGGATTTCAAGCTAACACATTCCATAGTTTTGGTGTTTATTTGGACTTGCGGTACAAACTCGGATACAAGCACTTTGGGCCAAAAATATAAAGAAAAAGAACAAAAAATCAATAAATAGAAAAAGGTCCAAAGAAGCAAAAGGCAAGCCCAAAGGAGTTTCGGGCCAAACCGACAAAAACCAAGCCGAACCAAGACCACCGAGAGAACTTTTCAAGACCGAAGGCCCGACTGCCGGCTTCGGGCCGGCCCAGCCCCGGCGAGGCGTGCGCGCACCCCAAGGTGCTTGTACACCACCACGGCCGAGGCGTTCAAGCCCAGCTTTGGGGAGGCGGTTCATTAACTTCCATACAGGGCATTACCAACGTTGGTTGGTCGGTTTGGCATATTTGGAAGGTGTCCCTAGGTCGGTTTTGGTGTTTTTAGCACTTAGGCCCCTCTCCCTTGTGTATAAATAGCCCCCCTTCTCACCTCTCTCAATAACAATTCCAAGGAAAAACCAGTCCACTTGTGCAAGAGAGTAGAATTAGTTCTTCTTCTTCTACTTCTTCTTCTTCTTCTAAATTTTAGAGAGTGAGAGAGGAAGAGCTAGAAGGAAGCGTTGTTCCTTCTACCTGGAGTTGCCGGTTCGCCCCTCAGTGTTCCACAGCTCCTAGGAGGCTAGAGTGCCAGACTTGTCGGTACCCGCCCCGCTTGTACCTCTACAAGCTACTTACACTTTGGTAAGAAGTCTTGTGATTATCTTTTTCGGCTATTTAACTTTCAAGCATATTATCTTAGCTGTTGTAGACATGTGGGTTCGGTAGATCGTCTCGCAAGAGCGTTAGTTCTTGGTGAAGGAACTCTTTGACCGGGGAACCTTGGCCAACATCAAGAGCGTGACCAATAGTGCAAATGTGGTGTTTGGGCTTGCGATCACCTATCGTTTACAAAGCATCCCACGGTTGAGGGGGTAGGCGGCTGGGTCGTGACAAGCCTTGACCGTCCCTCGAAATCCCCCCACGCTTTGGTGTGGGTTAGTGCTAATTGCCTGCTGCCCGGTTTGGGTGTTATCCGGTGCCCGTGCGGTAAACAAATGGACTTCGGAAAAATCCCCGCAAAAAACTTAGCCCATAGAGATACCTCGCTACTCTTAGAACAAACCCTTGCCTTAGGTTGACACAGGGCGGATAGCCCTCTAAGCGACCATCCTTGTGTAAAATACGATACCCCACCACCACCGGTGAAGTGCTACAACGGTATTTCCCGCGGCGCTTGCGGACTTTTCGTGTCGCTTAAGAAACACCAACAATCACGCAATGCTATGCCCCTCCATTACAACTTGCAAGTGAAGATCTTCGATGTTTGGGGTATTGACTTCATGGGACCTTTCCAAAAGTCCCATGATCGTGAATACATCCTCATCATCGTCGACTCACTTGTGATGGTAGATATAATCTAAAAATTAATTATAAAATATGCCATCAATCAAGGGATCAATGTTACTAAAATATTATTATTTCTAATGAATTCCATGAGTTTTGTTGCATACCCAGTTTTTGCAGGGAAAAAATCCGTAAAAAAGTAGAAAAAGGGAGAAAATAAGAAACAAAAGAAAAAAGGACCGAACCAAAGGCATTAATATAAATTCTCGGGACCTAAAGGACAAAAAGAAGACACCTCGCAGAAGATGGGGCCCACATGTCGGCAAGGGGGCCGGCCGCCTAGGGCCCCACGGACGGACCGTTAAGTGCCACGTGGCGCCACGCGTGTCCATTTTCTAGAAGCTTCCCCAACTGACCTTGAGATCAAATCTAGGCCGTCCAATCAAGTCGGTTTGATCCGACGGCCGAGATTCATCCCCCGAGGCTATAAAAGAAGAGGCGTAGCTACCCCCAAACTCAAATTTAGATTAGAATTCATTATTTCAAAGTTTAGATTAGATACATTGTAATTAGGGTTTCCAGAGATTAGACGATTAGAGAGCTCTAATTCTTCAAAGATTAGAGTTTAGACAATCTTCGAGCTTTACTCGGATTTTAGATCTGTCATTCTTGGAGATTCGTAATAAATTTATTTGAGTTCTCATTATGATTATGCTTTATTTTATTATATTACTCTTTGTTATATTCTTAGTATATTCTAGTTTGATATTTGATATAGTTCTAGTTATTGATTATTATATGCATGAGATCGTGGACAACTTAGCTTTATTCCCGAGGAGTTAAGTTGTAAGTTGTTGACGGTAACCAACTACACATTTTAAACGTCAACATTCTACCAAAAAGGGAGTAAAAATAATCTTTACCATGCTCATATACCTTTATTACTAATAAAATTCCACTTGTAGTGTCTAGTATTTTATTTTTGTAGGTTTATAATAAAAACAAGTGGAAAACTAGCCAAAGTACGCCATCCGGAAAAGCGCATTATTGCAAATCACAAGCCCGAGAGCAAATCGACCCAAAACATCAAAATTGGGCGAGCCAAGCCCGCCCACAACTTTTCAAGACGAAGGACGCCAGCCCACCGGCTCGGGCGGGCCGAAGCCTGGGGTGCGCAAGCACCCCCTTGGTGCGCCAAGCACCTCCCGGGCGATTTCAGCCCAGCCTCGGTGAGGCGGTTCATTTACCTGCCTTCTGGGGGTTACCGACGTGGGATGGTCGGTTTGGTCTGTTTAGGAAGGTGTACAAGGTCGGTTTCATGTATTTTTAGCACTTAGGCCCCTCCTCCAAGTGTATAAGTAGTCCCCCTCTCTTCCTCTCTCAACACACACCACTTGGAGTCCAAAGAAACCAAAGATTCTTCCTCTCTCTACCACCTCTACCTCTCTCTCTTCTTCTTCTTCTTCTTCTTCTTCTTCTAATTAGTTCTTGGTTAGCACTTGGAGTAGAAGAGCTACAAGGAGGGCTTGTCACCTAGAAGAAAGTGCCTTGGTAATATATCTTCTCAATGGAGCATTCTTCTATTTGCAAGTCTTATATCTATGTTCTTGGCCTAACTTATGAACTAGAGTATAGTCTTGATCATGTTCTTGTGTTGGTATATGAACTAGCATATAGTTTACATATCATAATCATGACATGTTCATATCAGTTCTTCATCGATCATCATATGCCTAACTTGATTAGAGGTGGGATATCGGTTCGTTTTTCCTTCGGGTTTGCTCTTGTTCTAGTCCGTCCATTCGACGAGTGGGGATCCTGGGGGGACAAGAGTAGTGCTCTCATATGCGGGCATGGTGCTCGGGTATTACGACACCTGCGAATATGAGAGCATGCCACGGTTGAGGGGGTAGGTGGCTGGGTCGTGACAAGCCTTGACCGTCCCTTGAAATCCCCCCACGTTCGTATGTGCTGTAGGAGTTCGTAAATGCCTTGGTGGGAAGCAGACTTCCTGGTGGGGTCTCCCCGGTATCCTAGACTTAACCATGATTAAATCATGTTTGCATATGATCCTAACTATTCATTTGTATGGCCATGACTAGATACATTAGATTACTCCATTAGGTTATTCATTTATTCTTTATCTATTTTCTTTATCCTTTGCTGGTGGATTCTTAAGTGTGTGTCACACTATCTATAAAACCGTTCATGCTTACCCCTGTTATGAACAAATTGGTCTAAGCAAACACGTGTTCCTCTATTCAAATGCCATGCTAGCTTAATAAACACATGCCTTCCTTTGGGAAAATATAAATAACGATACCTCGAATACTTAAAGGGTGAAATGCTACAACAATAGATCCGTGGCGCTTGCGGATGAAATATCTATAATGACAAGATCTATCCCGTTGACGTTCCCGCTCGGATCACCGACATGGTGGTTTCACTTGGGGATGTCAGCGGCGCATTTCGAAGCCGTCATTGGGGATGGGTTCTAAACACATTTCCAGTGGTTGTTGCGCTTAAGAAATGCAACAAGCATTTACGGCGCCGTTGTTGCGGGAAGGCATTGTGTAAAAAAAAAAAAAAATAATAACTAGTCGGCTATGAATATGAACTGTGGTGCGTGGCTACCATTTGCTCATACAAGCTAATCTTTTATGTTTTCTCCTGTTGTGGATGAAAACAGGATAGTGTATGTCGGGTTTCCAACTGGCTGGAAAACTTCATCTCGATCCGGAGGCACTCCTAAGGAAGAACAGGTCTCGTGCCGCTTCTTCTTCACCGGAACCAAGACAGTTGAGACCGGCATCCCTGCACCAACCGTACCGCAAGCCATGGCCCAGAAGTCGCTGCGTGATTTCTCCACTCCCGCTGTCGCCAACGTGCCCACGGGCCGGTGGTGAATGTGGCGGACAAGAACTTTGAACTGCGCCTGGCCGATCACCATGGTGCAAGCTACCCATTCTCGTGGATGCCTAGCGAGGACGCCAACGCTCATCTTCAGCACTTCCTTGAGCTATGCAACACTATCGTCATCAAGGACGCCGAGCCCGACGTCATCGAGGCTCCGCTTGTTCCCTTTCTCTCTAGTGGGGAAGGCGAAACAGTGGTTCTACAAGGACAAGGAAGCTGTCAACACGTGGGCCAAGTGCTCCACGGCGTTCCTGGCTAAGTTCTTCCCCATGGGCAAAACCAATGCCCTGAGGGGGAGGATCGCCAATTTTCAGCAGACATCAATGGAACCCATTCCGGAGGCATGGGAAAGGCTGCAGGAATACATTCTGGCATGCCCGCACCACGGGATGGAGAATTGGCTGGTGCTCCAGAACTTCTACAATGGTCTCACGGCCATATCGACGGGGCACCTAGACGCCGCTGCCGGTGGCGCATTTCTATCGCTCACCATCGATGAGGCAACAACCCTCATTGACAAGATGGTGGCAAACCGTAGCCGGGGGAGACGAACCCCAAATGAAAACACGAAAAGGCATGCACACCGTGAAGGAGGCGGATCTGCTTGCCGTAAAAATAGATCTTCTGCTGAAGAAACTGGAGGAGCACCCCACTAATGCTGAAAATCAGCAGCGCCCAGTTTATGCCACAGATGCTCACATGACCTGTGAGAGATGTGGTAAAGTTGGCCACTCGGGGGATAATTGCCCCGAGACCCGCGAAGAAGCCGCCTACGTCAACAACAAAGAACGGGTATCGTCAACCTCGCCGGTTTGGAACAACCAGTCCCGTCCACCATTCCAAGGCAAACCCGGGGGTACAACTCCAATTATAACCCCGTCAGCCATCATTGAAGGATCCGCATGCGGGCCAAGCCAAGATCAATGAAAGCCTCACCAAAAAGATGAGCCGGACTGATAGCATCCTGGAAGGAGTCAGCAGTAAGTTGGATGGGATAACTTCTGCCATTAAAAATTAGCTAAGCTTCAACAAGACGATTGAAGCTCAAATATCCCAACTAGTTTGCCCGACTCCCTAACACGTTTGGGAATAAAAGTTCAGAACAACCTCGCAGAGATCAATGCAAAGACCACAAGAAGTGGCAAGGGAGGCGAGACCCACCAAGACCCAACCCGATGGTGAGGAAACAAAGAGAAGTCGCACAAGAGGTAAACCCACAGTGTAGCAGAGGAGCCAGAGGTGGAAGAGGTACCATTGGAATATACAGATACAACGTACCTACCATTCACCACAAAAACAAGAAGGCGGATTAATCGGATGAATAGTTCACTTTCGATTCATGGAGATGATCCGTAAAGTGCATGTAAGTGTGCCACTCCTAGATATGCTCCATGTACCGTCATATGCCAAGTACATCAAAGATATCATCCGAGAACAAGCGGCGCTACCAACAACAGAGGTTGTGAAGTTAACGAGAAGAATGCAAAGGCCGCTATCCCTGAATCGCTCCTCGAAAAGAAGAAAGATCCAGATGCCCTACAATTCCACCTTTCGATTGGAACACAAACATTCAACCACGCCTTATGTGATTTGGGCGCCGATGTTAGTGTCATGCGAAATCGGTCTTCGACAAGCTCAAACATACAAATCTAGAGCCCACATCTATGACACTACAAATGGCGGACTCATCCATAAGGTATCCAAAGGCGGGGATTGCGTAAGACATCCCCGTGAAAATCCGAGGGTATTTTGTCCCAGCTTGACTTTGTGGTGTTGGACATGGAATTCACCAAAGATACACCACTCATCCTTGGGCGACCATTCTTGAGCACCGCCAAGGCACGATTGATGTTGGGGCGAGGAGAAATCCGCTTCAATATCAACGGCAATGAAGAAAAATTTGAATTCGGGCCCCGAATCTCGGAAGAGTGCAAAATGATCCGGATAAAATATGGGGAGCAAGGCATAAAAGAAATAGAAATCCAGCCCCCAAAGACCGGCGGCACTCCCAAAGGCAAGTCAACAAAAATAAAAGGTGGGAACAAAAGAAAAAGATAGCTCCCAAACCAAAGAAGGAGCGTAAAAAGGTTCCCATCTTTGCAAAAGGACAAAAAGCTCTGAAAGTAGCTCCACACCAAACAAAACAAAAGAAGAACCAAAACAAAAGAAACAAATAAAAATATGCTCCTCCTCAAAAGGTGTGAAAGCTAAAAGAAGTGCAGCCCTCCGTATCTCCGGGAGTAGGTGCACCATCAAATCGACAAAATTGGAGAAGGGGTCCCATCCACGGACTCAAAAAAGTGGACCCTCTCACGAAAGGTAAAACGGCAGCTATTTCGAAAAAAGAACAAAAATAAATAAAGACACCCACAGGCCTCCAGATAGCTTGGGGAGGACCCCCAAGGTATCATTGCATTGCATATTTACTTTCAACAAATTTTATTTTATTTCAGCATGTTTAAATTTCAGCAATCTTGCATCTAAAAAAAAAAAAAATGACTAAAACTAAAAAAAAATCCAAAAATAGAATAAGTAGCTCTTCTTTGTGCTTTAATATATGAGTTATGGAAAAGTTTAGTTTTAGTCCCTTGTTGAAATGATGAATAGTTGCTCGTCTTATGATTTACTTGTGCCTAGTTTATAACTTCAATTTTTCTCTAGTTTGAGTTTAGTGGCTAAGTTATATTTCACCTTGAAAAGCCCTGATTCATGTGGGTAGCATAGGCAATATCTGATCTAAGTAGTTGGCGGTTATGATATGGTGAAATGAACTTGCTATGACATTGTTCTTAGAATGACTTGACATCCGAGTTTTCTTTTCGAAAATAAAAATTCAAAGTTCCTCAATGATATGCACGGTCCCACCGTAGACATATGACATGATCTATGATCTTATATAAAAACCTTAGTCATATGCTACTTGTTTTCATGGTGAGCCTCTGTCAAAAATATCTGTAACCTATTGTTGAGATTCTTTTCATATGCCCACAATCCAAGATTCACATGCACCCGAGAATAAACGCCGATTCCCACACCGAGAATTGCGCACAACATGCATCATTCCATCCACCATAAATAATACTCCATTCATTTTATCATGCTCTCTCACAAAAATTCTTATTCCAAAATGGAGAAGTATGGGCTATCTTGAAAAAGTGAAAAAAAGATGGACAAATGTCCCAATAAAGACGAGGAAGTCAGTACTCGTCCCCTGAAAAAAAAAAATGGTTATAGAAAAAAGAAAGAAAGAAATAAAGGTAGCCCATACCTCCTTCCTCCAAAAACAAAAGAGAGAGTCATGATACACGGAGTCCACCAAAAATACCAAAAATTTTCCACACACTTGCACATCTTGGTCAAGGCATATGACTAGTCTCTCCGGTGGTTCGGTCTTTGACAAGGGCAACATGACATGAAACAGTATGCCAATCTTCTTCCCGCCCAAAACTCCACATATCAGCCTTATAGTTGGTAGGAAAAGAAAGGCAACTCTAAAGCCTTTGGTGAGGAACAACCACTTACATACATTGAGCGATTGAGTGATCATTTGAGAAACTATTTACTTTACAAAAATATTTAAAAACCTCCGGATTAACGGTCACTCGAAAGAATAAAAAGATAAGCGAGTTTGTGGAACCGTTCGACCATCAACCACCCAAGACTCGGAGACGGCTAATATGCCCATAAACCGATGAAAGGCAATAAAGGGTGAATAAACGTGCCAATTTATTCAAACTCTAGAAAACTTTTGGTTATAACCCTGGCACTTGAAAAACATAATCGGCATAGTAGCAACTCCTGATCAACAACCAAGTATTTATCTTTTGCTCGAGGACGCGCAAAGGGTAAGCTTGGGGAGTTTGTTGACGGTAACCAACTACACATTTTAAACGTCAACATTCTACCAAAAAGGGAGTAAAAATAATCTTTACCATGCTTATATACCTTTATTACTAATAAAATTCCACTTGTGGTGTCTAGTATTTTATTTTTGCAGGTTTATAATAAAAACAAGTGGAAAACCGACCAAAAGTACGCCATCCGGAAAAGCGCATTATTGCAAATCACAAGCCCGAGGAGCAAATCGACCCAAAACATCAAAAATTGGGCGAGCCAAGCCCGGCCCACAACTTTTCAAGACGAAGGGACGCCAGACCCACACCGGCTCGGCCGGCGCCGAGCCCCGGGTCTTGCGCACCCCTTTGGTGCGCCAAGCACCTCCCCGGGCGGTTTCGCCCCCGGCCTCGGGGAGGCGGTTCATTTACCCGCCTTATTCGGGGTTACCGACGTGGGATGGTCGGTTTGGTCTGTTTAGGAAGGTGTACAAGGTCGGTTTCATGTATTTTTAGCACTTAGGCCCCTCCTCCAAGTGTATAAGTAGTCCCCCTCTCTTCCTCTCTCAACACACACCACTTGGAGTCCAAAGAACCAAAGATTCTTCCTCTCTCTACCACCTCTACCTCTCTCTCTCTTCTTCTTCTTCTTCTTCTTCTTCTTCTTAGTTCTTGGTTAGCACTTGGAGTAGAAGAGCTACAAGGAGGGCTTGTCACCTAGAAGAAAGTGCCTTGGTAATATATCTTCTCAATGGAGCATTCTTCTATTTGCAAGTCTTATATCTATGTTCTTGGCCTAACTTATGAACTAGAGTATAGTCTTGATCATGTTCTTGTGTTGGTATATGAACTAGCATATAGTTTACATATCATAATCATGACATGTTCATATCAGTTCTTCATCGATCATCATATGCCTAACTTGATTAGAGGTGGGATATCGGTTCGTTTTTCCTTCGGGTTTGCTCTTGTTCTAGTCCGTCCATTCGACGAGTGGGGATCCCGGGGGACAAGAGTAGTGCTCTCATATGCGGGCATGGTGCTCGGGTATTACGACACCTGCGAATATGAGAGCATGCCACGGTGAGGGGGTAGGTGGCTGGGTCGTGACAAGCCTTGACCGGCCCCTTGAAATCCCCCACGTTCGTATGTCTTTGTAGGAGTTCGTAAATGCCTTGGTGGGAAGCGGACTTCTGGTGGGGTCTCCCCTATCCTAGACTTAACCATGATTAAATCATGTTTGCATATGATCATAACTATTCATTTGTATGGCCATGACTAGATACATTAGATTACTCCAATAGGTTATTCATTTATTCTTTATCTATTTTCTTTATCCTTTCTTTGGTGGATTCTTAAGTGTGTGTCACACTATCTATAAAACCGTTCATGCTTACCCCTGTTATGAACAAATTGGTCTAAGCAAACATGTGTTCCTCTATTCAAATGCCATGCTAGCTTAATAAACACATGCCTTCCTTTGGGAAAATATAAATAACGATACCACCAATACTTCCCGTGAAATGCTACAACGATAGATCCGTGCGCTTGCGGATGAAATATCTATAACGACAAGATCTATCCGTTGACATTCCCGTTCGGATCACCGACATAGTGGTTTCACTTGGGGATGTCGGCGGCGCATTTCTGGCGTCGTCATTGGGGATGGGTTCTAAACCTGTTTCCAAAGTGGTTGCGCTTTAAGAAATGCAACATAAGTCGTATGTAAGCATGGTGCTTAGATATGAGTTATTTGCGGATGCCATCTATATGCTTTGGGTCGTTGGGTAGTTCGTGAGGGTGACGGCTGATTGAGTCTTCTATGATCCTCCCCATGTATATAGAAAACGATAGAACGTGGGTCGCGATGAAGGCTAATTTATTTCATCATAAATCTTCCTTAGTTGATGTTCCTTATGCTATATAATTATGATTTAACTGTGCTATAGATAAGAATATTTAACCTACTATGCTTAGACTTAATGATTGGTAGCTATTTAGAAGTCTTTTACTCATAGAGTAGTTATGATTGTCTTTACCACATTAGTCGAGTCTCTACATCTTTCTATCTCCGGAATACCATTATCTTAGTTATCTTAGTTATCATTATTATTATTAGTGACATTTACTTTAGTTATTATTAGTATCATTATTATTTACCATTTATCTTTTATTATTTATTTATCCTTTATTATTTATTTACCCCTACTAAAGTATTGGGATGATTGATTTATTATAAGTAGAAATAACAATGATTAATTATGAGTCATATAAATGTTTGCCTCACAGTCCTTCCTTTGGGAAAAAAATAAATTACAATGCCCGGAATACTCTAGGTGAAATGCTACAATGGTATAGAGTTAATTTTTAGATTTATATCTATGCACTTGCGGATATCAATTTATGCATATGATTATATTTATTGAGTAAGTGTGAATAATTTTATACCAAGCACTTCGGCATCGTTGCGGGGATAGGTTTTATATCTATGTTTAGCGACGACGTTAAGAAAATGCCAACAAGCATTTCTCGGCGCCATTGCCGGGGAAGGAAGAGTAAATATGGCTCTAGAATAATAAACACTTATAGATAAATCATAACCTTTGCTTTAGCAGGGATTACCTTGTTTTTGTTTTGTTTTTTTATTTTATTTCAGGGTAAGATCATATAAAATTTGGTTGTGGATCATTAGTTTCTCATCAATTTATTATCAACCAGATTAGAAGAAGAAGCTTTGAAGTCGGTTTTTTGAAGTTATGGCAAATCCCAACAAGACTACTGCACAAATTCTCGGCTCTTAGCTTCGAGAACATTCATGTTGGACCAACACTAGATATCAACAATGAAGAGTTTGAGTTGAAGCCAAGCCTCATCAATCTAATTCAAACCATCACATTCAGTGGAAAGTTACATGAAGATGCCACCACACATCTGCAGAATTTTACGGAGATCCAGTAGCACCATTGTCATCAAGAACATTTCTCAAGACATCACATTACTTCGTTTGTTCCCATTCTCGTTGGAGGGATGAGCGAATCATTGGTTCTACATGAGCAAGGATCGATTCACTACATGGGCATTATGTGCCGAAGCATTTTTAGAGAAGTATTTCCCAGCCAATAAAACGAATATGTTGAGAGGAAGAATTACAACATTCCGGCAACTAAAAGGAGAACCTATTCCGGATGCATAGGAACGTTTTCAAGACTATATCCAAGATTGCCCAAATCATGGAATGGAAGAATGGTTTCTCATACAAACATTCTTCCACGGATTAATTAGAAGATCACAAGAACAACTAGATGCTACTATTGGAGGATTATTTATGTCCCTCACTCTTAAAGAAGCTCAAGATATCATGAAGAGGATCGCAGAAAATCATGGATGGACATCATACAACATTCAACCATGCTATGAAAGTGAAGCAATGCTAGAAGAAGTATGTGCCCTATCTACTAAGATGGATGTGCTATTGGATTGGCTTGAACAGAGAGCGAATTACAAAAGAGATAGACAAGCCATTCAAGATGCATACACTTTGCTCAAAAATCGAAAAAGAAAGTGTTCGAAATCCCCTCATCTCAATATAGTAATATCATCTGCTCACAAATGAAGGATCAAGGGAGGATTCAACCAACATCAATCAATCAAGGTAAGTACCAAGGTGAGTATAAAAATAAACAACCACCTTTGAAAGATTTAATATTACAATAATCTAGAATAAATGAGATGGTTAATAAAAAGCTTGCCGCTAATGATAAGATGCTATAAAGTATTAATGAGAAAATGGATAAGTTTTCATCTGCTTTTCAAGATCAATAAGATTTTAATAAAAAGATAGAATCACAAATTATGGAATTATTTGCTAGATTGCTGTTACCACTAACCCCGAAAGCAGGTTCAAAATATCACTACATGAAGAGGTAAGGCCACCGATGACCGACCTTATCCAAAGGGGAGCACGGAGAGCCCCAAAGATGCAAGGCGAGAGCGGCGAAGAAGAAAAGGATGATTCAGAAGCGGAAGAAGCTATACCACAAGAACATGAATTACAGCATGATTACCATGATACTCCAATTCTACCATTTCCACGAAGAGATAAAAGAGCTAAAGCCAATGAACAATTTGGAAAGTTTGTGGAAGTAATCCGAAGTTATATATCAATGTTCCGTTGATGGATGCCATACAAGTGCCTATTTATGCAAAATATCTTAGAGACAATAAAAGGCCACTACCTACCACTGAAGTTGTCAAGCTAACAGAGGAATGCAGTGCAGCCATTTTAAATACAGCACCTATCAAGAAGAAAGATCCTGGATTTCCTACTATTGAGTGCTCAATTGGAAGTCAGACTTTTGAGAATGAATTATGTGATCTTGGAGCAAGTGTCAGTGTTATGCCCAAGAAGGTTTTTGATAAGCTCAACTTCTCGACACTTACACCCACTTCAATGTGTTTGCAATTAGCGTATCAATCAATTCGTTATCCCGTGGGAATTGCTAAGAATATTCCGGTAAAAATCCGAAGTTTCTTCGTCCCAAAGAGATTTTGTGGTACTTGACACGCAAGAAGACATGAAGACGCCACTCATTCTTGGAAGACCCTTGCTGAGTACACTCAATGCTCACATTGATGTTGGAGCTAGAGAAATCAAGTTTAGCATTAATGGAAAAGAAGAAAGGTCGCTTTTAGGCCATGACCGGAGCAGGCCTCATTAATAAAAAAAATCATGAAGAGCAAGAATTATGTACATCATCTCCAAAACAAGACGATAAACCTGATCAACTAAATATATCTGCACCAAGGGCACGGACATCCCTGCTCTCCATTAAAAAAGGTAATTTGGTAAGTGTCCTTAATTTAATTTCTTGCATTACAGATTATTTGCTTTCTTGTCTTAAGATTTACTAGAAAATATAAAAAAGAACTTTTCAAGGCATAACAATAATTTAAGTCCCATATAACTAGGATTTACGATGTGTTAAAATCCCCGCAAGTAATATTTACTGTGGAGGCAAAAAAATGCAAAAATACTGTCATTAGAATTCTTATTTTTCATAGATTTATAAAATTAAATTTATTTTGTATAATTTTGGGACATTATACGGTATAAATATGGAAACACATGTGACCCATTTGTCATACACTCATCATCTCCCACATACCACCATTTGTCTTTTTCATTTATTCCACTCTCTACCTACCCCCACTTCACATGGCTTGATCCTGGACCAAAGAAAATGGTTGGTAGTGTCACATGGGCACTAGACAAGGTGGAGGAGCATCTCGAGGAGGCAGGGCCACTTTGGCCACTAGCCACAGACGGCCGGCCAACAAGGCCTGGACGGCCATCCTGCTGTCTCCTCCCTCTCCTCCATTCTTCTCACACCACTCATTCACTCCATTTCCACCTCTAGAAACCACACCAACCCCTTTGAAACCGAGCACAAGTTCGTGATTGAGAGTGAGCTCATTTTGAAGAAAAATTAAGGGAAGTGAAGGTTGAGTAAAAGATCTTTGATTATTTTCTCTAACCCTCATCTCTGCTCTAGTCTTTGTTGAGAATATTTCTTGCAGCAAGAAAGCATGAAGAACTTCAAGAACAAGCTATCATCCATGGTTTCTCCCCGTCAAACAAGGAGTAGAACAAGAGCAACTTCATCCTGAGGAAACTCTAAGATGGACCTCGATTCACCACCACCTACCATAGGAGGATCTTCATCTCAACCACCCCAAGGTGAAACTCTTTCTCTCTTGTTTGATAGAGATATTCAATTTGAAAATAGGCAAGAGAGAGCTAAATTTGCAGACCTTAAGGACAAAGAATTAACTTTGACACCTATTATTGATCCTGAATTGCTTGCTTCTACCGGTATGGATGTTGAATTTCAACTTGTTTTTAGAAGCATATGATGGGAAGATGCTTGGGAAATAAATGAAAGAGGATGTGGATTGCTTACAATTGAATTTTTATGCACCTTAGAGACATCTAGCACTGGACCATCCTTTAGAATGTTTAATAGATCATTTTCTCCAAACTGGATGCAATTTAGTAGACTACTTGGATTTCCTGAAGCATGTCATGTAGACCTTGATCATGCTTTGTGAGACTTTGATAAAGCCCAATTTTGGAAGGAGATATCTAATTTGGCATTAAGAAGTAAACCATGCACGGATGAAATGCATAATCCAACTTTAAGGTTCATGCATAGGTGGCTATCAATAACATTTTTTCTAGAGAAGATCTTAGACTTGCTAGACGAGAGGAATTAAAACTGATGTATGCCATGGTTAAGAGAATTAAAATTTCACCTAAATTTATTGCTGAATATTGGCTTACATTTCCTAATTTAAAAGAGAGGAAAGATTTCTTGTACTTCATGGATCACTCGCATTGCTAACAATCTTGGTTTATTACAAAAATGCTAATATTGAATACATTGAAGAACCTCGTCTAGTTTATGATTATTCATTCTTTTATTATGCTCATCTGATTAAAAAAGAGAGGGAATAAAATTGTCATGTTTTATCAGGGTTACATTAATGAATATGAATTACTAGACCCATCTTTGAGGCTGTATGTGGTGGATAGTTTTGTTTTTTGATTTGCAGAGGCAAGGACCAACCTTAGGGAGAAGCTCATCCAGATGCATAAGGAACCCACAGCCTCAGTACCAAGAAAATGATCCTACTCCAGCTGCACCAGCTTATCAGGGATATTATGGTTTTGACCAACCTGGACCCTCACGTCCATATGGAGTATTAGGAGGAGAATGGCCATCACCTCATCATTCAGAAACATCTACAGGAACTTCTTGGGGACAAGGTGAATCCTGGGGGCATGGACACTTTCATGAGTATCAAGGGGCACAATATGAAGAAACAAGCAACATATAAAGAGGATGTATGTCTTTCTCTGCACCAGCCCACCATAACCAAGGCGCCCCTGGGCCAATTCCATTCCATTTCATTACCATCCACCACCACAGCCTACCCACTCTACACCACCACCATATGAGCAACACCAACCATATCCACCATAATACTCACACCAAGGAGAGAATGTAGGAGAGATACTTACAGGATTTGGTGTTCGCATTGGAAACTTGGAGACAGGACAACAAGAGATACACAACACTCTTCAGCAACAAGGAGAATTCTATCACCATGTACATGAGGAAAATGAGAGGCATCACCAGCAAAATGAGTCAAACTGGGTTTATTTATTTGAGAGGATGAACATTCAGCCACCGCCACCGCCTCAGTGACTTCATCAGCTAGCTTGGAGGAGGATCCCCATCATTTTCAGTAAGTTTTCTTTACTTATTTTATTTTATTTTACTTTTATGCAAGATTGTTTATTTTCTACATTTTATAAGAAAAACCATAAAAAATGTGAAAAACCAGAAAACCTAATAAAAATTAGTTGGTAGATTTTAATTTCAGCATGATTAAATGAAAACCCAAAAATAGTGTGTAATATAAGTTTGCTTTAATCAATTTGTTTTTAGTTTACTTTCTAGTGTGCTATCTTGTTTTTAAGAGTTGTGTAAATAAGTAAAATCTGAAGTTATGAAGTATGCTCAAATTATAATACCTAGTGTTTAAACTTGAATTCTTCTATGGGTTGTATGAAATTAATTTGACATGAAGATTTGCTCTACACTTTGAAACCCGTGGGATGCATATGCTTGATCTAGATCTAGGTAATTGACGGATATGATATAAGATAGTTTGAGCTGCTATTCATCTTATTCTAAATGAAACTTAATTTCTGAGATTTATCTTTTGAAAAAAATGAACATTTGCATGATGAGATTCTACATGACAAGAGTGTGAAATTCCTACCAAAGCCAAGTTAAATATTTAGTATAGGAAAACCTTCCACTTTTATGCTATTTGTATTTCATTGAGTTAGTCAACCTTTGTTGTATACCTTATGAGAGGTTTGTCATACTCTTAAATCAAGATCACTTACATTCTCCACATCCACATATATACTTTTATGCTATTCCTACACTGGGGAGTACGCATCCATATATTTCCATCTTGTCCACCCAAAAATGTTATTCTCCTATGGAGAAGACCCCACAAAAAAATATTTCATTTATAGGTTTTAAATCAATAAATGCTCCAAAGTTTTTATCTCTCTCTAATATTGTTGTAAAAAGAAGCATGGGGCTATGCAAAAAGAATGATAAAAAGAGAGTTTAAAAAATAGACAAGTGTCTGATGTGAAAACAATGGATACTTAGATGCCCGCCTCTGATTAGAAAAAGAGAGAGAGAAAGAAAGAAAAAAGAAAAAGATAGCCCCCCTGTTTTCTTATTTTTTCCAAGTGCAAAATAAGAGAGACAAGTATTCCTTAGAAAAGGAGCAAAGTAGAAATAGGTTAGCCACTATATATGTTATCCACCATATTCCACACACATGCACCTCTTAATCTAGTTGTATGACTTAACTCTCTTTGGATCCATTGTTTGACTTTAACAATATATGTTTACAAATATGCATCGTACATGCCTCTACCTCACCTATGAGCTCCAAATATAAGCCTTAGTTGTAGGGTGAGAGAGAGAAGGCATATCACTATCATTGCCTTAGTGAGGATAAAAAAATTATATCACATACATGAGAGACTTGAGAGTGTCATGCAATGAATCTCTGAGTTTTATTTTGAAAACTTATAAAAACTCCAGAATGAAAGTCAAATGAAGAATTTGAGATACAGTGCTCACTTGATTATTCTGTCTTTCAATTACTCAAGATTTATGTGATTGCTAAAAGCTCCATGGTTGAAAAGGTACATGAGTGAGTTTGAAAGTCGGGTTTTTAAAAATTATAATCCGGAGAAGAGTTCTTGTTTAAATGCATGTGTATTCATCTTTGAATCTCTGAAAACGGTTTAAAATGTTTGCTAAGGGACTAGCAAAAGGTAAGCTTGGGAACTTGTTGATGGTAGATATAGTCTAAAATTAATGATAAAATATGCCATCAATCAAGGGATCAATGTTACTAAAAGATTATTATTTCTAATGAATTCCACGAGTTTTGTTGCATACCCAGTTTTATAGGAAAAATCCAAAAAAAGAGTAGAAAAAGGGAGAAAATGAGAAACGTAAGAAAAGGACCGAACCAAAGGCATTAATATAAATTCCAGGGACCTGAAGGACAAAAGAAGACACCTCGCGGAAGACGGGGCCCACATGTCGAAGGGGGGCCCCGCCGTCGGGGCCCCACACGGACGGCCGTCCGTGCCACGTGGTGCCACGTGTCCATCATCTTCGAAGCTTCTCACAACCGACCTTGAGATCAAATCTAGGCCGCCCAATCAAGTCGGGTTTTGATCCGACGGCTGAGATTCATCCCCCGAGGCTATAAAAGAAGAGGCGAGCTACCCCCTAAAACCTAATTCAGATTAGAATTCATTATTTCATAGTTTAGATTAGATACATTGTAATTAGGGTTTCCAGAGAGGATTAGAGAGCTCTAATTCTTCAAAGATTAGAGTTTAGACAATCTATTAGAGATTCAAGGAAGAGTTCGAGCATTGCTCGGGATTTAGATCTGTCATTCTTGGAGATACGGTAATAAATTTATTTGAGTTCTCATTATGATTATGCTTTATTTTGTTATATTACTCTTTGTTATGTTCTTAGTATATTCTAGTTTGATATTTGATATAGTTCTAGTTATTGATTATTATATGCATGAGATCGTGGACAACTTTGCTTTATTCTCGAGGGAGTTAAGTCGTAAGTCGTATGTAAGCATGGTGCTTAGATATGAGTTATTTGCGGATGCCATCTATATGTTGGGTCGCGGGGTACTTCGTGAGGGTGACAAATCTGATTGAGTCTTCTATAATCCTCCCCGTATATAGAAAATAGTAGAACATGGTTGTGATGGAGGTTAATTTATTTCGTCATAAATCCTCCTTAGTTGATGTTCCTTATGCTATATAATTATGATTTAAGCGTGCTATAGATGAGAATATTTAACCTTTTGCTATGCTTAGACTTAATGATTGGTAGTTATTTAGAAGTCTTTTACTCATAGAGTAGTTATGATTGTCTTTACCACATTAGTCGAGTCTCTACATCTTTCTATCTCTCGGAATACCATTATCTTAGTTATCTTAGTTATCATTATTATTGTTAGTTACATTTACTTTAGTTATTATTAGTATCATTATTATTTACCATTTATCTTTTATTATTTATTTATTCTTTATTATTTATTTACCCCAAGTAAAGTATTGGGATGATTGATTTATTATAAGTAGAAATAACATTGATTAATTATGAGTCATATAAATGTTTGCCTCACAGTCCTTCCTTTGGGAAAAAAAATAAATTACGATACCGGAATACTCTAGGTGAAATGCTACAATGGTATAGAGTTAATTTTCAGAATTATATCTGTAAACTGCGGATATCAATTTATGCATATGATTATATTTGTAGAGTAAGTGTGAATAATTTTATACCAAGCACTTCTGGTCGTTGCGGGGATAGGTTTTATATCTATGTTTAGCGATGACGTTAAGAAATGCCAACAACTATGTATCAAAGTGGGTAGAAGCTTTGCCATGCCGAGCCGCCGACTCCAAGCACGCAAGGAAAATGTTCCATGAAATAATCTTCCCACACTTTGGCACCCCCACGAATGGTGATAAGCGACGGGGGATCACATTTCATGGACAAGGGCTTCTAGCCTTCTTGCGTGAGTCGGGGCGAAGCACAACATTGCTACACCTTATCATCCACAAACAAGCGGTCGCCGAAACTTCAAACAAGCAAATTAAAAATATCCTGCAAAAAACAGTCAATGCAATGGGGAAAGGTCGGAAAGATAAGCTACCCGATGCACTCTGGGCATACAGGATCGCTTACAAGACACCCATTGGCATGTCACCATTCCAACTCGTTTATGGAAAAGTTGTCATCTGCGCCAAGAGAACTCGAACATCGAGCCTCTTGGGCAATCAAGAGTTGGAATATGGACCTCAAGCTAGCCGGCCGAAACCGACAGAAACAAATAGCCGAGCTAGAAGAGTGGCGTGAGAAGGCTTATCATAGTGCCAAGATCTACAAAGAGCGAACCAAAAAGATGGCACGATCACCGAGATTGTTCCCAAAACATTCAACAAGGGAGACAAAGTCTTACTTTTCAACTCCCGAGTAAAACTTTTCGGTGAAGGGAAACTCGGGAGTAAATGGAGAGGACCATACATCGTCATCGACACTGCACCACATGGCGCTATCACAATTCAAGACGATGACGGTAATATCTCTAAGGTAATTGGTCAACGACTCAAAGTTTTCCTTGAACCTTCTCACGATGCTAACATAGCTTTTCACAAAATAAATTTAGTAGATTATAAACCTTAAAAAAATTTATATATATAAATTTATATAAGAGAATTTATTTATATATTTTCTTATGCTAACCTCGCTAACTCATTCTTTTATTTACATTTTTTTATTCTTTTATTTGATGCATAATAAAATAGCACAATGACAAAATTACCCTCACTAAGATATCATGATCATGATCTAATTTTGAATATATTTTGCTGATCAATTAAGACCTTTTGTCATTAGTGCTCAAATCATGAAAAAATAGCAACGTTGCATCCTTTGATCTACCATGATCAAGATCACATATTCTTTATCACATTCTGATCGGGTAGAATCAAATCGAAGACCGCCGCATCTCGGTCTAGAGGATGACATGTGGGCCCGAGAGAAATTTGAGCGAGAGACGCGGGCTGCCCGGCCGGACCGCCGGGTCGGTCGAACCTGTCTTTGGGCGCCGATCGAGTTCAAATTTTTACAAAGATCCCACCGATCCTCTCGAGGATCGTGACCATGGCGGTGCTCGTTCACTTCCTACGCAGGAGAGGGCGGCGCCTATAAAACCCCCCTCATACCTCTCCTCCATTCATCAACTCAAAGCCATTATTCTTTCCCCTCACAAGTTGTGCTAGCTCTCCCAATACCACCATGGCCAACCTTGCCTTGACCTTGTATAAGAACCTAGGCCTTGATATAGAACCTATCGGCAAGGATCAAGAGAGGCCTTTTGAGAAGGAAGAAGCAATGTTCGTAGTGGCGGAGCCCCTCACCATCATGCCTCCGCCAACCATGGGCGGCAGACCAAGCAACAAGTTGATGACAAAGAAGAAGGCACCACAAGCTGCTGCTCCCAAGAAGAAGATGGTGCCACCATCTTCATCCTCTGGCGCCACCGGCTCTAAGCGAAAGATCCTAGCAAGTAGCGAACCTAGGAAACGCCCCTTTGTAACACCTTTGGGTGGATCCGCTCCCCCTAGCTCATCCTTGAGAACCACTAGGACCGCTCCACCTCCTACCACAAAGGAACCAGGAAGCTCGAAAGCCGCACCTAAAGTTAGGAGGGTAAGGAAGCCATTGGGAAGTCCTCCCATCAAGGGTCAGCCCGCCGGTTCTTCAGCAATAGTGAGGACGAGAAACCCCCTAAAGGTCCTACCCTCGCTTCACTCAGCGCTAGCAACCGCAGCCTCTGCGCCAGCATCAAACAAGCCCACAATCGCATAGCCGAGGGGAACTTAGAAATTAAAGAGATAAAAGACTCTATCAATGAGCTTCGCCGAGGCTTTAGCTTAAAAGTCGGCAAGGGTAGCAAGGGCAGCAAAGGTGACCGGCGCCCTTGACCCAATCCTCTAAAGCCACTCCTCGGTACAATAATACTTTCCAGCATTTCCCTTTTATTTATTTCCATATCATGTTTATGCCCGATAATATCAATAAAGAAAAACAAAAAATTGCAATATTCTTGCACTTGTTTTCTTGTTCTTTGTATTTCATAATCAACAGGAAAGAAAACAAGTGTGGGGGAGGACAACACATAAGCCGCACAACAAAGTAATAATTTTCACAAAAAGGTTGTGCGCCTCCATCTCTCTCTCATTCCCAAATAAATTGAAGTAATTCTAGAGTTTGAATAAACTCCATTCACATGTCTTCCTATGATTATATAAGTTTGCATACATTTTATTCCTCGCACACATTCCTGCAAACTTGTGAACACTTGGATTAGGGAACCTAGATTACCTAAGAAATTGACAAATGAGATATAGTAGGATGAGATGATTCTTACTCACTCTTACAAAGTACTTGGGATTTCTTTTGCAAAATAAAATAAATAGCATGTTCCTTGAATCGCTTTGAAATTCCTACCAAGGCCACAACAAAAATTTATGAACCATCCACATATACCTCTTGCTTTGTGTTGTGTTTTATCAAAACTCTGTGACTTTTTGTTGAGATTCTTGGCATGCACCTATGATTGAGATACACATACACCCACAAATAAAACGTGAACTCTTACACCGAGAGTTGCGCACAACATGCACCCTTTTCGTCCACAAAATACTTACTCCATGCAACCATTATCTCTCAAGTTTCATACGCCAGGAAGGAAGATATGGGCTATTCTAAAAAGGAAAGGAAGAAAACACATGCCAAGGGGCATGAGAATAATAGATTAGTGTCTAAATAAAAACAATGGGAACAATATTTCCCGTAAAAAAAATGATGATGAAAAAAAAGAGAAATAGCCCGTACTTTCCAAAAGGCAATTATTCAAAGAGATATTCAACACAAGGAGCACAAAAAATATATACTTAGCATATTTCCATACACTTGCACATCTCGATCAAAGTTTATGCCTTGCATCTCCATATGGTCTGGGTTTTGATCTAGCAACATATGCAAAGTAAGTTGAACTCCACTCATGATCACTCCTACCCAAAGCTCCACATATAGCCCGCAGTGATAGGATGATCAAGATAAAGGCATTGTGCAAACGCCTTGGTGAGTATACAAAATACAAAATATTTGAGCGATTCGATAGAAGCATTCAAGGAACACATGTTATCTTTTACAAAATTATAAAAACCCAAGTATCTGAGTTTGAGAAAAGTGAGAAGATTTGAATCCAGACTATTCCGTTTCTCAATTTCTCTAAATATTCTATTAGACACTTTGAAGTTCACAGGTACAGGTGAAGCCTGGAATAACCTATATGCGTCTTGAAATCAATGGAGATGAACCCGCTTAGTCACGCACTTTACTCGAGGACGAGTAAAGACTAAGTGGGAGTTTGTTGGCGATCCTTAACTAATATTCTACCGCCAACTTTATTCACATAAAACATGATAAATATTCACTAAAACTCTAGAATAGGGCTTATAAACTAACACTTCCACAAGTTTTGCTATATTTACATGTTTTGCGAGGGACAAACTTGAAAATGACCAAAATGCGCTTTCCAGAAGGCGTAAACAAGCAAACATGTACAAGCCCGACATTTCAAGATGCAAACGGACCAAAGCACCCTTGGATCCGTGACCTAGGCCGGCCCAGCAGCCCACCAGAGAAAGGCGGTTGCAAACAGGGCCAGTTCGGGTCCGGCCGGACCCCCGGTGGGGCCATTTGAACCGCCCTTTCTCTAGCGGTACATTCAATGCGGGGAGAGGCAGGTTGCATGGGGTGCTTTCCTAAATTGCAGCGCAAAACCGACCTCTCCACTAGTACTTAAGGATGGATCAAGCTCCTTCTTCAAATCATGTTCCACTTTTCATTCCAACTCCAAATGCACAATTGAGAAGAGAAGAAGAGCCACATTCCTTAGTGTAGATCATTTCTAGAAGGGAGTGAGAGAGGGAAAGAGTGTAGAGGAAGAGTGGAGTAGTGACCCCCTCTACTTCCTATACATCGGCTTCGCCCTTGTACATCGGGTGGACGGAGTGCCGGATCTGTTGGCTCCCGCCTCTACACTTGTACCTCTACGTTCATCCTACTAATTGGAGTAAGACATTCATGCTCTACTTTCAGTTGTTATCTTTAAGTTCAAGTTATTATTCTCTTTACAAGTCTACAGGTTCGTTGTTCATCCTTGGACGGATGCTCTAGTAGAGGACTCCTTATAAAGATGGATGTTCCTGGCCAATGCTAGAGTAGTGGCAAATAGCATGGACATGGTGTTTAAGCTATAAGTCACCTTTGTTTGCTGTGTAGCCCATAGTAGTGAGGTAGGCGACAGGTGGTGACAGCCCTGTTCATCCCTTATACTCCTCCATGTTCGGCTACAGAGTAGAGCTGGAGGCCGGCATCACCTGGCAGACCAAGTGCAATCCGGTGCCTGAAGTAAGCTTATAGCGGCGAAGGTATCTTGGCACTTAGGATCACAACTTTAGTAGAACCTCACTACCCAAGTCTACCTTCTTCGTCCTTCTCTTGGTAGCTAGCTAGAATGACTTAACGCCCGTTCCCTATGGAAAATACGATAACCCAATACTTCCGGGTGAAGTGCTACAACGATACTTTCCATGCACTTGCGGACTTATCTGCTTACGCTAAGAAATACTAACAATGGGCCAGAGAAGTATGAGTGATTTCACCATGGAATGGATGAACAAGACCAGTTGGACCATGCATTTGACAATGCTCCCAGATATGTTCAAGTTTTATGTCCTTGCTCCCGATGTGGAAACAGGAGGAGGCAAAACAAGGACAACATGGGTAAACTTCTTCTCAGGCATGGATTTACACCGAACTATACCACGTGGGTCTACCATGGTGAAGCCCATTGTATGAGAGAGGAGGTGGTGATACCACGCCTCAAGGCTTGTGATGCTGATGCCGGAGTAGCAGACTGGTTAGATGGTGTTCACCAAGCACAGTTCGCTGAATCATGTAATAAGGAGGAGATGGAGGAAGATGCATAGTTGTTCTACAAAATGATGGACTTGGCTGCTAAACCCCTTCATGATCACACCACAGTTTCTCAACTGGATGCCATTGGACGCTTATTAGGGTTGAAGTCCAAGTTAAACGTGAGTCGAGAAGGCTTCGATAAGATGTTGGCCCTGATTGGCACCATGCTTTCACGGGGCCACATTCTGCCACAGAGCATGTACGAGTCACAGAAACTCCTCAAAGCACTTAAGATGCCATATGAGCAGATACATGCTTGCCCGATGGGGTGCGTCCTATTTAGGAAAGAACACACGAATGCAAAGTACTGTCCAAAGTGTAAGTCCTCCAGGCATGTGGAGGTAGACTCTGGCGATGGTCAGAAGAGGCAGCTTCCGTACGCCGAGAAAATCCTACGGTACCTTCCGTTCGTACCGAGAATCCAACGGCTATACATGACCAAGGATTCCGCGAAACAGATGACATGGCACAAAAAGGGCAAACGATACAATCCTGACAAGATGGTACATCCCTCCGATGGTGAAGCATGGCGCCGCTTCGATGAAAAACATCATGAGAGAGCTGATGAGGTTCGTAATGTACGTGTTGCGCTGGCAACAGATGGGTTCAATCCTTATGGAATGATGGCTGCCCCATACATATGTTGGCCCGTGTTCATTATCCCCCTCAATCTCCCCCTGGTGTCACCTTTCAACGACAACACATATTCTACTCATTGATCATTCATGGACACCCGGAGAGTAATATGGGTGTGTTCATGGAGCCTGTGATGGATGAATTGATCCATGCTTGGGAGGAAGGCTCCTAGACATACAACCGAGCTATAATGACAAGCTTCAAAATGCACGTTTGGTACCAGTACTCCCTGCATGACTTCTTGGCGTATAGTTTATTCTCATACCGGTATGTTCATGGGAAGTTCCCATGCCCAATATGCAAGGAAGGTGTGAGGTTCATCTGGTTGCAGAAGGGTGGCAAGTATTCGTCGTTCAACAAACATCATCAATTCCTCTCTCTTGACCATCCATTCAGACAAGACATCAATAACTTTACAAAAGGTGAGAAAGTGACAGACCCTCCACCACGGATGTTGACTGGTGCTGAGATTCATGCTTGGATAGATGCATTTGTGGCCAATCCAGAAGGTGGTTTTGTGGGATATGGTGAGCAACATATGTGGACTCATAAGTCGGGCTTGACGAGGCTCCCCTAATTTGATGACCTTCTTCTGCCACATAACTTTGATGTAATGCACACTGAAAAGAATATCACCGAGTCACTTTGGGCAACACTCATGGACACTAAAAAGTCTAAGGACAACCCTAAGGCTAAAGTGGACCTCACAACGTTATGCGACTAGCCAAAGTAAGAGATGCAGCCTCCTAGAGGTCACAAGAAATGGACTAGGCCTAAGGCTGATTTCGTCTTGGACATCCAACAAAGGATGGAAGTACTTCAATGGATTAAGACACTAATGTTCCCAGATGGGTATGCAGCGAATCTGAAGAGGGGAGTGAACTTATCTACTCTACGAGTCAACGGGATCATGAGTCATGACTATCACATATGGATTGAGCGGCTTCTTTCGGCGATGGTTTGAGGCTTTGTCCCTGAGAATCTTTGGCTAGTGCTGATAGTGTTGAGCTATTTCTTCCGTCAGCTTTGTGCCAAGGTGCTATCTAGGACCGTCATTGCTGACTTGGAAAAAGCGGCACCTGTGTTGCTTTATAAGCTAGAGAAGATCTTTCCACCTGGCTTCTTGGCCATGCAACATTTGATTGTGCACCTCCCATATGAGGCACGTATGGGGAGGGCGTGCAGTTCTGTTGGAGCTTTCTAGTCAAGAGAACTCTAAAGGTTGTACGCAAAAAATATAGAAATAAAGCCAGAATTGAGGCTTCCATTGCAGAGGCATACGTTGTGGAGAAGGTGTCAATCTTCACAGAAAAGTACTACACCGAGAACCTTCCTAGTGTGCATAATCCACCCCCTCGTTACAATGCTGGTGAAAATGAATGGAACCATAGCCTTTTCCGAGGCCAACTGGGAACCGCAAGTGGATCGACCACTAAGAAGTTGAGCAATGAAGAGTGGCGCAGTATCATGCTATATGTGTTGACCAACCTTCCCAAGGTGGATCCGTACATTCGATAAGTTCTCGATGAACTTGTTTGAATATGCCATCACTATTCAACATCCAACCCCCTTGTTTCTCGTTGGTACAAGGAATTCATTCATCAATCCCGGCATGAATCAATGGATCCTACCCCACAGGAAATTGATACCCTTCTTTCACGAGGTGCGGGATCGGGGGCGTAAATTTCATTTCGTGGTTCCGATAAAAGGTACTTGTCCAATTTAGCTCTACTTAGTTCGACATTTCAAGTTGATCGTATGTTTTAATAATGTAACGATCTATCTTGCTAGGCCTTGTAGGCCCAAACCGATGCCTCTATGTGCAACGAGTTGAGACACGTTGCAAAAGGTTATGACTCTAGGGTTAAGTCATTTACCGGTTATGACGTGAATGGATATCGCTTTCACACAGCAAGCTACGAGAAGAGTCGGCGCAATCGGAAAACCACAAACAGTGGAGTGTTTATGGCCAAAGACCGATGGCAAAGAATATTATGGCAGAGTTGAAGAAATATATGAACTTTCATTTCATGGTTCGAAACATGTTAAACGTATCATGTTCAAATGCCATTGGTTCGATCCCGAACGTATTCGATGGAATGATATTCTTGGGCTAGTCGAGAATTGTTAGGATTCCATCTATCCAAGAGCCGATGACTATATTGTGGCTCAACAGGATGTGCAGGTTTATTATACGTCATACGCCTGTCAAAGCAAAGAGTATCTTAAGGGTTGGGATATTGTGCATAAGGTATTGCCACACGGTAAACTACCCGTCCCCAAACAATGAAGGTTACAACTTGATCAACCCAAATACATATGATGGAGAGTTCTATCAAGAAGAGGAGCTACAATTGAGGTTTGTGATAGAGTTACCCGGCGTGAAATGGTTGATGACGTGATAGAGTTACACGGAGATGAGGTGGAAAATTTGAAGGACTTGCAAATGCTTGATCGATTACATTTAGGCAATGACAATGAAGACAACATTCCTCTTTCGGATAGTGTTGATTATTTGGAGAATATTGATAGTGATGACAAGACCTATGATCCAAATTTAATCACAATCATGATGAAGATTATTTCTAATACATGTAATACTATATTTTTTCTAATTAAGTTTTGTTTATTTTGCATCTATTTCTAATTATGTTTTGCTTATTATTTGGACAATGTTGATACGATGACAACACCTTTTTGTTTAATTGCGGGTGATTGAACAAAGATGGCGGGCTACCGTCGGAGGGCCATGTCCTCATTTTACTAGTGTAGAGCACACACGCCGCCACGCGTGACGAGGACGCAGCCGGAGGGGTCGGATAGGAGGAGGAGGAGGAATGGCGGCGGCCGCGGTGGCGGTACCTCCCCCCACCATAGGAGGAGCCGTAGGAGGACGAGGAGGAGAAGCGAAAGCGGCGAGACGGACGAGGATGAGGAGGAGGAGCAGCCGGCCGGGGACGACGAGGAGGAGCCTCCGAGGGCGTCGAGGGGAAGTCTGCCCGACACGGGTTCCGCTTCCTCTGGTTCGATGAGTGTCTACTTGTGCGGTCCCGCAAAGATCCCTCGCCTCCGCCTTCTCACCAACACCCGGTGATTCGCCCCCAATGGCAAACTTAAGTAACTTTAGATGTTATCACCACTACTTCATTTCAAATGTTGAGAGAAACTAATAATTTGACTTACTTGTGCAGGAATTGGCTGGTTGTGTCGTTTGGTGGCACACGCGTCCCCAATGGCATCCTTGGTCTTCTGTGCAGGCAGCACTACCCCAGCCTTGTTAGGTACCAGATGAGGCTAGAGCTGGCCTACACATTTGACCACTACCGCGTCGCCGGAGACGCCGACTACGGCAATGTGGTGGAGCGGGTGAAGGCGGAGTTTTGGGTAAGTCCCCCTCGCATTTGTTATTGCATTCATTGGACTTTTCTTGAAATAATGACAGGATACATCGTGTTTGTATGCAGACTTATTTCAGATGTGAGGATCTAAGGCCGGGCGGATGAGGTGCTTATCGGATCCACCAAAAAACGTGTCACCGACATGCATCACAAGGTGAAAAACTAGTGCGTCATAACCTACTACGGGACCCAGCTTGGAGAGAAGATCGAGAAGGATAAAGCGAGAGAGACGACGCTGACTCGGGACCAGTACCTTGAGGTAGATGAAGAACATTAATATTGATTCGTTTTGAGATTAAGTAGGTTTAATTTGATCTTACTATATGTCAAATGCTTCATGACGTGTATATGATTCCCGACCGTGCCGTTCCTATCCCGAGTGCTGGGAGATGATGGTGGATAGGTGGTTCAAGCCGACTACATCCGGTACTTTCAACGCTGCCCGGGAGCGGCGTTTGATGATGCAAGGTCCAACACACCATCAAGGCAGCCGTAGCCTCGCCGGATACAAACAAGCATGGGTACGCATATTCTTTTATCGATTCTGATGCTCAATTCTGTCTGGTTTCTAATCATCTTGCTGTCTTTCTCACAGATGGCGGCACATCCAGGCAAGGAGTGCAACAACTTCGAGGCATTCTGTATGGCCCACAAGGGCAAGGCGTCGTCCGACGTAGTCTGCAACCTGGAGGACCCGCCTGAGGCGTACAGCAACCCGAGCATCCATGCCCGCATCAATGAGTACACGTCGGCGGCAAGGTCGGTCCATGGGGCAGAGTACGATCCGTGCACAGAGGACATTGATGCAGAGCTCATCATGAGGTTGGGTGGAGGCAAGAAGCACGGGTGGTTGTGGATTGGCGATGGCGTCATCAACAATGCCCCTCTCTCCCTCTCCCGGATCCGTGCACGGAGCACGAGCTCGACCCAGCCATACGACAACGACCAAGCCCTTCACAAAGAATTGGTCGAGACACTCTAGGTTATTCCTGTTTTACTCGCCGTACATTGATCTTTACACACCTTAATTAGGTTTGCATTACTGAAACATTATTGTGAAATATTGTAGGCGGAGCTAGAAAGTGAAAAGCGACAACGGCAGGAGCTGTAGGCCAACCGCCAAAGGAAGCTCGCCGAGCAGTAGGCCTAAGCGCAGAGGCTGGCAGACTTTAGGAGGTTCCTAGATGCTCTTGGCCAAAAGTCGGGTTTCACTTTGCCACCTGCGCTGTTAGCTCCACTCGCTCCGCCTACGCATGTTGACCCTACTCCTGTGAGTATGAAACTTTATTGTTTTCACTTGTTCACGCTAATCTGTCTAACACATGAAATCTCTTCTCCTTTGTGCAGCCTCCGTCGGCGGGTTCGAATCAGCGCCCGGTAGGTGATCAAGGTTTAAATTCACCGTGCACTCAGATTCCACCTTTCCCATGAACTTATTTGGTGATGAACTTGTGATACACTGTGATGCACTTGTGGATTTGTGGACTCATCGACTTGTGGACTTATTATTAGATATGTGACATATTGGGATCTACTGGACTTATTATGATATATATGTGATATATTTTGTGATCGTTGTGATATATGTGACGGATGTGGTAAATATGTGATATATGTGGTAAATATGTGATGGATGTGATAATTATGTGATATATATGTGATATTTTCTATTTGTCAAGGTGGAATGTAATAAATAAATAAAAACGCTGTTTTGGGTCACTTTGTCGAGTGCCGCTCGGCAAAGGGGCCTTTTGCCGAAAATGCCATTGTCATGGCACTCGCAAAGCTGGGAAAATTGGGCTAAAAAATCCATTTTCTCGGCTTTGCCGAAAGTGCCATGGTCACGGCACTCGGAAGGAAGCTTTGCCGAGAGTGCCGTGACCATGGCACTTTCGGCAAAAGTTACTGTGCCTTGCCGAGTGCCGCGTGACCATGGCACTCAGCAAAAGCTGCAGGAGCTTTGCGCCGAGTGCAATGCGAAGACACTCGGCAAAAAGTTTTTCACACGAAAAAAAAAAAATCATTGCCGAGTGCGACACTCGGCAAAGAATTTTCCAAAAAATAAAAACATCTTTTGCCGAGTGTGACCCTTGGCAAAGAAATTTAAAAAATAAAATGAAAATTCTTTCTCGAGAGCGACGCCGGCAAAGAAAATTCGAAAAAAAAAGAAAATTCTTTTCCGAAGGCGACCCTCGGCAAAGAAATTTCCAAAAAAAAAAAAAATTTTTGCCGAGTGCGGCATTCGGTAAAGTTGCCGCCAACGGCGCCCGAGCCGTGGACGGCGACTTTTCTTTGCCGCCATGCCGAGTGCCCGATAAAGCACTTCGGCAAAGGGCCCTTTGGCCGTGAAATTTTTGCGACCGCCTTTGCCGAGGTGCGGCACTCGGCAAAAGCCATTGCCGAGTGCCGCAGCACTCGGCGAAGGACCGGCCTCCAGTTGTGCCAAGGCATTTCCCCAGGGCCTACACTACTGCCCTAAAACATTTTGGGTGGCGGGCGTTTTGGGCCATTCGTGGCGGGCACAGCCGCCCGCCACCCTTGAAAGGCCACGGTTAATCGTGGCCTTAAGCGTGGCGGGTGGCTGTGCCCGCCACGCATAATCCGTATCCGTGGCGGGCGTCGTAGCGCCCGCCACGGTTAACATCATATGCGTGGCGGGCGAATAACCAGCCCGCCACGGTTAATATGTTTACCGTGGCGGCACGTTATGTTGCCCGCCCGCGGATTAATTTTTTTAAAAAAATTAAATGCTGCTCCCCACACATTACAGCACCAATATATATTTATTTAAACAGCACAAAGACATAGATATATTCCATACATATCCAAAAGTCGCAAGTTTAACAAGTTCATGCAAATCCATAAGTTCAACAATTAAATGTAACACAAGTCCATACATATCCAAAGTCATATATACAGGCATATATATATATACATCGATTCTAACATCACTTTCGACCTACAATACAACTGTATGCATGTAGTCCTTTGGCCGTAGCAAGCTGGTCCATTTCCTTAGGTCTTCGAACTCCGGGAGACCCAGCTCACTGTCCCAATTGAAGAAATCGCCTCCTTCAAGCACGCATTGGTCTAGGAGGAACTTACATATATCTGCTACTGTACGTCTGAATCTGTTGTGATCACTTGTCTTTAGCACAAACTTGTGCCAATGCTTCAGTCCACGCTTTAGCTGTTTGTAGCTGTTCGTGTACTTTGCGCACGCCCTCAGGTACTCACAGGGCGTAGAAACCACACACGTTTGAGCCATCTGGTTGCTTGAGGCACTGCACACAATAAAGCAATGTAAGTAGTAATATAGAAGCAATATATAGGCAGTAGTGGTACAGAGAATTGGTTTTGATATACGTACTGGAAAATCTCGCATGATTTTGCATTATATCTCCATTGCGATCCTTACACTTCTGGGTTCTTCGATCATAGCAGTTTGGATCCTTCAAGTACTCCTTGTAAGCACTATACACGAAAAGCATTATTGTCAACGATGATATTCGACTCTAGCTAGTAATTGAATAAATAAACATTTCATAACTTACAATCTCAAGACGCTTTCAAATTTCTTGTAGCCTTTTGGGTTAGAGCCCCGGAGTGAGTCAAAGACGCATGCCTTGCCGTCCTGAGGATAGATTATGAACATTACCCAGTGTCCCCCATATGATTTTTTCCCGTAGTGGTAAGCCGCCATCATACAGCCATTTCGTTTCACCAGCTTCATACATGATAGTACGTACTGCGCGGCTTCCAACTTGGCGTTGTTTTCGATCTTTTTCCATTCTGCATCTCTCATCTACCGTCAACTTCGCCATGTCTGGATGTTCTTTTGGTAATTTAAAGCCTGAGATCTGATACTCATTTATAAGGTATGGAGAGAGATAAACAATACCTAGGCCCACAGTCAAGCTTACACGGGCCGACAACCTACGAGGACATGTGGTCGTGGCATAAGTACGTACTCTTCACAAATAATCTATAAGGATGTAAGGGACATGTGGAAGTCGTATTTCACTTACAGAGCAAACAAGGTTACTTGGGCGAGATCAAGGTCCTCTCGCCGTAGCAGTCTACACATGTCGTGGAACTCTATGGGCATCCATGCATCAAAAGGCAGGTTGAAGTACTCCTTGGGAACATGGATTTCAAAGTTATGTAAGCAGCGTTTTGCGCACTCTATATACCATGCATGGAATCTCCGAGTCTCCCAAGTCTTTTCATCGATGAGCTGGGCCCTAGGTATCATGAACTTCCCGAACTCGTACTTGCCAGGGCATTCGTCCGAGATAGGAAACAGATGCATAGGTGATTTTGGCCTGGAAAAGCGGTGCTACAAATGTTAGGTTCTGAAAAGAAGTAGACAGCAACATATTTGAGTTTTGTCCTAGCTACATGCTCGTTATTAGCATACCTTTCAGAGGCGTCAGATTTCCATATGAGCTTCTTATTAGGTGTGGCCTGCTTGTCGGTTTCGGGCTCCTGAGGCTTCTTTGGGGGAGGAGGACATGTGCTAGGTTCATCGAGGGGTGCTTTCTCCCTGATTGGTGTCCTAGGTGAGCTCGATTGGAGGCCTTGAGTGTGAACGGGTGTCTTTTTCCCCTGATGCATCCTCGGCAAGTGATGGCACCTACAGTGGCTCCTCGGGAGGTGTTGGCTCCAATGTCTTGTCCACCGGTGTCTTTGTCACCTCCCGAGGTTCTGGAGGCTCCAATGTCACGTCCGCCGGTGTCTTTGTCACCTCCTGAGGTTCTGGAGGCTCCAATGTCACGTCCGCCGGTGTCTCTGTCTGCTCCCGAGGTTCTGGCGCCTCTAGTGCGTTCTTGCCAAGTGCTGCCTCTTGTGCCTTGCCCACATCAGGTGCCGGTTCATTGTTTTGTGGAGGGGATCGAGGTGGACTGCTAGCAGGCGGACTGTTCGAACGTTGAGGAGGGTCGTCCGCACCGGCATCATCATCATCATCGCCACCATCATGAGGGTCGTCCGGCGGAGAACCCGAAGGCCGTGATGTCGATTGATCCGTCAACTCTCGGTTCCATCAAGTCCCCAAGAACAATGTCCTCCTTATTCCAAAGAATTTCAAAAAGAGGGCAGTCCCCAAGTTGCGTGCCCCGCAAGGGAGCCTCGGTACTCAAGCTCGTAGTCTAGGTACCCTGACTCCACCTACCCTAAGGTGACGACGGCATAGTCGGGAGGGATCTCATGCTCTTCAAACTCTTTGGTAGCCCCGCGAGGGTGTGCATACCCCATGGCCACAATCTTCTTCCTTCCCGCCCTGCCGAAGGGCACCAAGAGTGTGCACAGTGTCCGTTCAGTGATATCATCGACAGGGTACCGTGGGGCCAACTGCATCTGTGGTGGTGGCACCAGCACGCCAACCTGGCGAAACATCTGGTTCCTCAGCTCAACCATCTTGGGGTCGTTGCTCGTGAAGGCGTCTGCTATGGATTTGCTGATCATTTCTTTCATGGCCTCATCACGACCTTCCTGTCTCAAGCCCTCCTTGTACCTCTGCCTCGAATGAGACGAGGCAGCATCCGACCGCCACGTCTCACCGTCGCCCAACTCTTCCTCGAGCTTACGCCACGGATGCGGCCGCGATGCTCGGGGTTTCCCAAGGCCAGAGTCAGCGCATCTTGTCCCCGACAATTTCAAGGCTCCCGGGCTGCTCGAGCGCGGTGGCCTCGATGACAGCCTTCTCTACTTCCTTGATCTTAGCTATATTGCCCTGATCTGGATTCTTGGGCTGGTGGCCATACAGGTAGTTGCGTGTCCTTTCATCGCAGCCTTCGTAAGAATTTGGCTCCCCAGCTTCCTGGATAGCCCTTTCTTTGGCCCGCCACACCGGCGCTTGTGCAGCGTACGATTTGTTGCCCATGTGATGGGGGAGTTGGATCCTCTTTGCGAGTTCTGAAAACTTCTCGCTCTTTGCCTTTGCTTCGGGCGTGTTTCTTCTTCTGCAGAACTCTTCCCATACATTAGTAGTGATCATGGTGTACATGCTGCAGGGTGACTTCCCTTTCGACATCCAATCCTTGCCGAGCCTGTACTTCCAGTTCCTCCAGAGTTTCCCTGCGAGGACATAGACATGCCCCTTTACCTTCTTCTTATCGTAGTTATTGGGATACCTGAACCGTTTCTTCATCTCATGCCACACCCATTTCTTGTCACTTTTAGGCACCTGTTTCCAGTCTTCATGAAGTATGGAGATCTTATCTTTCACTAGAGCCGAGCACCGAGTCTTTGTACTTCGCGCGATGACCATCATGGGAAGCAATGGCTCTCCCCGTGGCCCCAACTCTTGGATGACATGAACCTCGCTGCTCTTCTTGTGCCTCCCATGTTGTCCCTTTCTTAGCTTCGGCTTTTGAACCCTTTGATCGCCCCAAGACGAGCTCGGGGAGGTAGCGGGTGGGTGTTGATCTGTTTCGTGCCCCTTCGGTAATTCTGAAGTCCGGGGAACCTTTCTTTTACGAACCTTTGTACTTTCAGCTTCATCCCCCGGGTTGAAATTCGGGTCATCTTCATCCTCCGTACGTCGTTTCCTTTTCTCGACACGGTTCATACGACGCCCACCACCGCATTAGGTGTAGAACTGGAGCTCCCGCCAGAGCTAGAGCTAGGACTTTCCCACTCAAGACGTTTCGTCTGAAGCGGCTCTTGAGTATCCATTTCAAGCTACATACATACATAGAGTACTTTAGTAATAGTAGTAGAATAGAAGGAGCAGTATGTAAGAGTAGACAAGCTCAATTCAAAATTGCGAAAAGAGTAAAACAATTATGTTGGCTCAGATATCGCCCCCTTGTGATCACATCGCTTCTAAACTGGTTGCTAGTAAAAGCCATCCTAGTTTAGCAGCTTTCATTTAAGTAGGGGGACATTCAATCATCATAGCCGCTGCCTCAGCATAAACGGGTTCACATCATTGCATATATGTCACTGCCTCAGCACTAGTAAGTTCATCATTGCACATGCCACATGAGGTAGAGTAGGTAGTTGTAGACAAATGCAAAAACAGTACAACTAAAATCAAGTAAAGAGTAGAGTAGAGTAGCTAGAGTTAAGTAATTAACTCAATTTTTTGATTTAGAGAGTAGAGTAGAGTAGCTAGAGCTAGAGAGAGTAGAGAGCTAGAGTAGAGAGCTAGAGAGAGTAGAGAGAGTAGAGTAGCTATAGAGAGAGTAGAGTAGCTATAGAGAGAGTAGAGAGAGTAGAGAGCTAGAGTTAAGTAATTAACTCAATTTTTTTGATTTATATGTATAATAGAGAGCTAGAGTTAAGTAATTAACTCAATTTATTTATTTATATATATAATTAACTCAATGAAGAGGTAGAAACATCATGGGCGTATATCTCAAGTTAATTAGGCCAATAGCATACATCGACAAATGGATGGACAAGTTCCAAAATCTGAGCACTAAGGACAAATGGATGGACAAGTATATCTCTAGTTAATTGGGCACATTCAAAAAATATGCTCGCTTGTCCAATTACGCATCATAGGCGGTGGCACATACGCTCAATTAATTAGGCCAAATTAAAATCACGTGCAGCCTATCACAAGCATCATAGGCAGGCTCAATTGAAAACAATTTAACTTTGCATCACGAGAGACAACCAAAAATCACAGGTAGGCTACCAGGGCACCACAGGCACCAAAATCCAAACCTCGCCTACAAATGCAAAAGAGAGTAGATGGTGGAGAAGGGCACTCCGGCCTGTGAGCACCACTGGAAGTACAGGCACCACCGTGAGCAGGGTCGCCGGTGCACGCACACTGGAAGACGGAGAGGACTCACGGCCGGAGCAGGCTGGTTCCCGAACCGGGCGATGGACGACGGGAGCCGGGCTGGAGTTAGGGTTCCGCCAGCCCAAGCCGGACGGACGGAGGAGGAGGAGGACGGGGCGATGAAGGAGGCGAGGATGGCTGGAGTTAGGGTTCCACCGAGGAGGACCGGCGAGGCACGGATGGTCGGAGGAGGACCGGCGAGGCGCGGTGGGGGTGGCGGGGCGGGGGCGGTGGCGGCCGGCGCGTGGCGCGAGGAGGGAGGCGCGAGCCAAGGTGGTGCGCGACAGGACAGCCGGAGGCGGTGGCGGGCGTGGACGGCCGTAGGCGGTGGCGGGGCGGTGGCGGGCGCGGGCGGTGGCGGTGGCGGCGGCGGCGGCGGCGTGGGGGGAAATTTTGGCAGCCCTTCGGGTCGAAAAACGAACCGCGGAGGACTTAGAATTCCGGAGGAGGGAGCGATGTATTTATATGCGCCGATTTTGCGTGGCGGGCATCCTAACACGCCCGCCACGCAAAAACATTTACCATGGCGGGCGGGTTAGGGGCGCCCGCCACGCAAAATGATTAACCGTGGCGGGCATCCTTACTCGCCCGCCACGTAAAATATTTTCAGAAATTTTCAAAAAAAGTTTTAAATTAGAACAATTCGATTTCAAATGAAATAAAATTCAGAAAAAAATGTCATGTAGTACATTAACAATTCGACGGTCTCGATTCGAAATGTCATGAATAACTCTATTGTTAAGCTCATCAAGATCTACATTTTGGCATATGAGAAAGTGTTACGAACTTGTAGTTTAAAAAACAAAACCAACATGAGTACATTAACATTAATACATTAACATGAGTACATTAACATGAATACATTAACATGAGTACATTAACATGAATACATGTCACTACATTATTACATATCATTTTGTTTGAGGTGCTTTGGCGGTCTTCTTCGCCATCGGGCGGGTCCAGGGCATCATCTTGGTCTTCTCGGGATCGAGTTTCTTTTCAAGGGCCTTCATCTTCTTTGGATGATTGGTAAAGAGTTGAAACTCATCATAGTTGTTGTATTTTTCTCGACTCGGACCCTCGCCGGCTCCCACGATCCATTGCTTTCTGATACAACCACGTGTTTGTTTGGGTCCTCTCGCGTTCATATAGTAGGCTACTTGTGCGACATTGGATGCTAGTACCCACTGATCATCTTTGTAGGCGACTCTGTTAAGGTTCACGGTGGTTAGCCCATAATCGTCCACTCCAACAGCCTCTGGCTTGACCCACTGGCAACGAAACACGGTTATCTGCAGGTTACCGCCATAGTCAAGTTCCCATATTTCTTCGATTTGTCCAAAGTACGACTGTCTCTCGCCTGTCTGGGTGTTGATGCCCTCATATCGAACACCACTATTCTGTCTTTGCACTCTTCTTGTCCTTCTCTTTTGTGTGGAACTCCGTACCCGTTGACGCCATACCCTTGCCACCGTTGATCCGACCGGGCGGTCCCCGACACAAACTTTTTACTAATTCCGCTCCATCCCCCTTTGGAATGTCTAGCTTTTCGAGCCACTTGAGGAAAGTGTTCTTGTGTTCCATCTCGACCCAGAGGTCTGTGACCGGCCCATTCGCGTCGCGGATCTCTTTTTCGTGCTTTTTAATGTATGTGTCCATGATCGGCACTGATGAAGGATGCTGTAGTGAGCTTCTAACACCCTTTGCATTAGTACGTCGGTGCGTGCTTTTCGGCCAGTGCACCCCGTCCCCGAGGTTCTGCCGTCGTGCAGATGGACTGGAAGACCAATAGCCCTCCCATCTTTTATGTACTTCAGGCACCAGTTCATGGCCTCCTCGCTTGTGTATGCCTCGATCATAGCGCCCTCTGGGTAAGCACGGTTACGAACGAATCGATTGAGGGTCGACATTAATCGCTCGGTGAGCCACATCGCCTGTAGGTATGCAGGCCCTAGCTATTCTATCTAATCAACCATGTGCATCATCGGGTGTGTCATAATATCAAAGAATGACGGTGGGAAGCACATCTCTAGCCGCAAATAGTTTCCGCGGTGAACTTTTTTAGCGCAGCAGATCGGCTTTTTAATGACCTTTTGGTTGATTTGGTTAAAGAAGTATGACAGACCTTGTGATCACCATCTTCAGGTACCTTGGACGAATAACTTTGATCACAATTGGAAGGAAAACCGTCGGCATGATGTGAGCATCGTGTGCATTGTAGTTTGAAATTGTGAGGTCTTTCATGGATACCAGACTCTTGATGTTGGAAGAGAAACCGGTCGATACCTTGATACCCCTAATCATCCGACACATAGCCACCTTCTCGTCTCTCGTTAGGTTGTAGGCCGCACCTGGGAGTTCTACTTTACCATTCTAAGACTTTGTAGAGTGGATTTCGGTCGGATGCCCATGTTAACAAGATCTTGACGTGACTTGATACCATCCTTCGTCTTGCCCTTGATATCCATCAGGAGACCGATCGTGCTTTCAAAGACATTTTTTCCAAGGTGCATAGAGTCAATTGCGTGGGGTGTATTCAGTGTCTTCCAGTACTTTAGATACTTGAAGAAAATTGACTTCTTCTTGAAAGGAACGGGTGGAGGCGCATCTTCCTCCAACTTCTCCCTCTTTCTCTTCATTGTCTTGGTGGTTCCATCTTCCTCTAACCTTTTCTTTCCAAACTCGCACTCCAAGTCCTTCACCATGTCAAACACCTTTGGACCATAACTAGTCGGTGGCGGTTCATCAAGTTGCGGCTCGCTCTTGTTGTCAAAGTATTTATTCATTTTTTCTTCTCTGTACCTATGCTTTTTGCAGAGGAAGCGTCTGTGCTCCATGTATACCGTTTTGTTGGATCCCTTAAGGTAAGTGCTACGGGTTTCATCGATGCAAGCTACACAAGCGGTCTTCCCTTTGATCTGCCCCGATAATGAAAACCCTCCAGGGTAATCAGTGATTGTGACAAAGATGATGGCTTTAAGAGTGAACTCATCCTTGCGGTACGCATCCACCACTTTGATCCCATCATCAAATAGTAGCTGCATCTCCTCCATGACCGGCTCTAGGAACACATCTATATCGTTGCCGGGCTGCTTTGGTCCAGAAATGAGCATGGTCAGGATGACATATCTGCGCTTTTGACAAAGGTGTGGAGGTAGGTTGTACATGGTGAGGATGACCGGCCACGTGCTGTGTGAGCTGCTAAGTTCACCGAACGGGTTCATCCCATCGGTACTCAATGCAAACCTAACATTCCTAGGCTCCTTTGCAAACTGAGGGAAGGCGGCGTCGAAATCTTTCCACTGCTTTGCATCGGAAGGGTGTCGCAGCTTCCCGTCATCCTTAACACGGTCGCTAGATGCATGCTAGGCCATGTGCTTAGCATCCTTAGGGTTCCCGAAAAGAGCCCGCAGGCGATCAGCGAAAGGAAGGTACCACACCGACAGCGCTGGACGTTTCCTCTGCATGTAACCTTCTTCTTCCTCGTCCTGCGTTGACATGATCTTCTTATCCGCCGCAATGGTTTTCTTGGCCCCCTTCTTCTTTTTTAACGGCCGTCCTGCCAAGGTTACCTCGTCAAGGTCATCCGTGCGACATCCGGCATTTCTTTTGAATCGACTAGCGCCGCACCACGGACAAGCGGGTCAAATTCTCATCTTGACGCCCGATATAGGATGCGATGGGTTAGGGGGGCATCGAACTTTTTGACTTTCATCGCCACTGGCCGGATCAACTTCTTAGCACGATACGTATTGGCAGGAACCTTGTTAGGCGTTGGATACGTTATAGCCAGGTAACTTATGAGCTCATCGAAGCTATTGTCAGACCAGCCATGGTGAGCCTTCATCATCAGCAAATGAAGGTTGAAACTGAGCGCCGTGATACCCTTAGGACTGTCTTTGTAAAGCGGATCTATTGCCGCCTGCTTCATCTATTTGAAACTTTCCAACCACTTTTGGCACCCAAACAAGCCTTCATCAAGGCGGTTCATGAAATCGTGAAAAAGCTAGACATCCTCAGGGTCCGTCAAAAGAGCCTCCTGCTCACCATCCCCTCCACCACCACCGTCATCGTCGTCGACGTCAGCCGTGCTTTCGAATATGTCATCACCACCGCCATCCACAACACCGGCTGCTACTGGATCGACGGGTGGATCTGCTGGTGGATCTGCTGGTGGATGTTCTAGTGGAACCTCTTCCCCATGAAAGATCCAAACCGTATAGTCCGTGACAAATCCATGCCTAATTAAGTGATCTTGCACCTCCTGGTGAGTGCGAGCTTTCATGTTCTTGCAGCGAGAGCAAGGACATATAATCATCCTCTGTTGATTCCTCTCACTGTGTCTTTTCGCCTCGGCAACAAACTTTCTTACTTTAGCTATGTATTCATCATCCACCCTCTTCATCCCGTACATCCATTTGGCTCGGCCACTCTCCATCATCCCTCCCCTGCCTGCTCTCCATACAAAATAGCACTTTCGAAATGTTAGATATAGTATTCAAAGTGAAAAATGGAACTAGCTTGATCTAGATGTAGAGGGAGGGAGAGAGGGAGAGAGAGAGGGAGAGGGAGAGGGAGAGAGAGGGAGAGGGAGAGAGAGGGAGAGGGAGAGAGGGAAAGGGATCTAGATCTAGAGGGGAGAGAGAGAGGTAGAGGGAGAGGGATCTAGATCTAGAGGGAGAGAGAGGGGAGAGGGAGCTTTCAAGTACCATTTGTTGTGTTTTGCTCCCCAAATGCAAGCTTAAACTCCCAATTCAAAAAATTTGGTCAATTTTTAGGGCAAAGCCTCCCCCCCAAGTTGGAAGGTGAAGGCCCGTGGAGAAAAAAGAGGGGCTGCTGGCTGCTATTTATAGATTTAGGATTAACCGTGGCGGGCACGTTAAGGTGCCCGCCACGCTAATCCTGAACCGCGTGGCGGGGCGGTCGGGCGCCGGCCGGCCACGGGCTCGCCGTGGCGGCCAGCCTTGCCGCCCACAAAAAAAAAAATATGAGGTGTCACGCAAAATCGTTTTTCTAGTAGTGCTAAATCAGTTCATGCACGGCAGCCCCTATGGTGGCTTGGTGGGCCCCGTCTACCCCAACTGTATGGCTTGTGGTTGGAACGAGGCTGACACCAGGGCATATGTCCTGGCGAGAGCACGCACATGGCCCCCTAGACGGCAAGTACGGCAACAACAAGAATGTTGCCCGCCATCGTGCCCTGGCAAGGAACCAGGGCTAGATGGCCTGAAGGGATCATCCGGCCACATCGGTTCGCTGTGGTTGGAGTGGTTTGCTGGCTTCAACCCAGGCAGGTTTACCTTGCAGGCATTGGAGTTTGTGCCTACCTGTTGGTGCCCTTGTTGCATGACTTGCATAGAGCTGTGGGATGGCATTGCTCATTAGTAGTATCAAGTCATGTGAACATATGTAGTTAGGACTGTATGCTGCCTGATGCCGTTACAACTAGTATGTCTAGGTAATAGTTTGATGACTTTGAGTAGTGGCATGGCACTGCTCTCCTCTTATGTAGTATGAACTTGTATCGTTGCTGTACTCCACATATACATCAAGTCTGGTTTGCCATTATGTTATCTATCTAGTAGCACTGATATCCTCTTATTATGCATGTAATGTGTGCATTTATGCAAATATTTTGGTTCACAAAGTATTGTTTACCATTATCTTCATGAACACATGATGGTCCAAGCACTGTAAATCTGAGAAGGCCGGACCCATCTCAATCTTGGCAACTGCACGAGGGTTGCTTTGTGCCTCCATTTGTATCAGTAGTAGTAGTAGTCATGAGTGGCTTTGATCTGTGGTGAACCCATCTGGTCTTGTTTGTATGTCTCTGATAAAATTTGTTGAACGTACTTGCAACAACCATGAAGTGAGGAGTTCATCTAAGGCTGTGTTTAGTTCACCTGAATTTCCCATCACATTATCAAGATTCCCCATCACATCGAATCTTTAGGCGCATGCATGGAGTATGAAATGTAGCTAAACAAAATAACTAATTAGACAGTTTGGATGTACTTTGCGAGATCGAAACTTTTGAGCCTAGTTAGGCCATGATTGGACAATATTTACCACAAACAAATAAAAAGTACTACAGTGCTTTTCAGCTCCGCTTTTCTAGAACTAAACACAACCTCGAGGAGTCTCGCTTCGATCTAATGCGCAACAGAGGAGGCATAACTGTTGCAGTTTTACTGCACACGCCAGAAAGTCCGCACCGTCCATCTGATCTATCGTCGGATGGTAATAAGTGTAGCCATCTCTAGCTAGCTGCTGCACGCCTCTGCAAAATCAACCAACAAAGGGTGTGTTTAGAGCCCTAACTTTTCTCTAAATTTTTAAAATTTTCATCACATCGAAGCATTAAATGCCACAAACGAACGTATGTACGGGGGTATGAAATGTAGGTAAACAAAAAAAAATAATTGCACAGTTTGGATATGCGTTACAAGACGAATCTTTTGAGCCTAGTTACCCCATGATAGGATAATATTTAGCACAAACAAACGAAAAATGTTACTGGGCTTTTCAGTTCGAAACAGTACCCAATTTCAGGGACGTAAACACACCCAAAATAAATTGCTTACGAAAGCAACTCCTCTTCACTCTTCATTCTACCCCTTACTATTATGACTGCTTGGATAGGATTGAAAAGACCTATCACAACTGCACCAGGGTTTCAAGTCTCAATCGTGTCATGGTGGTTAAAAAGTCTCTTAAATTTTCTCGATTCACTGCTGTCCAGCTTTCCTCCTGCATTCACTTCGCTCTCGGCAACCGCACAAGGTTTCTTGAGCAAGCCTGGCGTGCAGAATAGAGGAGCCATAGGTGTTGAAATTATACTGCACACGCAAGAAAGTCCTACCACCATATATTTGAATGCGTCGGATAGTATAGTGTCATCCATAGTTTTGAGTGTGATAGCGATCTGTGTGCATTTGTTTGCAGTAGGTGGCAGAAGTACTAGCGGCCCCCTTTCTTTCTTCATCCAGCAGGACTATCCGTTGGCATCGATCTAAGGTTTGGACGTGGGGGCGTGCCATGGCTACGTCGAGATCTCGATCGTATCAGTAGTAGTAGTCATGCGTGGCTTTGATCTGCAGTGAAACCCAACTCGTCTTGTTATGTCTCTAATGAAATTTGTTGAACTTGCAATGACCATGCAGCGAGGAGTTAATCTGAACGAGTCTCGCCTCGTTCTAATGCACAACGGAGGAGGCATAGCTGTTGTAGTTTGACTGCACATGCCAGAAAGTCCACACCGTCCGTTTGATTTCTCGTCAGATAGTAAAAAGCGTAGCCATCTCTAGCTAGCTGTTTCATGCCTCTGCAAAACCAACCAATATAAATTGCTTACGTAAGCAACTCCTCTTCGCTCTTAAGACTATCCGCACTCATGTTTATCTATTTACTTCCTCTATACATCCCAGCCATTAAGATTCCTTTATTTACAGTATTTTTTTCGGCACTCATCTCTCCTTTATATCTCCTCTATATCAACAACCATCAAATAGGACCCATTTAAAATTTTATCTAAATATATCCATGTGAGATCTAGTTTTGAAGGATTTATTGAAAACGAATTTAATGGTGTAATCGGATTTTAATTTTCTTTTTTAGTTTGTGAGTTATAGCTTTTTGTAAGTTAGGATCATTTGTGAGGCCGTGCTTTGTCTCCTCCCTTTCTCTCCTGCACGCGTCACTAGGCCATGTGCGTGCGTTTAGGGAGTGTTCACTTCCCCACCAACCCAAAAAAGTCTTCTACAGTTTCCTTGTCACATTAAATCTCTTAACGCATCGTGAAAGTCTTAAATGTAGATAAATAAAAAAACTAATTGCACAGTTTGGTTAAAAAGTACGAGAGACGAATCTTTTGAGCCTAGTTAGTCTATGGTGGGACAATAATTACTAAATACAAACGAAAAATCTTCAGATCAAAACCCAAAAATATTTCACCAACTAAACACCCCTTAGCGTGGCCACGGTACCTACTGGCAGTCTCGCAGAAACTAGCACCGAACGGGACCATAGCGGAGGCGTAGCGTTCCCCGCTGCAGCAAAATTTTCGCCGTCCTGCTCCTCCTGGCCTTAGGCCCTCTTTGGGAGCGCTCCAGCTGCTCCGGATTCCACTGCAAAGCACTGTAGGGCGTCACTGTCATCGCACTGTTCATGAATCCAATTCTCTCTCCTCCTCTCCTCTCACACTGTAGCAGCTGGAGCAGTCGGAGCTCAATTTTTTTGGCTTCAGGTCTCGTTGGGTGTCAGTGATCGGGAAAGATGGGAGAGAAAAAAATAGATTCATAAACAGTGTGATGATGGTGACGTGCTACAGTGAATCGCTAGACGGGTCCTGAATCCGTACCAAACGAGCCTTAGTCTGCCTCTCGACTGTTGTGACTGCTTGGATAGGAGTGAAAAGACCTACTCCCTCTCGCCCCAATAGATGTCATTCTCGCCTCCCGAGAAGTCAACGTTTTCAAACTGCCGGCAATTATATATTAAAATATATAAATATTTATGCTAAGTAATTAGTATCATCGAAAAGATCTTTACGTCTAGTTTTTTAATAAATTTATCCGGAGATATAAATGTTGCACGTATTTTCTACAAACCTAGTCAAAGTTGAGAAAGTTTGACCGGCACGCACCCCAAAACGACATCTAAAAAGGGACGGAGGGAGTATCACAACCTTACCAGGCTTTCAAGTCTCAATCATGTCGTGGTGGTCAAAAAGCATCTTAAATTTTATCAATTAACTCCTATCCAGCTTTCCTCCTGCATTCACTTTGCTCTCGGCAACCGCACAACAGCACAAGGTTTCTTGAGCAAGGCTGTGTTTAGTTCCCAGTCACATCACTTCAAAAGCCAAAAAGTTCCCAAGATTTTCGTCACGTCGAATCATGCGATCACACCTTGGCACTTTGGAGTAGCAGTTCGTTTTCGATCCTCGAAAAGACTGGGAAGAGGTGATCGGGGTCAGGCTGCTAAAAGCTCTACGAAAACACCAACCCACACATGATTTTTGTTATGATATGCAATGGAATATTGTCTTTTTTAGATTGATTTGGTGGTCATATTATATGCGTTAATGACCGTCAACACTAAGGCATGCAATTGTTGTTATTACTATCGTGTTCTCACTTTCAATGAATTGTGATTTCAGGAAGTTTCTCCTTAATGGGTGCCATTAGTAATATCCCGCCACTCAAAGGAGATAACTACATTGAATGGAAAAAGAAGATCGACCTGGCTTTCATCTTGGCTGAGGTGGACTGGGTAGTCACCACACCATGTCCCAAAGAGCCTGAGGCACCGGTGAGGGAGGCAAAGGAGACTGATGATGCATGGCAGAAAAGAGAGAGGGACTTTGCTCCCATAAAAATGTCTTATGACCTTGAGCATAAGAAATGGGTCACTACCAATAAAAAGTGTTTGGCAGTGATAAAGAACACGATTGAGCCACAGAGTACCTTAATAGAATCCAGAGTCAGTTTACTAGCTCTACAAAGACATATGCTATCCAGGTGATCAAACGGTGGTGACGTAAACGCGTACTCTAGAGGTGACAAAGGGCATCGAGAGCACATACTGAGAATGAGTAATTTGGCATCCAAGCTCAAGCCAATGGATCTGGCTCTCAAGGGATTTGAAAATTTTGTTATTAGCTATAACATACAGCCCGAAAAGTGGTATTTAGAGAAGCTCATAGTTATGTGTGTGCAAGAGGAGGAGAGAATAAAGGTTTCACAGGGTGGTTTCTATCCACTATGTGAAACAAAACAACAAGAAAAAGAACATTAATGCTAACTCCCCCTCAAAGACACATGGAAAGGCTCCCATGCACCGGCCTAGACGCAATTAGACTAAAGTAGAGAAAGACCCCGGTGTCTTCCTTTGCAAGAAGAAGGGACATTGCAAGAAAGATTGTCCTGATTTCTTAAAGATGATCATGGCAAAGAAAGGTGAGAACATTATTACGTTCATAAATGAATCCCTGTATGTACAATATTCTAAATCTACTTGGTGGATTGACTCAGGAGCAACTATTCATGTTGCTAATTCTTTCTGAGGGTTTCGTTCGACGAGAACTATGCAAAGAAGTGAAAGTTTCATTTTTCATTAAAAGTCGCAAATGGAGTACGTGCAGATGTTGAAGCCGTTGGCGATCTTCCACTAGAGCTTGCTGATGGCTTCATACTTTTACTTAGAGATGTTCTTTATGTTCCTTCTTTACAGAGAAATTTGATTAGTGTTTCATGTTTGGACAATGATGGTTATGATTGCCATTTTGGAAATGGCAAATGTAAGATATTGTTTAATAACAAATGTGTTGGTCTTGCCTTCCAGACAAGATGAGCTTTATTTTTATCACATCATGAAAATGTGAATTCCGTATGTGATGTGAATGTGAATGTATCCTCATCAAACAATGCAAGCGAGAAAATGAAAGAGAACTCATAATGCATTGTCAAAATTATGGCATTGTTGTTTAGGCCATATTTTGAGGGGGGAGAATAGAAAGACTAGTTAAGAATGAAATTCTTCCTCTATTGGAGTTCTCAGACTTAGATCAATGCATAGAATGTATTAAAGGAAAGTATGTAAAAGAAAATTAAAAAGGATGCCAAGCGAAGAAGCGTGGAATTTTAGAGATAATTCACACAGGCATATGTGGTCCATTTCCTGTGAAAAGTGTGGATGGTTATGACTCATTTATAACATAGATGGTTACTCTCAATTTGGCTACATTTATCCAATTAAAGGAAGAACAAAAGCGTTGGATAAGTTTACGATATTTAAGGCTGAAGTTGAAAATCAACATAATTTAAAGATTAAGATAGTCGATCCGACCATGTGGGGAGTACTATGGTCGGCATACCCGATATGGACAAGTCCCTGGACCTTTTACAAGGTTCTTACAGGAGAATGGCATAGTAGCCCAGTATTCTACACCAGGTGAACCTCGGCGAGAGTGCGATGGTGAAAGATGTAACCGTACCCTAATGGATATGGTGCGCAGTATGATAAGTTACTCAACCTTACCATTGAGTTTGTGGATGGAGGCATTAAAAACCGCCATTCATATTCTCAATAGAGGACCAAGTAAATCGGTGCCCAAAACACCATATGAGTTGTGGACAGGAAGAGTACCTTCACTAAACCACTTATGTGTGTGGGAGAGCCCTGCTGAGGCTAAAGTATTTAACCCAAACATTGGGAAATTAGATCCCAAAATAGTGAGTTGCCATTTCATTGGCTACCCTAAAAAGTCAAAAGGTTTTCGTTTCTACTGTCCAGACAGACATACAAAGTTTGTAGAAATGAGACACGATGTTTTCTTAGAAGATGCAATGATAAGGGGGAGCATGGTAGCTCGAGAAATTTATCTTGAGGAGAAGCGGGTATGTGTGCCCACTCCGATGATTCAAGAGCCATTTTTTGAACTACACACTATGTTCTTTGCACCGACAAGGGTGCCAAATATTGTGGTGCAAGCACCTGTTGTTATTTCTCCTATGGCAACAATGAATGAAGATGAGGAACCTATCCTTCAGGATCCTATAGAACCTGTTGCGCACATGAAGGGGAGCAACAACAACCTCAAGGAGAAGATGTGCCAAATGTGGAGACCCCTAGAAGGTCTCAGAGAATTAGAAGATCAGCTATTTCTGATGATTATGAAATCTATAATACCGAAGAGTATCATATGGATGATGATCCTACCTCATATGAAGAAGCCATGAGAAGCGACCACTCATCGAAGTGGTTAGAAGCTATGAAAGATGAAATGAAATCTATGGGCTCCAACGATGTTTGGAACTTAGAGAAAATTCCTAAAGGAGCCAAAACAGGAGGTCAAATGGGTCTATAAAACCAAATATGACTCCAGAGGGAATATAGAAAGATTTAAAGCGTGATTTATGGCAAAAGGCTTTACGCACATTAGGATTTAGAATTACATCAGATGGATGTAAAGACAGCATTTCTCAATGGGGAATTGGAGAAAAATGTTTACATGGCACAACCAAAAGGTTTTATCGTGGAAGGAAAAGAAAACATGGGATGCCGCCTAAAGAAATCCATTTATGGATTAAAGCAAACTTCAAGACAGTGGTACTTGAAGTTTGACAGAACAATAAAGAATTTTGGGTTTAAAGAGAATGTTGAGGACAATTGTGTTTATGCAAAGTTCAAGGATGGGTAATTTATTTTCCTAGTTCTATATGTGGATGACATTCTACTTGCTAGTAGTGATGTCAATCTGCTACAAGAGACAAAGAAGTTTTTGTCCTCAAAATTCGACATGAAAGATCTTGGTGAAGCATCGTTTGTTTTGGGCATAGAAATTCACCGAAATTTGGAAGAAAGGGGGGTATTAGGACTATCACAAAAAGGCATACATAGAAAAAGTTTTAAAGAAATTCAGTATGCACAAATGTAGTCCATCACCTACTCCTATAGTCAAGGGCGATAGATATGGGCATTTTCAATGCCCCAGGAACCAATACGAGATCGATCAAACGAAAGCGGTTCGATATGCTTCAGCTGTCGGAAGCTTACAGTATGCTCAAGTATATACGCGCCCTGACTTAGCTTTTGTTACTGGGTTGCTTGGCAGATTTTAAAGTAATCCAGGATTAGAACACTAGAAATTGGTAAAGAAAGTCTTGCGATATCTCGCAAGGAACAAAATCCTCATGTTGGCGTATAGAAGATCGAGAATCTCTCCAATTAGTGGGGGTACTCGGATTACGATTATGCGGGAGATGATAGAAAATCGACGTCGGGATATGTTCACTCGCAGGGAGGAACTATTTCATGGAAAGCTCAAAACAAACCGTCACTACATCGTCCACAATGTATGCCAAGTTTGTAGCATGTTATGAGGCATCAGGGCAGGTGAACTGGCTAAAGAAGTTCACACCCGATTTGAAAGTGGTTGACGACATCTATAGACCACTAAAGTTATACTGCGATAATTATCCAGTAGTACAGTATGCTCACAACAATAGGTCAAGTGGTGCTACCAAACACATTGACATAAAGTATTATGTTGTGAAGGATAGAGTCCGGGATCATATGATGAGTCTTGAGCACATAAATACCGAAAACATGCTCGCGGATCCGCTTACAAAAGGCTTACCACCCAACGTGTTCAGAGAACATGTAGCCAGCATGGGTTTAAGGGAAAGCCCGTGATTCCTGAACAATAAAGGGCCCATAGTTAAAAGAATTTGTTTCAGAACAGGGACGTGTATTGTAGCTGTTAAATCTATCGGCGATTGACCGTGACGATGGGTCATGCTCTATGCACTATCTGTGATGGAATGAGCAAAGTGAAAAGCATTGAGGTTAAAGTTCAAAGTTAAAAAGTATAAGGTGAAATCGAGGGGGAGAATGTTAGTTTGATATCCTCACTAATAGGCCTAGGCCTTGACCTCGCGCCCTGATCGGGGGCACCCTGCCCAATACATGGCTGGTGGGCCCCTATCACGCAGTGCTATATAGAGGAGGTGGGGGCCGAGGCTCACGGTACGAGGTTCCTCTAAGCCGCCACACCCACCGACATCCCTAATCCGATCATGAGGGACATGCTGTGAGCAACGGGAAGCACCACTGGTGTTCGCCGTTGTCACTGCATCACCCGACTCCTCTTCTCTGACCATCGCTGCCCGTGCGTAGAGCTTCACCGACGAACCTGACATGGCCGGCTCCTCCTCCACGCCCACTGATGGTCGGTAACTCACCCATCTCCATCTCCCTCGTCCTCTCCCTCTCTGGTATTACTACTTCAAGTGATCTACCCTATTAGATGCTACAGTGATCTGAATGTCTAACACCATGAAGGCCATAAGTGGCCCGGCACCAGTCCCCGCTTCCTCCAGTGGTTCGGCGGAGGTAGGGCCGATGGCGCACCACGGGTTGGTGTCAGCGGAGGCGGCGGCGACTTCCAATCCTAGGAGATTTACGTTCCCGTCTCTGGGTCCGCTCACCATCGCGGATCCACTCCCGGGGGGGGGGGGGTCACCCGCACCGTCACGGTCCCCCTCGCCATCCGCCGAGGCCGATGATGAGTCCGATGGCTCTTCGGGCTATGTCACGATGGACTCAGAGGATGATCATCTACATGGCTACCCAATCCCTTTTCCCCTAGGCTCGAATCTGTTCATGCACGCCAGCCCGTATGGCGGCCTAGTGTGCCTCGTCTGCCCCAACCATATGGCCCGTGGTCGGAACGAGGCTTACGCCAGGGCGCATGTCATGGTGAGGGCAGACACCCCCCTAGACGGCACCTACACCAACGACAAGAACGTTGCCCGCCATCGTGCCTTGGCGAGGAACCAGGGCTGGATGGCCTGAACGGATCGTCCGGCGGCGCGAGTTCGCCGTGGCGGAGAGGTTTCCTGGCTTCAATCAAGGAAGGTTTACCATGGGCGGGGGAGGGGTATTCTTAGGTATTCCTTGGAATACCCAAGATTTTGGTAAAACTAAAACAAATGTACAGGTTAAGTTTTAGCAAATTTGCCTTGCATGGTAGAAGAAAATTACAAAAACAAAGATATAGCTTCCACATCCACACTAAATCCTCCTTATTGCTGTAGACTTATAATCCTGTGTACTGTTCCATATTTACATTGCACAATTTTGTTCACATGGAATACCCTGGTGTAGCATCCTGGCTCCGCCACTGGGTTTACCTTGCAGGCGTTGGATTTTGTAATTGCCTGTTGGTGCCCTTGTTGCATGACTTGCGTAGAGCTGTGGGATGGCACTGCACATTAGTAGTATCAAGTCATGTGAACATATGTAGTTAGGACTAGTATGCTTTGTGGCTCGGTTTGGTGAACCAAACAAGTATCAGTAGTAGTAGTCATGAGTGGCTTTGATCTGTGGTGAACCCAACTCGTCTTGTTTGCATGCCTCGGCAAAACCAACCATGAGAAATTGCATACGAACTCCTCTTCACTCTTGGGTCTGTCCCTCGACTGTTTTGACTGCTTTTTTTTGAGTGAAATAACTGCAGAGCTTTCCTCCTGCATTCAATTTACTATTGGCAAACCAGACTCGTATCAGTATACGTACTTGGCATGTTGGTAGAACTGAATAATGATCTCGCCGTAGTGGTTGAAGCATGCTGTGTGAAAGGAATGCTTTATGTCAATGGCTTATGCAGTGTATATGAACCTATAACAAGTAGTTGCAGTTGAATGGAATTGTCATGTACACAACAGGCACTCCGCATATTGCAGTACTGACCCCCGGCGGACAAAGCCTATGTGTCCGCTCAACCACAATAAAATAAGCATGTTTCATCCTCTGGCCTCCCTTTACCCAAATTATCTCTATCTATAGTCTTTTATATGAGAGTTCACATTGACATGCTGTGCATTTTCTTTGCTAAGCAGTTCAGTTTCTTATGAAAATTATTACTACACATTCAGAGTGACAGGGACCTCAAAAATTTGACACGCATATTACCACTTGGTTCAGATACCAATGCTAGAATTTACTGCTCAGGTTTCTGCATTGGTGAATTTCTTGATCATGAGATTGAACGGCCATATAAACACAGCTTGATGCAGATATGAACCTAAAATAGCACATATGAGTCTCTGATTGCAAGCATGAAGCAACTATAACAACTGACGGCCGCCAAAACAAAGAAACATCCGGATCTTCGGTCTCCACTATTCCATTGCGCATTACAGAAACATTCAGGCTGACAGAACATCCAAGTTCACTATTCGTCATGCTAGGATGCTAGCTGATGAGTGATGGTCACATGATTTTGTCAACCGCACGTATGTTAACACTTGCACAGAGATTGACCCTAACCAGCAAAGTTTTTTTTTTTTTTTTCCAGATTGTGGTGATTAGCACTAATTCGCCAAACAAAGAGTTTACGGATCAGGAACCATAAAGAAGGGAAAAAGATCAGAGGGAGTAAAGTGTCGGCAAAGGAGCGGTTCATCGATTCCAAGCAGCAAGTAAGCACAGCCATTGTGTTAGATGCGTGCGTGCCTAACATTCAAATAAATCAGCAAGAAGATTGATAGATGCGAGGAATTTTGAGTTTCCTTTTTTAATAAAAAAAAAAAAAAAAGAGGTACTGGTACATTGAATTCTTGCAACGGAAGCAACAAGAATAATGCGATCGAGCACTGTTGCACGAAGTAAAGAAAAGAAAAGGATGCCTGGCGACTGCAGTTACTGATGAACGATCTCTGCGGCTTTAAATTTTAAATTTCCCATGAGAGGCCGTTCGTTTCTTTCTTCATCATCCTTGTGCATTCTACTGATTCATTCTTGCCACAGAGATTCTTCACCTTTCTTGCACTGGTAGCAATGGCCACTGGCTAGATAGTCGGAATATGCTCAACTTGTTCAATGTTCTTCTTATACCAAACAAAACCTATATCTACCCATCCTTCTTCCCCACCGACACTCCATCTCTCCTCTGCACCCACACTCCATCCCTTCCCTTGTCTCCCCACGCTTCTTCCCTGTTGCTCATGGAGTCATGGACACTTCAACCTCTCCTCCGTCTGTATATATTCAGTTGTTGCCCTACCAAGCTGAGAGTCAGCTTCAGCAGGTTTATATATTCCTCTGCTCCGGCTGGTGCATAGCAAGACAACTAGGCATCTTCCATTCCTCGACTAGTGCGTGACAACAGCGACAGCCGACAGACATGTCGACCGTGGCTTGGTTTTGCCGGTGTGTGCCAAGTCATCATTTTTCTTTTTTTTTATCTATGCAGTATTTGGTGTGTGTACCAGCCCTCTCCTCTAAAAACGTACAGTATGCATGTCGCAGATCTCTTCACAGATGACAGGGTGAGGACCCTATCGCACCAGGTCTCCACACTTGGGGACAGGGTGTGGGAATTGGAGCTTCTTCTTCTTCTTCTTTTTTTTTTTTTAACCCAGCTGATCATCGAGAAGGCCAAGCTAGAGAAGCAGCTGGAGGAGACAAAAGTGATCTCAAGCCACAAGGAAGAGGTGGAGAGAAGCTTCAAGGCTGCAAATGATAAGCTTCGGTCGGAGGTTTCGATCGCAGAGGAAAAATGTAGCAAGTCTGAAGCGGAGGTTGAGAGGCTGAAGAAGGAATTAGGTGCGCTGGCCGATGCAAAACAGGCAGCTGCCAAGGAGTTCAGCGATGAGAGAGCAAGACTCATCCTGGAATCTGAGGATCTCAGGAGGAGGCTGGATGAAATTCAGGCCATCAAGGATTTGGCAGAGAGTGAAAATGATAAGCTTCGGTCAGAGGTTTCGATCGCAGAAGAAAAATGTAGCAAGTCTGAAGCAGAGGTTGAGAGGCTAAAGGAGGTTCTTGCGAAGGAGTTTGATGCTGAGAAGGTAGAAATCCTGAAGGAACTAGAGGATCTTAAGAGGAAGGTGGAGGAATTCCAGGTCAACAAGGATTTGTTGGAGGGTGAAAATGATAGGCTTCGGTTGGAGGTTTTGACTACGGAGCAGAAACAAAGCATGTCTGAAGCAGATGTTAAGAGGCTCAAGATGGAGCTGGGTGCATTAGTGGAGGCAAAGGAGGCGGCTACAAAAGCATTTGATGCTGAGAAAGCAAAACTCATGAAGGAGTTGGAGGATCTTAAGAGGAAGGTGGAGAAAATCCAAACCAAGAAGGATTTGGTGGAGGGCGAAAAGGACAAGCTTCGTTTGGAGATTTTAATAGCAGAGCAGAAACATGCCATGTCTGAATTAGAGGTTAAACGGCTCAAGATGGACTTGGCTGCATTGGCAGAGGGCGAAGGAGACAGTTGTGAAGTCATTTGAGGCTGAGAAGGCCGAATTCAAGAAGGAAGTAGAGAGCCTCAAGAGGAAGATAGAGGAAATCCATGCCAGCAAGGAAGCGACTGAGGAAGCAAGGCACAACAAAGATGCTGAGGCTAATAGGCTGAAGGATGAGTTGGAGAAGATCCATGTTTCTTTGTCCCAACTGAAGGATGAGTTGGGTAAGATTCATTATCTTGTAAGCTGAATGATGATTTGGTGAAGCTCTTACCCCTGAATGATGAGAAGAATTCAGTCCAGAAAGCGCTAGTGTCTGAGAACGTTGAAGGTAACAAGCTGAAGTTAAAAATTGAGGACCTCGAGAATTACATTGCTGAAAAAGATGGTGAGAATGGGAAACTGAAGGCGGCATTGGAGGAAAAGAAGAGTGAGATCGATGCCTTTAGCAAAGACAATGAGATGCTACATCTCACGATTGCTGAGGCACAGGAGAAGAATAAAGGTAGCATTTTATCATTCCTATCACTGTGCGGCTCCAAGTAGCTTGGTTGTAATTTGTTGCATTACTAATGGTGAATAGTTGGTATTATGCAATGAAATAAAATTAACTTCCAATTTCCTTTGTGATATGTGATGTCTTCAAGGTTTTTTTTTTTCAAAACCATATGTGATGTCTTCAAGTTTCATTCATTACGATGCAGTTTGCGGTGCCTCATATTTTTTTTTCGGCAATCTAATGAAAATCAGGGTGGATATGGGCCAAGGGCTCCTATGTCCACAACCCTAGGTGTAGCCCAAAAATCCAAGTAACCTCAATTGATTTTGATGGCCTAGTTCAGCAAACTGACGACAAAAGGCCATGTTTGTTGACGGTGGTTAACGTCAACATTTTACCATAAATAAAGTATGAAATATGATCTCACTAGACCAAGAAAAATAATAAAAATATTATATACTAATGATTTCCACGAGTTGTGTGAAGTTTTGGTCTCTACAGGAATTCCTTTGAGATGATGACTCTTGCGTGTGTGTGTGACGGACATCCTTTGCTTGTCAAATGTGGCGGTCTTCGGCTTCCTTTGGAGCTTCCATGAAGTGGTCCAACTGATCCTTGACGGGTGTTAGCAAGGTGGCATTCATGCTTCCGGCTTCATTGTGCCAAAGAATCTTTACTCTTCACGGTGTAGACGATATCTTCCTTTGCAAGGCTGGGGCTTGATGGCGAAGCTGTTATGGGAGCTTGGTTGGTAGTAAGGGTGGCTTGGTATTTGCATTTGTCGGTGTCAGGGTGAAGCTTGTATGGGAAGCTTGGCTGGCTTTGACTGGCGATCTAGTGTGTCGGAGAAGGAAGTGGATCGAATGGCAAGGAAAGATGGTGATGTAGTGAACGTGGGGTAGTGCAGCCTTGATGTCGATGTGGTTGGTGGTCTTCATTGGCTTGTGATTTTTTTGCTTCACTATTGGGGTGTCTTGCTCTTGATTTTACTCAAGTTTACTCTTGATTTTTCTGCTTCACTATTGATCTTGATTTTACTCAAGTTTACTCTTGATTATGTTCTTCATCTTTATAATCTTATTGATTGCTTTGTTTATTATTTGCTTTGATATGTCTACTAGAGTTAGTTATTTGTTATGGATTTCATACTTGAGATTGTATAGCTCTTATCTTATAACGTGTAAGATAGGTGTAGCGTATGTAAGCGTGGTGCTTAGATATGTTATATCTGCAATTGCCCTTTATATGCCGGATCGTGAGGTAGATCGTAGGGGTGACATCCCTATTGAGTCCTCTGTAATCCTCCTCCCGTGTATAGAGATTAGTAGAACACGATTGCGTTGGAGGTCAAGTGGATGCTTTATAAAAAACCCTCCTTAGTTGATGTTCCTTAAGTATGATATGAAGTAATGATGCTAGTTATGATAACTAGATGTTTGCATTAATTGAAGTAGATAATAGCTTGTGATTAATATTGCTCATTAGTAAGTTTTCCTTGTTACCCTATGCTAATCCTTAGGCTAGAATATTCTGTTGGCTATCTTTATTATTATTATTATGATGCTTGATCCCTGCATTTATCATATTATGAATATCATTTATCATTATCTTTATTATCATATATATCTTTATCATATTTATTATTTATTATGACATTAACCCTGTTATTGAGTAGAAGCATTATTCATTATTGGTTTATTACTATTCCATAGTATAAAGAGGTTATTAGTACTACGCATCTAGTTATAGATATACCTTCCCAAAGGTAGAATAGAAATGACAATCTGATGATACCGTAGGTAAAATGCTACAATTGGTATAATTATCTGTCCGCTTGCGAGAACCTTTATTTTCATATATATATATATATATATATATATATATATATATATATATATATATATATATATATATATATATATATATATATATATATATATATATATATATATATATATATATATATTTTTTTCTACACCACGGGCGTAGTTACACCCATATGTATATCTCAAGATTTGTGGTATATATGACCGAACGAAGTGCATGTGGATGAAGTATATGATCATACTAGACCATCTATGGTGGTATATATGTTAAGTATGCATTCATACGTTGAGTATATGGATATACTTTTTTTATATACAGGCCGGTAGTGGCATTTTATGTAATATATTAAAAAATATAGGTTCCTTCGAAATTTTTTTAGTAGTAAGATCTAAAGTATCTTAACATGAGTATCTAAACATACTCAAACCGATAAACAAGTATGAACACATACACAATGTGGTTTTTGAATATAGGTGTAACTACACCCGGTGTATAGAAAGTGCACCCTATATATATATATATATATATATATATATATATATATATATATATATATATATATATATATATATATATATATATATATATATCTTTTATTATTTTCTGCCTAGTCTTATTTTATTATTTATGCCCTTACATACTTTCTAGTTCTATAGACGGGGATGACAACCTGTTCTTACTAGAAGTATAGGTAATTGTGTGACTAGTTTATTAGTGGCAAAGTAATTGTTTACATACCATCGCTGTTTGGTGCCATTGCTCTTATAGCATTTTGGCACTGTTGTTATTTTAGTGATGTCGCTAAATAGTGTCAACAATGTTCCAACTCATCTCGGTGGCTCACCATCTCTTCGCCACTCACACATCGAATCCGAGGCAAGCTGTAGCATGGACAACTAGCAAGCAGGGAGCGCGACTTGTTGGGGGCCAAACAACGTCGCCTGCACCGACAATGCATCAACAGCTTCTCCATGGTTCCACCTATGACCTATGGGCTCTTGCATGTTGCATGAAGAGGCTAGCATAATCACTTTCATCTTAAATGCTTTCATCAAATTTTATTTTCAATTAAGTGTGAATTCAAATATCATACAGATAATGCATTCTATGCTATACGTTTCTTATTTATCTATTGGTGTTTGACTTGGTGCAGCAGGTGGTTTTGATGTTTAAATGTTGGGCCTAGGCATGAGAAATTCATGAGCTCCATAACTAGTAAAATTGCGACCTTAAGTTTTACGTATTACTCAACAAAGAAATGCACTCTAGTAATGGCAATAATGGAAATGTTTCTAGTGAGAAATAGTTAGGGTTTGATATGTTTCATAAGGTTTAATCTTTTGGTGGTGTTTGGGTAGGCTCTAGGTTCGGGATAGGGATATGTGATTGGTTATAAATATATGTGGGTTAATTTGGTTGGAATATGGTAATTTAATCAATTTTCCTTGTTTGATCTTTGTTGGGTTTGGTTTTGCGATATAACATTTGTTACCAAAATACCCATCACAAAACAAAGGAAAAATCATTTGTGCAAGATAGCTTCTAAGCGTAAATGATTCGAGTTATGAAGATTCCTCCTGCTTAGTTATTGCTCTCAGTTGAATAGATAATCTATAGCTGCAAGCAAAGAGAAAAGAAAAGGATGGGAGTTAAAAGGTAAAAAATGGAGGAATAAGACAAATCCATAGACAAAGGAACCAACAAACATCGATCAATTGAACATATTATAGATCAACAAAGTCCCTTGGCATCTCACCCATAGCAGATTTGGGAAACCAAACATTGTTGTAGAGATAGATGCCGGGTGACTTGGATCTATAGGGGCCAAAGTGACAAATAATTCTCTTATTCGATTCGACCCGAATTTTGAGGATATAGAGAAAACCTGTTAATATCCACACGGATCTGGATAATCTGAATCCAATTGTGTGAGAATGTAGGGTAGTATATGGAATAGACAAAATTCGGTGGATATATGTTATGTATAAATTCTATGTGGATTATCGGATGTTTAAAATAGGATATCCGATAATTTCTCTCCCTAGACTAAAACCAAGAGGAATTAAGGATTAAAAAAGCTTGTTAGTTGAGAACTCTTATTTTGTGATGGTTGTTTTATGTTTTAAGTTTTGAATTGAGAACTTGTTGTATGTTATTACTTATTAGCTAGTAAGTTATCATTTGTGAGTGAGGATACCTTGTTAAATATCAATTATGTTGGTATGATAGCCACAACATGGAATACAATGCAAGACTTGTCTATTGTTTGTTATCGACTCTTTACTAAATTAATTATGACAAAAGACTCTTTACTAAATTAGTTATTGACAAACATATAGTTTGCTTACAAAAAAAAAGATAAACATATCGTTCTATACATATGCACATATTACTCGACTATATAAATCCATCTCCGATCTTATTCTGCTGCATCTTCATACTTGTTCCAACATCCAAAAATATCCACATTTGTATCCGCATCCACATCCATATATAATCCGCTTCAATCCGAATACGACAAAGAAAAAGCAGATTAAGATATGGGAGGAGCATTATCCACTCTAATCCGATCCGTTTTCATCCCTATGGATCTAGCACTATGACGTGATGGACGGCGAGTGCATTGAAGCGAATGAGTTACCACAAGTGTGAGCAAATGGAAAATAACCTATTTTTACTTATGTGACCTCAATTATAGATGCTTTTTTTGCGGGCTACTCATAGCATCTTCCATGTCTAGAACATGCATATGCTCAATTTATCCACGTTTCCTCTATAGGGTCATCCTGTTGGTTATGGCCCAACCCAACCTAGAAATCTAGCACAAGCCCATTCTGGAAACTCTTTTGAAATACCCCATTAGGCGTTTGAGTAACTTGACAGGACTGTAACGCCTAAGAGGAGGGGGTGTTGAATTAGGTTTATTAAAACTAAATGGCCTCTAAAAACCTATACATAAAAATCTATGCAAGATACTATCTAAACGTGCACTACGATTTTGCTAAGTATTGCTACCTCTAATGCAAAAGAGTTTTGAACCCTATGTTTCAATCCTTGTAACTAACCTAGCATGCTAAACTAGGAAAGATAAGCACATAACCTAGAAATACAAGTAAGTGAGGAAACGTAAATGAGTTACACAATGCAAACTCCTATGATAACAATTTTCCCAAGGTATTGAGAAGCTCATGCTTCCCCTTAGTCCTTGTTGAAGCACCTTATAAAGATGTCCTCACAAAGGGCCAAGCTCCCAATCAGATAACTTTTTGGATAGCCAACTGGACTTCCGCACCATGCACTAGTGGGTCTCTATGTGGCCTTCTCCTAGACGGCACCCCACCATCTTCACTATTGAGCTTGTGGCCAAAATGTTGTCGGCCTCTTTCCCTTGGTACACTGTCCGCAACTACACCACAAACACACGGTTGGTATCATCTCACAAGGAAGTATAGACGAGGAATGTTTGTATACTTGCAATTGGAGTAATCTGGTTGGTCAGTTCTGTAGGATGCTATGATGTAAGATGTCGGGCGCAATATTATAGTGGAATGGAAGAGAAAGGCTAACGTGAAAATTTATGTGTGACTCAGACAACAGCTATGAGGTTCTTAGTGTCATGTGTGCAATCAGATCAAGGATGATATAGAATATAGAATTTAATTAGCTAGTGCGATGTCTAATAGAGAGCAGTAGTGCTTCGGGGAGTCAGGCAAGTGCCAAGGCTGGAGAGGAATCTATATTATTTGCTTGGTAGATAACTTGCTGATACAAAAAGAAGGGTACACGGATGCAGGTGGAGTCATGTAGTATGGAGTTGCATGGACAGCAGAGGCTCTTGTTTGCGGTGGGTCTATGATGAGACCATCAGGCAGCTCTCATTGAGCGGCAAAGTAACAACTCAGATCGGGTGTACACGGAGGTCACACATGATGACTTCTAGGTGGTGGATTACTAAGGTGGAGTTTGTTAGATATATGTCGAATATTTTGTACAAGTCCAATTATATTAGGACTTTGAGTTGTATTTGACAGTACAGGATAGAGTTGAGTCGACTCGCAAACACGTAGGACGTAGTGATAGGCTCGCTAGAGTGCAACAACACATTGCTGGGAACCTAGAGCGATGGATGCTGCTGGTATTGGAGGAGCGCTGTTGACCCTTCAGAAGGCGTCAAATTTTTATAATGAAATAATCACATGAAAAGGAACAAATAAAGTAATAGTAGAGTTAAAACTAACAGATTCCATAAGTTTTGGTGAATTGCTATTCTCTGCAGGGGTATATCTGCAAAAAAGCATCAAGAGGAGGCCTAAATGGAAAAGAAATCAACGAAATATGCGAAGCAATCGGCACTGTCGGCGACAAAGGGACAAAAGGAGCCCGTCCACCAAAGATTGGCTCGAAAGCCCACCAGAGGGGACCGGCCGGTCTGGGCCTGGGCCGGCCGGCCCACTCCTAAGCCCAATGAGGCCAATCTTCTAGAAGCTTCCTCCACCGACTCAAGGAATTAGATCTGAACCATTGGTTAAGGTTGGTTTGATCGGAGGGCTGTGGTTCATCCCTCAGGACTATAAATAAAGAGGTAGACCCCCTGAAACCTTGATTCATTCTCAAGCTATTTAGAAGACATTCAAATCAAGTTTTCGAGCCATAAACCCTAGTTCATTAGAGTAGTTCTAGTTCTTGAGTGAGTAGCTAATTAGTATAGAATTAGAAGGATTCAAGTTGATTAGAGCTTGGATTTTGGATTCATCAAGAGCGTGATTAGGTATTGTAAACTCTACTTTATTTTAGTTCAATATATTTTATCTTCTACTTACTAGAAAACCCCCCTATAGCTACGCTGTATTTGTAACGCCATCAAAAGCATCTCTACGTTGGCACATAAAGACGTTCTTTGACACAATTTCAAGAACGTATCTAAGTGTCACGATATTTAACACGCTTTCAACGTCAAGAGATATCTAGACACATTTTTAACACGCTATTGAAATTGTATTAAAATGACATGAAATTAGCCACGCTTTCAACCGTCAATAACCTCTACACACGTTGTAAAGCGCATCTCAAAATTGTTAATAGGCACCTAAAGATGCTTTTTGATATGCAACTAAAACCGTGTAAAGTTGACACATTATTAAACATGCTTTCAATCGTGAGTAGCATGAAGACACGTCGTAAAGCATATCAAATAAACGTCCTAACACGCGTAGAGAAGTTTTTATGTGGTACTGAAATATCTCTTGTTTTTGTTTCTTTTAACTGTTTTATGTGGTACCGAAATAGTTCAACATTAACTGTTTTTTTGGTTACTTTTAGTTAAAATTCTAGTACAAAGAAATCACTAGCCTCAACCAACGTTTTGTGGAGTGCCTCCGTGCCCGCGCGGCGCAACCGCCTGCACCAAGCGGGGAGGCTGCTCCGCGATCTCCTCCCGTGCCTACCAAAATTTACCGTCTGGGTGGCCTAAGACCAGCTGGCCACGTGCCGAGCACAAAGCTACCGTGCGTGCGGATTGCCGCCAGATTGCTGCGGCTGTTGGCAGCCATGGGTGTGTGTGTGGATTTGTGGGAAGGGAGGGAGCTTATGTGCATGAGGGAGCAGCCGCAGTCTTGCGGATTGCTGCAGAGGAGCTGTACATGCGGGAGGGGGAAGCTGCGGCTGTCCAAATCGGAGGCGGGAGAGGCAGCTCTGAAGATGGTGGCGCGGCGAGCTACGAGATATGCGGTTTGGCAGACTGCGGGAGGGCGGAGTTCGGAAGGGCGGGCGGCGACCGGCGGGCGCGGAACCGCGGATGTTCCTCGGGATTCGCCGGCGGCGGACGGGGCGGACTCGCCCAGGCACTGCGGCGTTTTTAGTTGTGTGCATGCAGAAGTGCCCGTCGTAGAGAGTGGAGTGAAAATAATAATAAGTAAGATAAGTGAGAATGAAAGTAAAAGGAAAATAAGAGAAGGATAAAAATAGAAGGAGGAAAAAGATATTAGTTTTCTCTTTGATCAGTTGTGAATAGATTAAAATAAATAGACATGGTTTACTTTTTAGTCAAAATCAATGACTACGCAGAAAACTGATCATTTGGTTGGCTTCACCATGGTCTATGTTCACCTTGATTTAAATTTTCGACTTGACACGGATGCTCATATTTTCATTGATTTTGTTACAGAATTTAACGACGCTATGCTTTTTAGAGATAAACGATTTCATGAATTTTAAGATCAGTCGTCTCAATCATTTGAGAGTGCTCATAAAGGTAGATTTTGGCTGTGTGTGATCAAGTTACGTATCCGAACAGATGATGCAATCATTGGTTAAATCTCCCGATACACAAATCGTTTAGTTAACCATACAACAAACTATTACAGACTTAATTATTATATAATAAAATATAAATATTCAATCGAATAACCTGACATTCACCCGAAGAACGCACGGGCACGTTTTTGCTAGTGTCTAATAAAGCACACATGTGTCATATATTATTCTGCCTAACGTGGACCTTGGGACCCTAGGTTCCAAGGACGTCTGACTGTAGGGATATACATTGAAAAGAAAAGAAATTAAAACAACACGTCACCTAGACCCACGCATGCACACAGGACTCTGGACTGACGCCCGAGTTTAGCAAATAGCAAGAAAAGAAAGCGGAGAGAGAGAAAAACTAATAGGGATATACATTGAAATTAAAAAGAAGGAAAGAAAAAATAAAAATAAAACACACGTCACCTAAACCCGGCCACGCATGCACACAAGACTCGACTCCCTTTCACGTTCAGGTGTGCTTTCACGTTCAAGTGTGCAAAAATGCAAAAAAAAGTATAGCCTTTCAAAGGGTTGATCCTAGACCCCAAGAATCAACATGGTGATTCTTTACCACTGAGATAGAGATGCACTCGTGTTGATGAATTATTTTTCCTTTATAAATATTTTTATTTTTATTTTATTTTTTTTTGAGAATTTTATAAATATTTTTATTAACTGGAGATCCGCAATAGCAACAGCAAGGCGGACCTAGACAGGCCAAACACGGGCGGGAGATGGGCGCAGCAAGGGCGTGGGCTGGCCCAAGACGGACGGGTGTACAAAAAAATTCAAATTTTACGAGACAGGTGAACAAAAGAAAAAAAAAGTTGATTAAAAAACAAACAAAAAAAAAACAACTTGCATGGAAGCTTGAACCAAGGAATAATAGGTTCACAAGTTATAGCTTTACCACTGAGCCAATGAGAACTTGCCTATCTAGTTCGAACTAGCAACCTCACAGCACAACGCTGCTCCCCACTAACCAGCCTAGTAATCAACCTTACGTGCTTATCGACCAACAAATCTTTGTAGGAATATATAGAAGGGATATAGCCTAACGATGGCCGCCACCGTGCCATGGTGCAGTCGACACCCTTAGAAAAAACTGTAAATATATATGTACCCGTCATTAGTGGTGTCTTATTGGGTTTTCAGGAAATTGATTTTTTTTAAAATATGAGAAACAAAATTTAAAAAAGAATTTATATATTTGATAAATTGATAAAGATATATAAGATTTGAACCGGTGACCTTTAATGTCAATAATATCTCCCCCTCGCGCATACCCTACTCTACCACTGCACCCTTTGTCATATGTGTCTATATTAAATTTTGGTTCCCCACATATTATTATAAACCTAGTGTAAATTGATTGTTTGAGGTCATTTACAACTTTTGTTTTGGTAGTTTCTCCATCCGAGGTCATTTACAAAATTTGAATTTTAAATTTTCAAACATATTTTTTTCTTTAACAAGATGATTTCAAATCAAAAAGTTGCCAACTACAAAGTAAAACATAGCTTCTTGAGATCTACAACTCTTATTTTGTTTGTTTTTTTTTTCATCCGACGTCATATGAAAATTTGAATTTCCAATTTTAAAAATTTAGACATACTTTTCCATGACAAGATGATTTCACATCAAAATCTTGTCAACTATAGATTTCTAACTTCTTAAAATCTACAATTTTTATTTTGATCATTTCCTCATCTCGAGGTAGTGGAAGTAACATTGTTCACAAATGTTATATATCTCTCTAGTAGTTTCTTAAACTATATGAGCGATATAGATTTTGTGAGCAATGTTCCTATCACTTTATCAAATGAACAAATGACCAAAATAAAAAATATAGATCTTGATGAGTTATACAAATTCTAAGTTTATGGCTTTTTTTCAGTTGAAATCATTTAGTGTTCCAAACTAACATTTGAAAATTTTAAATTTGAAAATTTAAAAAATTCAGACGTATTTTTCCATGACAAGATGATTTCACATCAAAATCTTGTCAACTACAAATTTCTAACTTCTTAAAATCTACAATTTTTATTTTAATCATTTCTTTGTCTGAGGTAGTGGAAGTAACATTGTTCACAAATGTTATATATCTCTCTAGTAGTTTCTTAAACTATATGAGAGATATATAGATTTTGTGAGCAATGTTCCTATCACTTTATCAAATGAACAAATGACCAAAATAAAAAATATAGATCTTGATGAGTTATACAACTTCTATGTTTATGGCTTTTTCAGTTTGAAATCATTTAGTGTTCCAATGACATTTGAAATTGCCATTTTAAAAAATCAAAATTTGTATACATAAATCACAATCACATGAAATGGTAAATAAAATAATAGTTGTAATAATACAATAATTTAATAGAGCATGATTTTAGAATTTTTTAGAAAAATCATCAAATTTGAAGTTAGTATGAGGGAGAAAAACTAGTCACAAGTTTTATATAGAGATTAAAAAAGAGAAATCATATCAATGTCGGTTCGTGGCTAATACCGACAACGAAGTGTCCGGAGGAACTATCAGTGCCATTTTTAAAAATCCGCATTGATGATGCCGGCATAGAAGATGAAATATGTAGTGGCCCCACCTTTCATAGAGACTAGCTAGAGGGAACTGAGTAAAAACAACATGACAACTGCCCTGTAATACCCAAAAATGCATAGTAAATATGAATTTTAATATGGATCAAAAAAAAAATTTTAAGTGAAGGTTGATCGACTTTTAACGAGAAACTAATAATTTGAATTTTTGATCTAATGCTTGACGGACGAATGGAGACCACAAGTGCTTAGAGCTCGTCGAGTACTTCTAGTTTGACTACTCGTATGCTCTAATCGGAGTTTGGAACATTTAGAAGTTGTGGTCTAACTAGAAGTACTCGACGATAGGTTATCGACGATAGAATGCTACTCGTATCCCACGATAGGTTATCGGAAAGGAAGTTTTAGCTCAAATTAAGAAAGTTTCATCGTTCAGATATATGATACATCTCATCTTTATTGTAGGAAATATCATGTTAATTTAAGAACAATTGTGATCAAACTGATGCACCTTCGCACTGCCGCGCGATCCTAATACTCATGGATCGGTGGTCATGACCGCCCCTGCTGCGAGCATAGTTGGCACAAAGAGGAAGGCATTGTACATCATCTAGTTAAACGCAGACAAGTTTTATCATTCAGTTACATCTCAATTGTTTAACAAAAATATTGTGTTTGAGCTTAAGTTGTGATCAGCCCCGGCACTGCTACCATCTATCCTCTGATCCTACGTTTGTTGATTTCTTGATTATATCTTTCTCTATTATTTATTTTAATGTTCAGATGGGTAGATGCCACACATTTCTTGCATGCTGAATGCTTGCGGACTTATAGCTCAGAATGTTTACAATATGTGACTCGTAATGAAAATATGTGGACAGCTCAAGTGTCTTTCTGCATATACACTTATTCAGGTGTGCTTAAAGAATTCCCAAATGGCATTCTGGCCCTTGAGACTTAACATAAAAGGGACTGGGCTAGATGTTCCAGGCAGGGTAGCGTCACCACAGAATTGTGGGCATGCAGTTCAGGTTTCCTTTTCTATGTGATCCTGAACATTTCTTTTAAATTGCCTATGTGCAGATATCCCTGATAGCCACTACAAATATGCTTAAAGTTGTCAACCTGAATTTAATTGCCCAAATCTATCGGCAAATAGTTCATTTCGTGTTTTCAAAATTACTGCAGGTTGACCCTTTGTGTAATGTGTGATTATTACAATACCTGATACTATGCTTTAAGCCTGCCGACAACGCCAGCATATGGGAGAACACCAATGTCATGGAGTACCAGGCCACCACTAAGAAGAAGCTTCCAAAGATTATCTATGACTACTACAATGACATCAGTTAAAAGATAGCACTCATATATGTCTTGTTTGAGTGGCTCATATTGCATACTGTAATTTTTTGGTGCAGGTCTGTAAGCTAGAATTTCTGATTGCATTTAGAAGTTGTGAGGGTCCCTTTTGTTCACGAACTTAAAGGAAAAAATGGAGCTACAGGTATTGCTATCTCATTACTTGGTGCTATGATGATACCGTAAGCTTTGTGTCTATCTGTTTGTTTCCAAGCATTCAGTTTTGAACACAAGACCTTGTTTTCATTTATCTCTGCTACATAAATTGCAGTTATAATATTTTTTCTGCGCTCGACATTAGTATTGTCAAGAAAAGAGCCATGGTCGGTTCGTGGGATTAAGGTAATCTCTAACATACGACTACTATATTGATATCAGTTAAAAGATAGCATTTGACACTTTGACAGATGTGTTGACTTCTCATTTATTATTTATGCTTGGTGACAAATTCTCTCAGTCTATTGAACTAAGATATTTGATATTACAAATTTCATCAGGCTAATAAGAATGTTTTTTTGCAACAAAAGGTTCGTGGCTTGAAATGTGGTTTATACAGTTGAACTATACTAAGTTGTACTGCACGCCTTAGTCTTACATATGATCGATTGACTGCCTCTGTCTTCAGCTTTGAGCTGAACTCAGTTACAGCTTGAAGGCAAGCAACGCCTTGCACATCATTAGAAGTAGCAGCTTGATTCAGCTTCACTTGCCAGAATTCTTTATTGTGATATCGATTCTTCATTAATATCATATCATCAGATTTAGATGCTCGCTATTTATTTTTTCGACACATAGCATTTGTTGATAATTTGTTGCTCATTTGTTCGATCACATGCAACAGGGTCAGGTATTGATGAATTGATGGGCCTTGTGCAGCAACAGGAAGCTGAAGAGCTGGAACTTCAGCACTGCATTTCAAACGGACGTGACGGCATTGGCGTCTGCATTAGTTTCACGCTGCCAGATGCTACTGCTACTGAGAGAGCGCAACATGTATCTGTGAGATGCTACTACTGCAACCAAGCTGGCCATGAAGCTCTAGGATGGACGTTGGATCAGTTAGGGGTTACGCTAGCTCCTGTCCTGCCCCACCGGGAGATCTAAGTGTTGATGCTTTAATGCAGATTCTTGTATTATAGAGTAATCACAATTGTCCGAATTTCAAGTTATTATTATATATAAGTTTGAGCTTTTATTATTATTTATTATTGATATATATGATAATGCATATTTTTTGTTGGGACGTACTAAAAGCGTTACAATATAATGTGTCGATACTACACAAAATATAGATGTATGTACGAAATCGTTTCTACATATATTAATACAAACTATGACATTACTATATAACGTATCAATATATGTAGACACGCAGTGAAAGCGTGGCTACAATATTGTTTCTACTTTTGTTAACACGTGTTTAGGTGTTACTATAAAAACGTGTCATCCGCCATGTCACCTCCCATGTCAGCTGCCACGTCAGCTTTACACATCACCTCTCCACGCCAGCTGCCACGCCGTCTTTCCACATCACTTCCCACGTCACCTTTCATGTCACCTACTACATCGTGTCTACACTCCTTAATGTGTAATATTGTGTCACTACAAAACGTGACTATAGTAGTAGACATGAATTGTCATTGTATCTACAATACTGTCTCTACATTTTTTCACACGTTATGAAACGACGTAACTACACTAATAGACACATGTTAGATGCGCATCTATAAAAGCGCATCAATGTGTTTAGACATGCATCTAACGTGTCTATTAAACATCTATTCATCTAATATATACGCCTACGAAAATCGTCTCTACGGAGCCTACATCTCTATAGAGACAAACTAAAGCGTGTCTACTATCTAAAAAAAGCGTAGCTACAGGGGGATTTATTCTAGTTCATCATCTAGTTCTTATTGTTCTTGCTTTAGTTCATCTAGTTCTTATTATTGTTCTTAGTATTTCATGCAATTGATAATGCTATTGATCTGTTTTATATTCATGATTATCATTGTTTGGTTTAGTTATATATCTAGAAGAGTTGGTTTATTATCTAGTTCATACATATGTTCATATAGCGCTCATCCTTTAGATCGAGGGTGAGTGATATGCATTGTGTAAGCATGGTGCTTAGATATATTGCATATCTGCGGATACCCTCTATATGCTGGGAACGTGTGGTAGTTCGCAGGTGGACAAGACCTGTTGAGTCCTTTGTAGGCCACCCTCCGTGTATAGAAACCGGTATAGCGAATGGCCGGCGATGGTTGACGGCACAGGCAGGTCACACTCAGAGTAGGGGTGGAGACCGGTATCTTCCTGTAGCAAGGTCTTGTTCCAATATGAGGACGTTGAAGACCAACGTGATGTTCTAGTATGGGGACGTCGAAGACCAACGTCGGAGATCTCGATGACGGGCTTCATGGTTGGCTACTTGCTGGTACTACAGGGTTGGATGGGTTGGGAATTGGTGGAGGGGCGGTTGGTGGTGCGTGCAGTGTCGGCATCAAACTAGGGGACGACGGGTGGTGCGGGACGGTTACTTAGTTAGAGGATGGAAGGAATTGAGGATCATATCGATCAGTGCCGGTTTGGTACTTTCAATTCAGAATCCGGTAGTAAGAGGGCTTTTTGAGCCCTCTGAGGTACATACGCTTACACTAATAATATACTTATTTAAAATGAAATATACAAACTCACATTAATAAATTTCCAAACTCATATTGATGTTATTCATTTCTAGGAAAAAAAAAGTTACCTCAATAGTGTGTTTTCTCATAATGAAATTCGTCCCTTCGATGTCCTAGTGCAGAGAATGAAGGTATAACCCAAAACTAATTAATCACTTAGCCTATAACATGAAATCTTATTTATATAATCCAAAATACAAAGATAATACTAAGAAATCGCTTACCTCTGTAACAGCAACAAATTTGTGTATAATCCATATCGTAGCCGACGACAATGATATATCGAAGATTTAATGTCCTTATGCAGAAAATGACAAGAGTGTCTCGCTGAGAACAGGTCCTGCATTTAAGCAAACTAACGTTAGTGTTGTCTTCGGTAGGCTGACGGTTATGTCATCATGACAGTACTCAAATAAGACACGATTTGCAAAGGGGCAACCAAAAATGGTTGTTGAATAACAATGTGCTAGAATGTTTATAGATAGAATATAACTACAAAGTTAATCCTGATTTACAAAAAGTAGTAAAATAGCAAACGTTTCTATCAAAAGAAAAGGTCATCTCTAATGTACCAATAAATGATAAATCATATACAGGGAATGCTAAACTCAGTTGTTAAAAAGAGGCTACATTTAAGCTCAACAAACACTTAACCTCAGCATCCAAAAATTTATACACAGGCCATGCTATAATTGGCAGCTTAAATTGTAAGACATGTATGAATATATCCATGAAGCATTGCAACCAATACGCATAGGCTACATATTGCCTGCTTTGTGGTAGGTTGAACAGAACTTTAGTGTTGCAGCGCACCAAAAGACACATATGTATGTATGCATGTATTCTATCTACAGAAGAGAGTACGTCCATGGTACGAAACAACCACCAGTAAGCAATACAGTCAATCTACACAATCAAATGCTGGAAATAAGAAATTAGTATACTCAACTTGTTCTTTGCTTGCAGCATGACGACGATCTTGTAGACCACGCTGAACGAACGGCTGCAACAGTTATTGAAGCAGATGGATCAGACTTTTTTTTTTGAAAGATCCGGCAAGCCGGGCTTTGGTTATATTAAGAAGAAGAAGCATACAACAGTGGCGCGCGAGAAGCGCCGAACCCCCAAAACAGCCTAGGCTGACTCGGGGCTTAGGTACAAAGTTGATTACTCACACACTAAAAACAACACACAGCGACCTAGGCGCCTAAGCTCCAGGCTCAGCTGCAACGGCTACAAGCAACCTGTAAAGGTCCTGGTCCTCCAAACGCGCTGCCTTCTGGATGGCCTTGACTGCCTGCTCTGGGAAGCCGAGTCCGTACATATCAATGCAGGAAGTGACGGCTTCATCCGGGGCCAGTGCCGCTGGCTTTCCGTCGATGAAGGAGAGCTCACGCCGAAGCCTATGTTGGGCACGCTCAGCGACCGGAATTGTGGATGGTCGAGCTGCCTGTCGTGCACTCGAGCGGGTGGGGGCAGCAGCCACTCTCCTCCTGTGTTTCCTTGTAGGAGTGGGTGACGCCGGTCTCTGAAGGAGAGCAGGGATGGGATCCTCCTCCTCCTCCTCCCCTAAGCTCGTGGAAGAGTCGCGGAAGAGCCCGACGTAGAGGTCACCGGGTGGCGCCATTCCCTCCGTGGCAACCTCCTCCTGTCCCTCCTCCACCATGGAGGAGGCCGGCAACACAACCTGAGGCTCCTGGGCCAACTCCATGTGCCCAAACGCATGGGCTACGGCTGGCGGAGGAGTGGCGGGTGGCGATGTGTCCAACACCAAAGAGACGCCTGGTGCAGGAGGTGTCCAGCCAGCCGCTGGTGCGCTCGCCACGACCAGCGATGCGGCGATCTCATCCAACATAGGGTCAACCCATGTCGGAATCTCCTCCACGCGAAGCTCCAACACCAACGGTTCGGACGCGAGTGGGTGGCGGCCGTCGGTCATGTCTTTGTCCCGCCCTCCGCCTCGCCACCTCCGAGATCGGTGGGACCGCCTTGGCGCCCGTCTTGCCAGAGGCGGTGGGTCGACGATGTGAGCTGAGCTGCGACCCGCCGTCGGAGTAGTCGCCCTTCCTCGCCCGGCCTACACTCCCTGGCATGGTGGTGGAGACCATGGCGGCGCGAGCAGCGTCGGGTCCCGACAAGTGTGCAACCGCGATTGGTCGGGCGCTGGACAACGGAAGCGGCGGCGATGAACGCCGGGGATCACCGCGGACGGGCTGCGTCCCCACAAGGCGCGCATCCCACGTCCCGGCTGCGGCTGATGCACATCCCCGGTCGGGTCTTTGGGGGAGCACGCCGCCAACCATCGGCATCCGGAGTAGTCGCCGCCGCCCCGGCCGATGGTGGGGGGGATTCGCCAAACGCGCCATTGGTCGCCCGGATTGCCCGTCGTGCCCACCCGTCGTTCGAGGCTGCCGCTTTGCGGGCGCGCGCCGCTGCCCCGCAACAGCTCTCACCCTCCGGCGGCGACGACGGCGGCGGCGTTGTGCCTCGCGGGCCTGTGCTCCTGACACCCGCCATGGCTGCGTCGGCGTTGACGCCCCAACCAACTCAACGCCCACGGCGGAGTCAACGGTCGGAACGCCATCCGGGTGCTTCGCGCCGAGGTCGTGGAGAGCCGGGCGACAGCGTGGAGGTAGGGAGGTCCGCCAACATGCTCCCCCATCCTCCTCGTCGCTGTCGAGTAGTCGCCTCCACCGCAATAGCCTCGATCTGCCCATGGATGGGATGAATGGCGCAGCATCGGGCGAGAGAGACCCCCCGCGGTTGCTTGGAGGGGACACGGCGGCGTCGTTGTATGCGCCTCGTCGGCGGTTTCATCCCTTCCCGAGGGGCCCCGTGGGAGCTGCCGACGCCGGCGATGGAGATGGTGGCCTGGGCTCGTTGGCAGCCGGCGACGGGGGCCGCAGAGGGTGGCGACGGAGGAGGTGGAGCGTGGGGAGGAGGCGACGACGGTGCTGGTCTTTGAGCCGGCTAGCTCGGAAGTGGCCGACGCGGCCGACCGGCGCGCCGCGCGCCATGCATCTTGGCCGCGCCAGAGGATGGAAGCGGCGTTGCTGGGGGCTCGCTCGCTGCTCCGGGCTGGGCAGTCCGATCCGGGCGAGGGGCAGTCCGATCGGGGCGAGGGGCAAACCGATCCGGCGAGGGAGTGGAAGGGGCGGACTCCGGCGCCTGGCTGGTGGCCGGCGCCGCACCGGCGGCAGAGGCGCGAGAGTGTGGCCGGGCTGGAGGGGCTCGCTGGTGGGATGGAGGTGGCGTGGGGATGGAGGAGGAGCGCGGCGGCGGATGCGGGCACCCGCCCCGAATGGCAGCCGGCGGCGCGCCAGCGCGGCGGCGCGCCGATGAGTCCGCCAGGGGCTACGGCTCGGCAGCATCGAGGTCGCCGGTCGCTTCACCTCAGATGGATCAGACTTGGAACACAACGAACGATAGGATGAGGGATAGCCAATAAAAATCAAATCATTCGCATACCCAAACAATTAGATTGAAGTTTGATCAAAAGCACAAAACACAAAGAATTCAAGATAAGGTTTCTCCTTTCCTGCTGATCCCTTACACACCTGGGCGATGGATCTCATCATGCCTGATGATAGGCGACGTTGTGGATCTGGATTACCTTGGACGTACGGCTCGATTTGCACAACTACTACACATCCTGTCAGAGCTAGCAGAGAAATCCAAAAAAATTCAAGGAGATGCGAGGTGGACGTAAAGTACAAAGTAGTACGATGCCATGGCTGTATGGTGGCGCTACTGGATCGTCAGCCAATTAAACAAGATATGCAGTAATTTAATCATGGCAGCTTACCCGACAAATCTGATCTATCCGCGCGTCACTGCGTCAGGACTCCAGGTTCCAGATAGATAGATCCAGAACTGCAATGTCATAAGCTGGCGTCGTCGCTGTCACGGCCTACATGCCTGTGCGTCGTCGTCGCCGCCACCGGCACCACAACGACCGCGCGCAAGGAAACAAAAATCAATCGACAACGATCATCATATATACAGGCAACAACAGAGAGGTAGAAGATAAAGAGATTGCGATGTGTACCGCCGGCCTGCAGATCAGTGTTGAGCCTAGTGACGGGCGCGTACGTTGGGTGCCTCCGTCTCCAGTACTGGTCCGACGGCAGCGGCGACGAGATTGGACATTAGCGAGATTGGACTCGAGAGGCGGCGGCGGCGATCCCTTGGAATGCATTCATGGTCGTGGGAGCAATATATATACGTGGGCCTGGCGGCCGGATTGTTGGATCGGCCGTTCGAGGTTCGATCGATTTTGAGTGTGCACGTGGCAAATTTTGATTTTTTCAGAAAGTGCAAGATATAGATGATTAATATCGAAATTCTTCCGGAAACTGTCATGTGCCGTGTATGCAATGTATTTTCGTTTTTTTCCCTCTTATGTGACAGGTTACGTGGCAACTTTTTGATTTGCTAAAAAGAATGAAAGATAACACACAAAAATCTGCCACAAGATGTGGAGTCAGTTCCAAAAAAAAAAAAAAATATGAAACTCTGGAAAAGAAGAAAATAAGACTTGATTATATATGAATTTAACTTTTTTATGAGAAAACTATGATTTTAACTAGAAGGTCTGATCTGCTATTTTCTTTTCTTTTTTCCTTTTTTTTTTTGAGAAAACCGGGCTTATATTTCATATATGATGTTTGGTGGTTACTCCTCCGTCTCAAATGAAACGTTCTTCTCGCTTCCCGAGAAATAACTGCCGCAATTATATATTAAAATATATAAATATTTTGTGTTAAATAATCAGTATCATCGAAAAGATCTTTAAGTCTAGTTTTTTAACAAATTTATTTGAAGATACAAATCTTATGCGTATTTTCTACAAACTGAGTCAAACTTGTGGCACTGAACACCGAAGGACGTTTCATCCGGGACGGAGGGAGTACATCGCAGTGCTTACCCTCCCGGTCATCCTTGCCACTGGTGTGGAGCACATAGGTTGAAGCCGACCTAGCTACTCTCCGGCGAAGGCACATAGATTTTTGTTGCCGTCTTGAGCAGCACATCGAAATCAACCTGCTTTATGCACGCTGAACAATGGCTCTTAGCCATCGCATCACCAGATTGCAAGGAATCTGACGCCTCAAAAAACGCCACACACACCCCAGCACACGGATGACAATTTTCCTCGAAGGGGGACAAAACCACAAAAGAAGGTGGGAAACAAAATCCAACCCGACTTCCCAACGAGTTGGTAGACAAACCTGAAGCAGCTGCCACCAGCAAGAACAGTGAAGACGCTGGAGATGTCGAAGAAGCTCGATCTAGATCCATCTTCTTCAAATCGACGACGTCGTCAACCGAAGACGCTGCACAAGAACACAACCCCCAACTTGTGAGGCTGAAGAAGCCAACACCGCCGCTGTCACCAACGCCATCATCTTCAACAGCACCACATAGGAGGGATACAGAACTCCCTACCGACTCCGGGTCTATTTGTGGCCTGGGAACCACCGGCCAGTTAGCCATCACAGCCCTAGGCAGTCGGGGCAGAAGTTGAGCTCGGTGATAGAATGGAATTAGCTAAGTTGTCGAGATAAAAATGGCCACAGCTCATTCTTACATATTAACCTCGCTCCACGAAAACAAAATGTCACTAACTGTTGTTTACCTCTCCGATCCCAAAATTTGTGAATAAGACAAATGGTCAAACTTGATGTAAAAAAGAAAAATCAAACTATTTACAATTTGGATGGAGAATGTACTGTACAGTAGTTTTCTCGGGATTAGGTTAGTCAACCGATAGACTCGAGATCGGATCAAGTTTTGCCTTTGGCACCTGCAAATCGACGTGGTTGTGCACGTGATGTACGTATTCACTGTACTGTACTGTTCTACCTATGTGTAGTCGCCATTACCACAACTGCAGAATTGAGAGAAGTTGCAAGCACCGCATGTGCAGATAAACAAATACCCAAAAAAACACACTTAGTGTTGGCTAACTGGCTTGTTAATTGTCTTCACGTGTGAACCGCGTGGTAATGGTTTGTCGACGAGTGAGAAAGATTCCTTTTTTTAGGGGAGTGAGACAGATTTAGATGGAGATGAGATGGGAGGTCGGTGGGTTCGTCAGTTCAGATGATTCCGTCAGTCCTGTCTAATCACAAATTTCTTCTTCTATAGGAGTACCATGTTTAATTAATGGGTTGGCTAGATGGCGATGATGGGGCCGTTTATCGTTGCACGCATGGACTTGGTCTATGATGCAGTGGTGAGATGTCGTGAGATCATCGGTGGGTTGGGGTTCAGTTCAGCACCGTTGATAGCTTTGTTATGCAGTGTACTTTTTTGCGAAGATGGGTCGTTGTTCCATGAGTTCCTAAATATGAAAGGTTTGTCAAAATCAAAGATTGCAACTAACAGACCGAATTGCATGCAAAAGAAAATTTGGATATAAGCCACTTGTATTGAAAACTATTTTTCCTCAAATATGCAAAATAATTATGTATCATTGCATTAAGAAGAAGAGTTTAAATCAACATACAACACATTTATATTGAGTGCCGAAAGAGGTCAACCAACATAGGTGTAGTTGGACCATCCTAGAAAAGAGCCTCTTGTTTCGATATTACATAAGAAGGTAACAACCAAAACCATCTCAGCGGCATGACCTAGGAGGTGGCCTTACGCCTCGGGACCGCCTAGACAACAGGAAATGACTTCATATTTGGACATGTGCAGCCATCCATTCTCGATTCAAAATGTAGGTTCAAGGAACATCATGCCCTAATATTTCTATGGCAAAAAAAAAATTTTCCCTTTGTTCAAGGAACATCCATCTTCATTTCATTTCTTGAAAATGAATACTTTTATGTAAACGTTTGTTTCTGTTTTTCAATGAAAATTCTAAAAGGAGTAACCCCACCTGTTCCATAAAAAAATAAAATCCACCAATAATTTTATAATAATAACTTGTATAAACATGCTCATGCATCCTTACATTAGAGCACCCATCCGAGATCCAACTAACCCGGCTAATCAACTCAACTCGCGGATCTCAAACTCAGTCTGTCCAAACACCCTATTTTCAGGCTCATGAATTATAACAGCCTATTTTGATTCATCTCCCAGATTGTATTATGAACTTTGTTGCTGCCGAGCGTGCAGACTTTGAATAATGGAATTGTATTTCCGTTTAAAAATATAAAAATATTTTTCTATTAAAATCAATGAAAAAACAAAAACAAAAACAAAAATACGTCTCATCTAAACCACTCTGGTCAGGTTTGGAGCCCTGCAAATCTAAGCTTACACGTTTGGTTGGAACCTCTAAAACCACTTTTAACTCCATCCAAAACCAAAAAACTGAAAACCAATAAAACCATCGTCACAGGCTCGCAGGTCCATGAACCCGGTGCATGTGCCTTTTCCTCCCTCACACCTTTCGCCTTCACAGACCCCTCTCCCTCCTTCCTTTCCCACACTTTCCATGTCCCTCCTCCAAGGCTCCAACTCATCACCCAGCGACCCCTTCCGTCTCCCCTACCTCTCAGCCAGCCGCTCCTCCGTTCGTCGGCGGCAAGGGAAGCAATCGGTCTCTGCCACCGTACGTCTCGCCTGCATCTTGGAAGTCTGAATCTCCACCAAGGATCGGCGAGAGAGGTAAGGTTTCCTGCCTTCTAAGATATATTCCTGCAAGTTTAGATATCTGGTGGCCTGTTCCTGCGTTTTGCTGAAAGATTGTCCTCGCTGGTGCTCTGTTTCTTCCACGATCCGATCCGTGTTCTTGGCTTTACTTTTGTCAGTCCCGTGTGGATCAGAACCAATGCGTGTTTCATTTTTCGATCTTGTTTCGTGTTGGTGCGGAACTGCGGATATACTTTCAGATGTGATTGAATCCGATGTCCCTGTATCGATCACTATATGTGTAGTCAGTTTCAGTTCGTTGATTCTTGGGAGGGATGAAAATCAATTCAAGTGTCTTTGCTAATGTTTACCGTGGAAGCCTGAGTTGGTACTGGCGTTGGCGTGAACTTGGCTGCTAAACCCACAGCCACAAGTATCATCAGCCTACCTGCCATTCCAATGAAAGATTGCAATCGATTATTAGTTGCACGATTCTTGTCAGGAATCTGATTGCAATCTTTACAGTATGATAGCAGAAGGGAAATAAAAAGGTCTGTATGTGTGTTAGTGTGTATATAAAATATGGTTGCGTGATGTGCCATACTATAGTACTAGTTTTATACGGATTAAAATACAGAGGCATATGGATGCTGATGTTCTGGACTCTGAATTGTTTTTGAGTTCATTATTTTAGTATATTATACGTTCTAATATATGTTTTGGGGGCTGGTATCGCAATATGGTTGACTTGCACCAATAAGTAACTCGCAAAACCTTTGTCCGTATCCGTTACCAATGTGTTGGTTTGGTGGGAATTAGTTGAACCAAAGGGGAATCAACAGCTCCCTAAATGCTTTCCTGTGTAGTACTTCTGCTACAAGCTCCAAGTACTTCCGCAATGAAGACCCTGAAAAGCATTCATTCACCAAATACAATAGGCCAATGATGAGCAACAATTTGTTTTTTTTTAAAAAAAAAGTAAATACAACTGATTTAATGTGGACACACACCTTTGGGCAGTAATGTGCTTGTGTTTAAGATCAGTATATATCATCCTTTGTGTCACTAACGTCTGTGTCTGCAATTGCAGCATCTGTGCTTTTGCTTTAGTGGGAATTAGTTGAGGGAATCAACAGCTCCCCAAATGCTTTCTTTTGTACTTTACAGTTCTATGTACTTTGCAATGAAGACCCTGAAAAGGTGAATTCAGTCACCAAATAATAGGGCAATGATGGGCAACAGTTTTTTTTTTTTTTTTTAAAGAAAAATGTATACAGCTTATTGTGAACACACTCCCTTTGGGCGGTTATGTGCTTGTGTTTGAGATCAGTGTACCATCCTTTTTTATGTTGCTCACACCACATCTGTGTCTGCAATTGCAGCATCTGTGCTTCTAATGACTGAAAAGGTGATCAAAGAGGCCGGCGCCTCCACTCCTGCATCAACTGAACCAAAATGCGAAGACCTGATAAATTCTCCAGTAATCATGGATGGCAGCAGCATGACACCTGATGTCAAGAGGAAGGAGAAGCCGGTCCCACATTACCTGAGAGCATCCACGAGCTCTTGCCATGACTACTGCAAGTATGGGATCAAGCATTCCTCTGAACCCAAGAAGTACTGGCCTGTTAGTCGAAAGCAATTGCGCCGTGCAAGCACTGGGAACATGGAACGTGATCGGGTTCAGATCATACTACCACAGAAAAACAGACCAATAAAGGAGGACCAGAAGCTCAAGGTTTCTCACGTAAAAGGTGGTAACAGTACTCCTGCTAAGCCTGAATTCATCACTCTGAAAGCACCACTTGAAAAAGTACCTGATCATTCTGAAAGCATTCCTCACGTGGAAGATTCATCAGCTGAAGCACCTGAACTTGTTGTGGCTGGAACCCTGCCAATTGATGCAGAATGCTTTGTCGTCACTCATGATGATGTGACAGACTATGGAGATGGAGAGTCGTTGGATGGGCCTGAAAGCATTGAGCTGGAGATGCCATTAGCTATCCAGGACATCGATGAATCCGACGAACACATTGAGGATACCATTCTGCCTGCTGGCGATGTATGCAGAGTAGAGGAACAATCACTTGTGGATCATGTGCCTGATCAATCAGCAAATGAAAGTGCAAGTTCAGATAACAGGACTCCTCAGACAGCAAAAGCCTCTGAGAAGTTTGAACAAGCCAAGCTTGGGACTAAATCAGAGAGTCTGCCTAAGGGGTCTGTAAAATCGAAGGTGAAGGCCACATTGAGTACGATGAGAGACAAAGGTTCAAGTCAGAAAAGTGGAAGAACATCGCATTTGACATCTACTCGTACAGCAGTTGACAGCTCCAGTGGACCAAAGACAGCAAGAAAACCTGCAGAAACTACTGCTACCTCCAAATTCAGTAACCCGGAGAGAAAATTCAGGCCTACAGTTACATCAGCTGTACAAAAAGTTAATGAGATCAAAGTGCCCTCAGCATCTAAACCGAAGGATTCGTCTGCAAAACCTTCTAGGTTAGCAAAGCTAAAGGATTCAACAACAAAAACCGCGCCATCTCCATCACTTGCTTCAAGGAAACAGACTGACAGAAAGATGTCAGGGAACAATGTTGGCAAGAATGCTCAAATTCTTCCAAAGAAGAGAGAAGACAAGGTAAAAACAGGTCCACTGAAACTTTCTCGATCGATAAACCTGTCAGGCAAGTCTCTCACGGGTGTAAAGTTGAGGACAGTCAGAAAAGAGAAAATTGCTCCCCAATCAACAGCAGCAAGAAAATTTCTGGAACAGAAAATTCTAGTACTGATGCTAAGGAGGCTAAACAGAGAATTCTGAAGACGGCTTCAGCAAAAAGTGTGCAAAGTGGAGACTAACAACAAAGAGATCGGATTTCGCAAAGGTACAAATTTACAACATTATGCATCTCTACTCTACTCGATGCATTTTTTTTTTTTGAATGAGCTTGTGTGCATTTCTGCTTCTCTATGCAATTTCTGAACTGAGATGCATTTCTTCTCCTTAATGCAAGATTACTTATTATTTTTTTGGGGTAAATTCTTTTCATATTTTTTTGGCAAATAATGATTTTGAATCCAACATACATTAAGGCCTTAATTGTTGGCAAATTTTCTTTGTATGTAAACTGATTTTTAGTGCTGCACGGGGATGACAATTTTTCAGCTTCCGTTTCTGCAGAAAAACTCGACACTGCAAGAACTGCAACCGCAAGGAGGCCAAAGCCTGCGCCCGCCACCAGCTCGAGCACCGTGGTGCCAACACAGCCGCCTCGCAAGCTGACGTTCCGGCGGGGCAAGGTTCTAAACCCTGACGAGAGCAGCGGCAGCACCCCAAGACGTCTCCGGTTCAGGCCTGCCATAGCCACGGCAGACGCGACAGCCAGGAGCAGAGGCGGCAGGATCACCAGCAGCAGCCGGAGGATCGGCGGCGGCGGAGCTGCAGCGAGAGACGCGGGTGCCGAGGTCGTCGTTCTGCGGCGGCGGCAGGACGACGGTAAGGAGACGAAAAAGCAGGAGCCGGGGCTGTTCAACAACGTGATCGAGGAGACGGCGAGCCGGCTCGTCGCCGAGGCGAGGAAGAGCAAGGTGAAGGCGCTCGTCGGCGCCTTTGAGACCGTCATCTCGCTGCAGGAAACCAGCAAGGCTGCTGCTGCTCCGGCTATTGCAGCAGGTGTCGTGCCATGAGCGTTTCTTGATCTGCAGTGTGCGTGATCACCGTTCTTGGAATTTGGACTTGCTGTAAAAGTGGCGCTTTTGAAGATTGCTCGTTCTCATATACACCAAAGGAGAGTGTGCAGTGCTTTAAAAAAACATACAGGGGTTTTGTGCTTGTGCAAGGCTTGGCATTGTACTGAAGATAAGTAAGCAAGTTACTGGAATGATTTAAAATAGCTTGTTTCAAAAGGAAATGAAAAGGATAAACCAGTTTAAACTCTGTCTTAAGTGACCTGATTTTTGGATATGGTGCTAACCTTCTGTCAACGTTTCCTATGTTTTATTTTTTATTTCATTTCATTCACTGCATTTTGAGTTTAAAAGTTAAAAACACACCATATGCTGGCACATTTGTTCATATGTTACATATGCACAATTTAAGTTTCAAGACTGTTTTCATCTTTCTTGCTGGCTTGAGTGGACCATTGACCATGGAGAGACCGGGTCCAAGCCAGATGGAAAAAGTTGACCAGGTCAAAGCCATTCAGGAGCTAAAGCCTCTGTGAATGGGCTCTTGGAGAGCAACTGGAGGTAGTACTAGAAACAGAAGACCCGCCTAGGCCCATACAAACCGAGTACTCCAAGCTTCTGTGAATGGGCTCTTGACGACCGGCCTAGGCCCATACTTGCACTGTTTGTGTAGACAAAATGGAATTCAGAGTCCACTTTTTTTCTTATGAATGAATAATGAATAGAATAAAATAAATTTCAGAGTCAACATTTCAAGGAAGAATGAGGCAGATGGTGAGAGAAGTTGAACACGTAATTAAGCAGGTTATGATTTGGAATTCGCCAATTTGGAGTTGCTGATTGAACGAGTCAGACCTGGCAAACAATAATGGGCGAAAGAGGATTGGAGGCATTCGAAATTCAAAGTGGATCTTCCAAAGCGAGTATTATGTTTCTTGTGCACTATGTTTCTTGTCCACGTTTGGGAATAAGTAATGTCTACTCCAAATAATGGCTGATGTTTTTGCAAAACAAATGGACTATACAAAAACAATGAATTATTACTCCTCGTTATTTTTTTTTTTATATTTTTTATATTTTTGTGATCATGCCAATGTCCAATACTAGTTCCTTCATCTAAAAATAAATACGATTGACGAATGTACTAAAATACAAAGTCAACATTCGAGGAATCAGCAGCTAGCCACCCCACCCAACCAGAGAGAGAGAGAGAGATGTCATTTTGGAGCAGTTGAAGCATCCAAAAAATTCCAGAGTGGATTAGATCAGCATATCTGTAGCATATCCTATCATCATTTGTGTAAGTGGCAAATGAAGCATGATGCACACATGACGTGCTTTTTTTGATTGAAATGGATAGATGGATGAGCATGAGCATGCCTTGCGTGGCATATATGGTAGCCATTTTAATTTGGAGCATCTTCCGGCTACAGCCACGGCACTTGTACCAAGTGAGGAAGAACAATCATATACAGCGTGTGAGAGATCAATACCGATGAAGACAGTGGTGATTAACAAGATAGTAATGAAGGTGACGTATCTACTAAGGAATAGTGCATCATGTGACATCAGAATGACAGTATAATGAAGGTGACGATGCTTTAACAACATGCGTGTTTGTGCAGAGGGCATTTTGGTCATCCGGAAACTGACAATCTGTGAGAGCCGGCGAACGGAATTGGGGAAAGGAGAAGGGGAGGCCGAAGCCTTGAGGAAGAAGAAGACGAGCCGGGATAAATTTCAGATGAAAGATTAGAACGAGTTTGAATGTTTCACATATGCGTGAGCTGCCCTCTCACGGGTGTTTCCTATTTGTATTACAGGCAATCATGCCTTTCACGCTTGCAAGCGTTCACTGGGCCCAAACATCTCCTGAATACTTCGGGTTCGTCTTCTTGGGCCGGTTGCTTCTGGGCCGACCTTCTCCTTCTCCATGCTCTTCCCCATCTTCAGTATACGATGGTGCACGGCTGCTGACATTCCTCCCCCCTTGGAACACTGCTTGTCCCCAAGCGGTGGGCGCCCAAAACTCCCCGACGAAGAGCATCATAGTCTTCCCATGTCGCCAAGGAAGAAGGCAAATTGTTCCACTTGATGAAGACTTGCTGGATCTTGGAGATACCGCGAGTAACCAGACGAGTGTCGAGCACCTGTTCAGGAGCTAAATGCACTGCGAAGTCAGAGGGTAAAGAAGGCACAACCTGATGATGCTTGCCAATGGTCTTCTTGAGCTGAGACACATGAAAGACCGGGTGTATAGAAGCATGTGCTGGCAATTCCAACTTATATGCTACGGTGCCAATGCGAGAGATAACACGGTATGGCCCGAAGAAACGAAAAGCAAGCTTTTGGTGTGACCTGGGAACCAAAGAAGTCCGGACATATGGTTGAAGCTTTAAGAAGACCAAATCACCCACAAAGAAACTCACGCTACGATCATTGCATGTCGCCTTGTTTCTTCATACGAGACTTGGCACGGTCGAGATCTTTGGCGCAAAACGAATGTCCATGGCAGAACGGTCAGACAACCAAAACTTCACCTCTGAATATGTAGCTGCATCAAGATCCACTGCTAACAGACGTGGAGGGTACCCATAAGTGGCTTCGAACGGTGATCGGCCAATTGCTGAGTGTTGTGAAGTGTTATACCAGAATTCGGCATTCGTCGACCATCGACTCCATTTGGTTGGGCAAGCATGGACAAAACAACGGAGATACGTTTCCAGACATTGATTAACGCGCTCCGTCTGTCCATCTGATTGTGGATGGTATGCGAGCTGCGACAAAGATTAACACCAGCCAACTCAAAGACTTCATTCCAGAAATTGCATGTGAAAATGCGATCCCGATCAGACACCATGTACCGAGGTAGGCCATGCAGACGATACACTGAATGAAAGAATGCAAGTAGCCACACCGACAGCATAAAAATGGATGGCGAAGAGGCACAAAATGACCATACTTGGTTAACAAGTCAACCACCACCAATATGCGGCTATAAAGAGTTGGAAGTAGGGAGACCTTCAATAAAATCCATGGCGATTACCGCCAAGCCGATTCGGGACCGGTAGCGGTTGGAGCAACCCGGGAGACTATTGCGTTTCCTAAGCGCAAGTGCCAAAAAGGCAAGAGCACTGGGAAACACAAAGTTGACTTCCCACAACGACTTTACCGAATTGTTACATTCCAGCTACCATCGCCACGGGATGTCGGGTGGCATTCTCAGAGCATTCTGAGAACAAGTCCGCAAGCGCACGGAAATACCGTTGTAGCATTTCACCGGAGATATTCGGGGTATCGTTATTTATATTTTCCCAAAGGGAAGGCATGGTGTAGGACTCTAGCGGGGGCATGAACAAGACAACATGTCTATGCGGTTGACCAATACTCAATACGGGGGGTAAGTCATGATAATTTAAGATAGTGTGACACACACTTGGGCCAACCTCAAGGATAAAAGGAAAATAAAGAATAAAGAATATTCCTAAGTGGAGCGGGTATTCTAAAGTAGGCGTGCAAAGAACAAGTTAATAATCATGCAAACATAGATGACTAGAGTTTTAGGGTGAGAGTGAGATGGACGGGGAGACCTCCTCGGAGCATCCGCCCTATGGAAGGCATTTACGAACTCCTACAACACACACGAACGTGGGGGATTTCAAGGGGGATCAGTCAAGGCTTGTCACGACCAAGCCGCCTACCCCCTCAACCGTGGCATGCACTCATATTCGAAGGTTCCAGCTTGCAGGGCACCATGCCCGCGTATTAAGGTACGACCCATATCCCCTGCAGACCCCCACCCCTCCAGGATGGACGGGCTAAGATATAGACCAGGCCCGAAAGCCACAACGAACCGCCACCTCGGCTCAATCCTGTTACTCTACTCAAATACATGGCATGAATGGTTAGGCCCTAAGTTCTATACGACTAACCACGACATAGGAACTATAGTCTAGTTCTTCTATCATGATCGTGTCGAGAACAACATGTCAAGAATATAACATGCAAATACTCTAGCTCTATTGCACAAGCATATGAGATCAAGACTTGAGGATAAACCATAAATGTATTCATACCGAATATTCCTTCTCCCAAGTACAAGCTCTCCAATGAAGCTTAGCCTTGCTCCAAATACTACTAAAGACTAAAAGAACTAGAGAAGTGGAGGAGTAGAGAGGAGAAGAGGAGTGGAAAGTGAGGAGGCTCCAAATGGTGTGTGTTACAATGGTGGGAGATGACCTTCTTTTATAGGTAGAGGAGAGGGGGCTCATTGGAAAATGTCCCTCCCCATATGGAAGGAGCCAAAACCGACACAGGAAAACCTTCCTAGTTTGCTAAACCGACCAACCAACGTCGGCAACGCCCGCTTTTGGAAGGTAACAAACCGCCTCCTCGCCGGGCCCGAACCGCCTCGGCGGGGGTGCGGCCGCACCAGTGGTGCTTGCGCGCACCCCGGCTCGGCCCCGTTCGGGCCGGGCTTTGGCAGGCGGCGTCTTTGGGCCCGAAAAGTTGTATGGCGGTGTTTGCTTGGCCCAGTTCTGCGTGCTTGGTCCATTTCTCCCTTGGGCTTGATGTTCTTCGAAAATGCGCTTTCAAGGGAGGCGTCTTTTTGGTATATTTCCCACTTGGTTTTTATATAAATCCTGCATAAAATTATTTTGGCACTACAAGTGGAATTATGTCAATAATAAATGTATATGTGTGTAGTAAGGTATAGTTTCAACTCCTTATTGGTAGAATGTTGACGTAAAAAATGTGTCGTTAGTGACCGTCAAAAAGAGACTTAACACGCTCATATTTGGATTGTTCGGCAAATCAAGCAAGCACGAACAAACTACGTGACGACTTGGTCGGTCGCCACCCAAGCAAAGCACCGGGCGTAGTCGGGCACAAGTGACGGGGATGCCCGAGTGGCCACCCCAAGTCGAAGAATGAAACTCTGAATCAAACGATTACGCAATGCGGCATCGGCACCCACCCGCACTTCGGTTGTTGTAACGAAGCAAGCCGAATGCAATGTATAGTGTGGAACCGCTATAGGATCAATAGCAAGTTTAGCAATAATGTCCTGTGCTGATGGGTCAGAAGCATAGCTGGCCAAAACGATAGATTGCCAAGTTGGCTGAATAACTGAAACTGCAACACACACAGCTGGTGGAGCAGGATGTCTGGACATAGCATCTGCTGCTCGATTAGAGAGACCTGGGCGATAGACAATTCGATACTGCAGACCAAGCAACTTGGTGAAAACACGTTGTTGCCAATGAGTGTGCAGACGTTGATCCCCTAGCAAAGATAAACTGCTACCGATCGGTTAATATAGTGAACTCCTGAAACTGTAGGTAAGACCTCCACTGTTGTACAGCCAAGAGTATTGCCATATACTCTTTTTCATAAGTTGACAAGCCTCGAGATTTGGGGCCCAAGGCCTTGCTGAGGAAAGCCAATGGATGGTCATCTTGCATGAGTACTGCACCCACTCCTGCCTCTGAGGCATCAGTCTCAATAGAAAATGGTATGTTGAAATTTGGGAGGGCCAATACAGGTGGACACGACAGAGAGCTTCTTTGAGTGTCTGAAAAGCCACTTCGTGTTCAGGTGTCCAGATGAAGAGAGAATGCTTCTTAAGTAAAACAGTTAGTGGCTTGGAGATTATCCCAAAATGCCTGACAAAGCGCCTGTAGTACCCTGTCAAACCCAAAAAGGATCTAAGATCTTTCACGGATGTAGGCACTGGCCAGGCTGCAATGGCCTCCAGTTTGGCAGGATCTGTGCCAACACTAGCAGCACTAATAATATGACCCAAATAAGATATTTGTCTATGAGCAAAAGAACACTTGGTAAGCTTGAGTGTCCACTGATCTTTGGCCAACAGATCAAAAGCAATTACGAGATGTACCCGGTGGTCCTCAAGAGTTGCACTATATACCAAAATATCATCAAAGAACACCAAAAGGAATTTCCTCAAACCAAAAAGCCAAGGTCACATTCATGGCCCCTTGAAAAGTACCAGGAGCTCCAGTCAATCCAAATGACATCACTTTGAATTCAAATTGACCAAAGTGTGTCTGAAATGCTGTCTTATGCTCCTCACCCTCCTTCATCCTTATCTGGTGGAACCCTGCCTGGAGATCCAATGTTGTGAAGAAGGAAGCACCAGACAACTCATCAAGCAATTCCTCAATGACAGGGACAGGGAACTTGCTCTTAGCAGTTAATGCATTAAGTTGGTGATAATCCACACAAAAACGCCAGCTCTGGTCTTTCTTCTTTACCAGCAAGACTGGAGAAGCAAAAGCACTAGTGCTTGGTTGAATAATATTCTGAGACAGCATGTCATTGACTTGTTTTTCAATTTCTGATTTGAGCAAGGGTGCATATCTGTAAGGCCTAACAAAAACCCGGCTGGGCTCCAGGTATCAAAGGAATGGAGTGATCACATGCCCTTCTAGGTGGTAAACCGGTTGGTGGTGAAACAAATGCTCAAACTCAGAAATCAGAGATTGGATCTCAGGATCTGCAACAACACCCTCCACAGTATTAATCTGCAGTTGGTTGTACCATACTAAGTTGCACAATAGAGCCCACTGGTAAGTCAGCAGCATCCCCAAGCAACACTACTGAAGAATCCATATATGGAATAGAAATCCAATGTTGTCCCCAATGTACCTGCATTGGACTAAAACTGGACAACCAATCCAGGCCCAATATCATGTCAAATGCGCATGCAGGAAAGCGACTTCATCATCGAATAACAAAATCACAACCATGAGAAGACCAATGAGCAGCGGGCATGTGTAGAGTACACTGTAGTTTTGAACCATTTGCCACTTGTACCTGAACTGGTGGATGCAATTCCTGGACACCAGACAATGATTGAGCTAGCTGAGCTTTGATGAAAGTATGGGTGCTCCCGAGAATCTACCAGGATAGAGACAGGGACGGCCCTCGAATATTTCGTAAATGCGAGAAAGACTTTCGAAGCCGAGCCCACCGACGCAGCCACGGATAAATGCATCATAATTTGAGATTCGAGAGGGTTGAGTTGGGCCGAATCATCATCATCACTGTCATCCGGGAAGATATCCATAAATTCCCGCATCACGTGTAACCGGGCGAGCTCGAGAACACTTGTGCTCGCGGCTCCACTTGCCACCGCAACGCATACGAGACCACTCAAGCCGCGACGGTGAGCTCGGAGTGCCTTGAATTTGTCTTCAACGGTCAATCGACGACCATCCACTTCAGCTTGTGGTCGTGGTGGAGCCGCGAGAAACGCTGACCCCAAATGGCCCGAATGTGACTCCGTGATCGGATCGCGATTGGCCTTCGATTCAGGCCCAACGCCTCCTCCGCATTTGAGCCGAGAACACAAGCGTGTCGAGTGTAGCGGGGCTATGAAGCATAATAGCAGATTTGATATCATCTCGAAGACCATCTATAAAACGTTGCACATAATAGAGTGGATCTGGGTGTCGAGTGTAAGCAGTCAAATCATCTACGAGGGACACAAACTGCTCAATGTATTCGTTGACAGGACCAGTTTGGCGAATCTGAAAGAAACGCCGCAGCAGCAATTCATGTTCATTGCGAGCAAAACGGAGCAGCAACCGCGAGCAAAATACTGGCCAAGTCACAGACTCTAAACGGTCCTCAACTGAAGACAGCCAACGCTTGGCTGCTCCCTGGAAGTGCATAGTGGAAGCCTCAATCCAGACATCGGACTCGACTCTATAGAGTTTGAAATAGTGCTCGCTTTGCTTAATCCGAGCCTAGCATGCTCGCCATCAAAGCGTGGGAAATCAAACTTTGGCAGCTTGTTTGGATGGCCACCCCCGTGACCTCCCTGGTACCCCGACTCCCAGTGATTGTGATGAATGGGTGGAGGTGGTGGACGCGGTGGTGGAATAGGCAAAGACTTGGGGAGGGGGTTGATGGTGGAAGGACATACCATGGTGTTGTGGTGGCAATCGGGTGGTGACCACCCCGGCCACACCTTGATCGACGCAGTGCCCATGGGGCGGGTTGGCGGCCGATCCCGCGGATGGGCGCGGGGCGGCCTCGGCGCCGTCGAACGCCGTGAATGGCGACTAGAACGACATCGGGCGCCGACTTGCGAAGGGGAGGTTGATGAGCCCGGATCGTCGGGGGACGACGGGGCGGATCGATGGAGCGGTCCCCCTGGCAACTTCATGTTCACGCCGCCTTGCGATGGAGATGCTGGCGCAGACGGCGACTGGGAAACTGGCATAGATGGTGCCTTCCCGTGGACGCCCGGCGAAGATGAGGGGCCACCCACCATGGATCTCTCCATGAACTTGGTGACCTTCCCCACCTCCGACTTTTAGGCCGGAGACGGTCGAGGTCGCCGCGCAGTCGCCGATTAGTCCTCGATGCTTGGGGACGCCATCCGTCGAGCACCTTGGACACGCTCTCGAGGTGGTCGAGGCGGGTCGATGCCGCGGCGTGGTTGTCGCCCACCTTGCGCTCCAGTTCGTCGAGACGAGTGTTCACCGGCTCGAAGTGAGCGGCGATGCGGCGATCCATCTCGTCGAGGAAGATGCGCCGTGGGATCCATGACGCCAAGCTTGCGCCGCCGACGAGTGAAATGGTCGTGCGATGCGGCGGGCGAAGACTCCAAAGACGGGCGGCGGAAGGAGCGCCACCAATCGATCGGTGGTGGTCGGATTTATTGCGATACGGACTCGGGGAATTGAATCCAACCGACTTATCACGGTGCCTTGTCTGATGCGATCAACGGAGGAAGGAGTAGCCAAGGAGTCGTTTGTCTCGATACCGTCTGTGAGAGCCGGGCGAACGGAATTGGGGAAAGGAGAAGGGGAGGCCGAAGCCTTGAGGAAGAAGAAGACGAGCCGGGATAAATTTCAGATGAAAGATTAGAACGAGTTTGAATGTTTCACATATCGTGAGCTGCCCTCTCACGGGTGCTTCCTATTTGTATTACAGGCAATCATGCCTTTCACACTTGCAAGCGTTCACTGGGCCCAAATATTTCCTGAATACTTCGGGTTCGTCTTCTTGGGCCGGTTGCTTCTGGACCGACCTTCTCCTTCTCCATGCTCTTCCCCATCTTCAGTATACGATGGTGCACGGCTGCTGACACAATCACCAGCCAAACATCTCTGCTGGGACTGCAACCGTGGCTATTAGAATTATGCGAACATAATCAAATCAAACAATTTAGCATATCTTTTTTTAGCTAAAAAAAATCTGACAGAATCGGTATCACATAGACATACAGTACTGTGGTGGCCGTTGAGTTGATGTGCACATCATGGTCTGACTGACGTGAGAGGTCTGCTGGAAAGGATAAGGATCAGATCATCAAGGTCAAGGTTGCAACTAACCAACGGAAAGCTTTGCAGGTATCTCCATTCCCCCAGCTGCAAGTTGCACGCTGAGGAAAGTGGATAGAAAGCGGCCTGCATTTCATCTCATCTTGCGTCCACAAGGGTGATGCGGATTCGGTCCATCTTTGACTTCCATGGACGACGCCCGCCCCACCTTCACCATTTCAGAATCAATCGTGAGACTTTGACTTCCCACTTGAATCATTGCATCAGCAAGCAGACATCCACAACTGACCTGCTGCTGCTGAGAAGTTGCATAGGACTGTAGGAGTGTCAACAAATGATGGTCACAAAATTCAGATGGTGCAGCCGCATAGAATTGAAACAATCAACAGTTCGTCTCCAAATTTCAAGAAAGCCAAACATTTGGAACCCTGGAACCCTTGCCCTTGGATCCCATCTTCTTGTTTTTTTCCATGTAATCCAGCCTGCCTTCCTCCAGAGTCAAGACACAGTGGTTGTAGATAGATTGTTTATTAATCCCCGGCTCTGTTGCCTTCAGATTCTGGTGAGGAGTCCTCTGCCCTCAAAACAAACGCACAGTCTCCCTGAAAAGAACAACGCACGCAGCCGTGACTTTTTAGGACACGAGTGATGATGCCAACAAACAAACCCATCGCTGTTTGCTAGTGAAATCCACTAGTTTGTTTGTGTATACTCTACTTAATTAGGAGCTCCGTAGCTTTCTCTTCTCTCGGCAAGGGAGGGAGGGAGAGTAGCTTGGAAGGGAGGGAGAGAGTAGATACAGACTACTACCACAGTACAAAGCGAAGCGGCAACCACCGCCGAGATTTCCTTCCTCAAGAACCTGCACTGCAGGCAGCCTCTTCTCTCTCTTCTTCCCCGGGAACGAAGAGCTGTCCGCCTTCATAAAAGACACCACGCCCCGGCCGCGTCTGATTCCAGCTGACGGGGGGCTGGTTTGCAATTGCGGCGAAAGTCTCGAGCTTTTCTTGATTTGTCCGGCCGCCTGCCGCCTACATTGGGACGAGAGGAGGTCCTGTTCTTGGAAGTTCTGGGGAGCACGCACCTGAGCCGACTCGCGGCCGTCCTTGGGCTCCTTGCGGTTGTTCAGGTAATAATTAATTGGCCTTTTCCTTCCCGGCTCTCTTGGATTTCAGCTGTATTCACTCACTCGGTTCAGTAGATAAAATCCGCAGCGAGTTGCTACGGGGTGTTTGGATGTAGCGCTGTTTCATTTCAGGAAATGGTTCGATGTTGTTGAGTTGTTTGTTGGGAGCAGGGGAGAGAGTTTTGTGTGATTGATTCCATGGACCAATTGGAGTGCTCTTGGAGGATTCAGCTGGGTTTCTCTTGGGTTTAGCTCTTCCTTTTCCCCTTCTTTCTGTGAGACCTCATTCTTCAGTTTCCCTCTATACGAAAAAGTCTTGTTCGATTTGGAAGAGAGAGTGCAGGTTTCTTCATGATTTCCCATCCCAAAGAGCCAATTATAGTGTCACAGGGCCTTCGGTAGCAATTGGAGAGGAGCATTTCGTGGATTTCAGTGCTTTGGTTCTTTATATCCTACTGATGAAATTCCTCCTTTCTCAGAGGAAAAAAAATGTTTTTCTTTACATGAATGAAGACATAGATGAGCTTATCTTGATCCCATGTTAAAATGGAGATATTTCAAGGTGCCTTAGTGCCATAGGGCGAATCATAGCTTCTTGATTGAGACATCAACAAAGTGGTCCACTTAAATAGTTAGATAAAGAAAGCTGAACAGTTCCACGTACTGAATTCTGGCCTCTTAAAAGAAGAACAGATAATATGACAAAGTTGAAACGGCAGGAGTCACTTTCAGCTTTACTAATGGAGTAGAAATTAGACCTTTCCCTACCAACTATGTCCTATATTTATAATAAGTCCAAGCCATTCTAATCGTGAAGTGTCCTTTTGGTTGATGCCACCATTTGCAGGTTCTGGAAGCATGAGGTTATGGTCTCTCTTTCTCTTGCCTCTGCTCTGTCTGCCTGCGCGGGTTCAATCAGAGGATTACTCGGATGTAACTGTCATTGTTCGAGGCTCTGAGACGATTGCTTCGACCAGTGACGCGTTTGTTTGCGCTACCATTGATTGGTGGCCTCCAGAGAAGTGTAACTATGACCAATGCCCGTGGGGAAGGGCTTCTGTCTTAAATTTGGTTAGTTCCCAAGACAACTGTTTTATCATGTGTGGTTGTACTGGCGAAAACTAATTTTTTTGGTTCTTTTGTGAATTTTCCCAGGACTTGACTAATCCTTTGTTGGCTAAAGCTATCCAAGGTGAATATCTTTAACTACTTAATGGAGTGATTCTGGAGCATTCAGTGGTGAACTCACATATGGAGATCATTTCTTACACTACCTAAATTTAGAAAGCAAAACATTGCTAGAGTATACCCTAACATCTAATGTATGGTTGATCTGCTGCTAAAATGTACCACTCGGTAGTCTATGACATGTTTATTTACCAAGCTGCAAAACACAAAACTATTCTTTTCCATAATATGATGACTAAGCATATTTCCGTCATGAATTTATTCCTTTTCTACTCTTGTTCTTATAGCCTTTAGTCCACTACGAATCAGAGTTGGAGGCTCCTTACAAGATCAAGTGTTATATGGCACACCAAATTTAGGGTCATCATGCGACCCATTTACAAAGGTTTCAAGTGGCCTTTTTTGGGTTTTCTCAAGGATGCATAACCTTGGAAAGATGGGATGATATTAATAATCTGTTCCTGAATACTGGGTGAGTCCTTCCTTCTAGAATTGTTAATTTATCATTCAGCATCTTCTTGAAGAGGTTTACTATAGTATGGATTGTCGAATGTACCACATGTTGTAACTTATTCTTTCCACATCTGTTTAGTGTTTCCTAATTCTACATTATTTTCCCCCTTCAGTGCAGTTGTTACATTTGGTCTCAATGCGCTTCAAGGACGACAGCAGACAAGAAAAGGTGTTTGGAGTGGTCCCTGGAATTCTAGCAATGCTAGAGAATTCATTGAATACACAATTTCAATGAACTATCCTATAGATTCTTGGGAATTTGGTAATGCGATGTTATAAAATTCTTGTTTAATGCTCTTGGTGTTAGGAATATATTATATTATTGTAATGCTTATAGATGATGTTGTGTTCGTGTCATAGGTAATGAATTGAGTGGAAGTGGAGTTGGTGCGAGTGTGTCAGCTGAACAATATGGAAAAGACTTAGTTGAACTTCAAACCATCATCAATGAGTTATATGGAGATTCCAGCAAACCACTGGTTGTAGCCCCAGGAGGATTTTATGACCAAAAATGGTTTGCCCAGCTTCTCGATGTCTCCGGGCCAAATGTTCTCAATGCAATGACTCATCATATTTATAATCTTGGTGCTGGTGAGTCCTGTCCTGATATTGTTATTTTGACTCTACTCCTTGAGAAAATTTTGTTTTATGTCTTACATCGAGAGGAAATAGTTGTGCTAACTTCAATGTTGATTAGGTAATGATCCACAAGTTCCAAACAGAATTTTGAACCCACAATATCTGAGCCGGACCTCCGATACATTCAGAAGTCTCCAACTTACCATACAACGCCATGGACCGTGGTCTGCTCCATGGGTCGGCGAATCTGGTGGTGCATATAATAGTGGCAGCCGACTCGTGTCCAATACTTTTCTCAATAGCTTCTGGTGATCACTTGTCAGATAAAAAAAAATACTCGCATTTTACCATCATTATTTTTTAATCATTTTCACGTCTGTGTTTCCACTAGGTATCTTGATCAGCTGGGTCAGTCAGCAAAGTATGACACCAAGGTCTATTGTAGACAGACGCTGATTGGTGGCAATTACGGTCTTCTTGACACGGACACTTTTGTACCAAATCCAGATTACTACAGGCAAGTCTGTGTACCAAATATGCTGCTACAGACTTGATTTACTGTTTCCATATGCATTGGACTAAACCATATTATCTGTTCAGTGCCTTGCTGTGGCATCGGCTCATGGGGACGAGTGTTCTTTCCATAGACATCAGTGGTTCTTCGTACTTGCGTGCCTATGTGCATTGTGCAAAGCAAAAGGTACAAATCTACCCTAAGATGTCATCTTAGAAACACAATGTTGATTACCCAATGATTGCTTACACAAGCTTAACTAATGGAAACAATATTGAAATCTTAGTGCACAACTGCAGTTATGTCGGCTTTTACTGAGCTTTATGGGATTTCAAATTAACAGATAGCTGATTCTTAGCTTCCAAAATATTTTTTACTACAGGGTGGTGTTGCTCTTCTCTTGCTGAACCTGCACCGAACCATGGGCTTCATGGTTTCAGTCAGGAACGACCTAAATGTCAATCTCGCAGAAGGGCGAGGGATCAGAAGGGACAATGCCTTTGTCCATGGCCTGAAAAGAACGGTTTCTTGGGTTGGGAGCAAAGCCTCTGATGGCTTTTCTAAGAGGGAAGAGTACCATCTCTCAGCGAAAGATGGGAACCGGTTTGCCCGACCATGTTGCTGAATGGAGTTCCTCTTGAGCTCACTGAAGATGGTGACATCCCCCATTGTACCCAGTGGAAGTTTCAGTTAACTCACCAATCTATGTTGCCCCTCTGACCATTGCGTTTGTCGTCTTCCCTGACTTTGAGGCTGAAGCCTGTGACCAATGATCAACTGTAGTTTTGAGATAGAATATCACGAGGTTTTCTGATTATATATAATAGAGATTTCTGAAGAACAAGGTCACTGTAAAGATGTGTTCGTTTTCTGATTTTTGCCCCAATTGGGCCATCTACATTGATGTCATACTAAATTACTGATGTCATTGTACTTTGTACAGTTCATCAACATCTGAGAAAAAGAAATGAGCATCGATCAAATTTCAGAGGAAACTGTGCCCTGATGGGCGAGTCAATTGCATTCTGTTCAGAGCTGTATTGATCTTTGCACTGACTAATAAAATTAGTTAAATCCGGGCTTTTCTTCTGTTAAAAAAATTGTTGCTTTAAATGGAATTCACACATACCGATGGTTAGTCTTTTGAGCTTTTCTTCTGTAAAAAACGTTGATTCAAATGGAATTCACACATACAGATGGTTAGTTTTTTTGAGATGATCAGAGTTCAGAGAACCAAAAAAAGTAAAAAGTATACAAGGTTTGCTTTGCATAATCAAAATCCATGCTTTTCACATGGTGAACTGTGTATATTCTTCATCAATTACAATAATGATGGGACTACCATCAATTCAACTTATATATTGCTCCATCAAATACAAAAGAACCATCCTAAACAATATCGTAATTTCATGAGCTATGATACAAATGGAATAAATTAAAGGAAAAGGGTCCTAGAGTAAATGGAAAAATAACATTTCCTTTCTGTTCATTGAATATTCTCCATCAGCGCATGTAACCATGTGAGGGGATTACTGAGCTCCCCGGTTACCCTTCATAAACTCTCTGCTGTTCTCCAAAATAACGAATTTAATTTCACTTAATATATGCTTTTATTTATAGTCACGACAATCTACAACTGAGGCTCCATTATATGACAGTTTCTTATGAATTCATTTGAGTAGTTCACATATTTTGTCCAAAATGGCTGAAGATGTTTAAAACCAATCTCCAGCCACGGTTTACTTTGCCCATTATAATGTATAACTGCTGCTTGTTCAACACTACTGATATCTGTCTTTTTCCTGATAACCCAAGCCTAACAGATGCCATGATGAATCAATTGGGTGAACATGGCCTTTAAATGCTATAAGGCCTGGTGGTAATGTTCCAAGCCTCCAAAGTGTGAAGTTTGACTTCAGGTTCTGCATGCAAAGGAACAAGAATGGAAGCTCATCAATTTGTACTCTCAAATGTAACAATACAGGTTAGACTGCAGATAGTTTCAATAATCAACTAAACTGGAAAGTAATGCTGATAAAATTTCTCACATATGCTTTTTCGATCACTTTTAAGCAAATCAGAAGGCATGTATTGATTTTTTTCTTTATTTGGTGTCTTTTGGAACTATGCTATAAGTAAAAGACAATTATTATGTTTGTAAAATGGCCATAAAAAGATATCTATTCTTACCTCCTTGACCCAATGATGATATTTATCTTTGATTGTTGTCTTCCTCCATGCATTGAGGTCAAAAATATTCATACCATATGCCCAAGCACACTCTGAAGGGTCGAAGTTTTTTGCAATGAGGGGATGAGAAAAGTTGAAATAATTCCTGAACTTCTTAGACATCACCCAACTGTCTGCACCTCTGCAAGTCTCAACAGCACCATTAACCTTCCCAGCTAGATCGATATCCCAAAGTGGTGATAGGTCATGCTGGACAACAACATCATCATCAAGAAATACGACCTTGTTGAGGCTTGGGAACAACTGCAATCCACAGATTACAGATTAAATCAGTGGAACTTTCAGTAGTCAACAAATATAATTGCATTTTGAACAAGTTTGTACCATATACAAATTTTGTATATATATATAGACAATATGCAGAGAAAGTTCCAAATATCTCAAGAAAAGGGCACCATCACTTCTTGATCCATAAGGACCAGCAGACTAGAACAGGTCCAAATTGGGTAATTCTACAGACTGAAGAGTAAAAGACTAAAATACTTTCAATTCTTTTGCAGTTTTTATTGTTTCATTCTTTTGCAGTTTTTATTGTTTCAAACCATCCTTCTATCAATTAGCATGATTACTTGTTCATCAAATATGTCAGAACTTTAACTGGACTTCCTGCTCTTAAGTAAGAAACAGTAAAATAATATTCAGAAGAAAATTATAATACCTCAGGCAAGTATATTCGAATATGATTGAGCACATTAGTATATGTTGGACTTCCTGCCTGCAGCTTGGCTGCAAAAAACCCTTGGGCTGTCACTAGCACTGGTTCTTGGACGGTGACTTCCATGGTAACGATCTCTGGCAGTGCGCTGAGTTTCTATAGCTTCAAGTACAGGAACATTTTCTTTTTTTGTTAACCAATCAAATTGGTGAACACCTTTCACCTCAACAATAGCAGGACTGAGAGAATTTAAAGCAAACCATGAATGCATGGCAGGATAGGTCTTTTTGTCAGTAATAACATGGAAAACTATCCTCTCAGGTTTCAGTGATGATCTAACTGTTGATCTGACAACAACTGAGGCTGCAAGGATATTATCTGATGCTAAAACAAAATGGTAATAGGAGTTGTCTGAAAGACAAGGAACCAATTCTGGGGGTGGTAGTTGTTTCCTTGCAAGGGCATTTGAGGAGTATTCATCAGTTAAAGCGTAATGAAAGGCAATAAAGGCCTTTAGGAATAGCAATTGCAGCATAGTGCTTGTTCAACTGCTCCGATAACCTTGATGATCTCAATTCCTTATCCATGCTCTCCATCTGCATGGCATGTGGAAAATCAGAATAACAACAGTAACTTGCTAATAGGAGAAAAGCAGAGAAAGTTGTATCGGTATCATCATGACACACTAGGTGATATTAAAATTTTAGGTTGTTAACCATTCACACTAAGTGCATTAGCTTTGTAGGACGCTGTGTAAGTAAAAATATATAAAAAAAAAAAAAGGGTAACAATTTCTATGGCATACTGATCTGTTGTAAAATAAGTTGAGATTTAGAGTCAGGTAGATGGAGGCTAGTAATCATTCTTTACTCCAAAATTGATTCCTAGTGTAGAATCCTGATTACATCATTTGATCAAGACTAGTTATTAACATTCAGATCTGAAAATATTTGGGACATGGTTAAATTAGATACCGTTCAGGCGAAAGGGCATAAGTTTGTGGGACACTAAAACCATATGCATTGTTATCTAAAAAGGGATCCTTTTATCGAACACATGTTCGTAGACTAAACTTTGGACAATATGCAAGTGTATAAAATATTTTCAATAGTGTTGAAATGTTGATACAGGTTTGGTTTGGTTCGTGTTGAAATGTTGATAGTACAACAAAATGCCAATAAATAATTTCACAGCAAAGCATGGGTGATATACTCGTTAGATTGTACCAAAAAAAAAAACACATTCAGTGTCTATAACAAAATCTAATTATACATGACCAAACAACATTAACTAAGAACTGACCCAAGCCAACGGTTTACTGCCAAAAGTATAATGTTTGCATACACAGTACTGCCAATGTTAAAATGATGTGGGGGTACTGAAATAAGCTTACCGTAGCTTTCAGCTTAAAAGCAAATGACCTTAAATCATAATCATTATTCTTCATGTCCCAGATAAATTCATCAAAAGTTTCTGGAACCTTCAAATCAAGAGGTGCTTCCTCAGAATTTACTTCATCAAGCATCACATACAAATCCCTCACAAGCCTCTGCACATTAGAATAAAAGTTCAAATAAATAAAGCAAGTCCTCAAAATGGAAGAAAGTAGTAACAAATAGAGGTCATATAAGTACCATGGAACCATCATTTCCCCTACCAAGAAGGCGTGGACCTAAACGTCTTCCCAGACAATCTGAAAATAGCAGCTGGTGATCAGTAACAAGTAACCAGGAAAATGAAACATTTTCTAAACAAAAATCATCATTGAACAATGCTGTGTTGTAACAAATAACCAAATAATGAGAACCCACCCTATGCTGAGCTGCATATAGCCACAAACCAGCAACAATCTAATATGGCACATAAGCAGCCACTGTTCTCTAGAGTAACCTTTTGCCAAAATAAGCGGTTTTTGGATGCTTGAGCAAACCATGATGACACCCTGGTGGTTGCTCAGCACATAAGCATGTTTGCGACCAATCTGCCCAAAGAGGCACTAGAGCAGCACAAGACCAATGCCGTTACATGTGCGCAACGTAACAAAAATCCGGTTAAGAACGCCAAATTTATCAGCCTCATTCCTGTTATCCACCGACCGAATCAGGCATCTCGTGAAATCACATGCATATGGAGGACTGCTAGTCAAGCAATGCACTATCTAAACTATTTCAATAAGTGACATCATTTCAGTAACAGAAGTAGCACCACGCCCCCTTTCAGTAACGGACGATCGTTAGGAGTATGGAAATGGAAGTAGCTATATGCATCATTTAAAGAACAGAACCAGCAGCGCCAGCTGCTGCTGGCGAACGTACCTAGTGAGGAGCACTTGTTGAAGCCCTCGAGCGTCATGACGGCGGTGAGTATGAAGACGAACGGTAGGAGGAAGGCGAGGATGAGGACGGTGTGAAAGACGGTGCGGTAGGAGAAGTGTCGCGCGGCGACCTTGAGCCTCATCAAGTCTAGCAGGCCATGGCTAGTGGAGATGGTGATGCTCCTCATGCTCGGCGACAGCCGGATCTGCATCCTCGCTCCTGGCCCACGACGGCCGCTGCTCCCTCCTCCTCTCCTGCTCCCTTGGACCACACGAGCATCGGGAGCCTCGGCGGCAGCGGCAGGCGGGGGCGCTCAGAGGGGCATGCCAGCCCGGCGCCGTGGGAGCGGGAAAGGGCGCCGCCGGCCGGATCCGGCATTGGCGCGGGGAACCGACCGACAGCTCAAAGAAGCGATCTTGATTGCTCCCCGCGCCCTCGTCTCACTTCCTTCCCCTGCCCCGTTCCTGATTTGATCCCTCCCTCACTGGTGCCTGGGGGGCGGCGCGGCGAATCACGGCGCCCGGATCAAGAAACCCCGGCGGCCGGTCCCCGATTTCGTCTTCTCCCTCGGGACGGGGACGGGCAGGGGAGTAAGGAGGGAACGGATCGTGCCGGAGGAATGAATGGGAGTGGGAATGGGAATGGGCGGCGGAAGGGTTTGATCTGGGGTTCTCCGCGGTGAGGTTCGGGATTGGGGATTAGGCGGATGGAGAAGTGGGGAGGTGGTGGAGAGGGAGGAAGCGACGAGGAAGAAGACGAGAGATTTGACCCGATGAACAGGGCGGCACGGCACGGCAGCGAGGCCGAGTGAGTCGGTCAGGCCAGGTCGGCGCGGGGTCGGAGCCCCGTCGTCCCCCACGCGTGGTGTGGTGGCCTGGGTCAAACACCGGGCACAGTCAGACGATGATTCACAGCCTGTTGGTTCTGGGAAGACGATGATTCACTCGACACCGCAGCAGGATGACAGCCCATGGACTTTTCACTGTCTACACATATGGAAGTTTTTGGAAATCAGACTCTCTGGTTAGGAAACTCTAGACACGATTTATATAGTAAAAATTATTATACAAAGATATATCTATGAAAAACATGTGCATGACATGCTAGACATACTCCACAAAACAAAACCATGTGGCAAGCGTGGAGAGCTATGGGGCTGATTGGTTGCCCCTACCACCATGAGCCGGGATGAAAAGGGTATTCAGGCCGGTTTTGATGCACGTCCCAAACCATTCATTCGCCGGTGTTTGGTTGCCAAAAAATGATTTGGTACAAGATGATAGCTACAGAATGTGGTTGGTTGTCAATGACTCCATTTTGATGAATGAACTCATACACGATCATGTGTTTGGTTTGCCGCCTCCGCAAAGTGCCATGCTTTGTCTAGGTATGGGTTTTGGTGAGGTTACCCCCAGGCCGGTTCATCGCGTCGGGGAGGCCTCAAGGCACCGCGGCGTGGGGGGCCTAAAAATGCGCCTCTCGGGAAGCCGCAACCGGAGGTCGGGGCACATTCGCGTAGGGCGGTGGTGCGCCGCGTCGGGGGTCCCCGGCCCGGGCACCGCGTCGGGGAGGCCGGGCCTCGGCACCACGCTGGGAAGGCCGCATCGGGGCACCCGTGCGCCCCAACGTCGGAGAACTTCCTCCCAAGTTGGGAGAGTGGTGCCGCGTGGGTGGAGGCAAACCATGCGGGCCCCCAAGAGGGAGACGTGCGGCGACAACGAGGGCGACGCCCCAGAGGTTCTCCCTCCTCTCCGCGCGATTCGTGGATCTGGAGGAAGGGAAGGGGCGGCCCGGACTCCTCATCGCTGCTTTGGGCATCGGCGCGGGCTCCTTCACACATGGCGCCGATCGCAACCCATGCGCCGTCCACCTCGCCTCCACGGCCTCCGCCACCGCACTAAGAGGAGGTAACCTTATCCTCGTGCCTGCATCAAGGAGGATGGCGCCATGTTCCGCGTGATCTGCCATGACGTCGCACCATTCATTTATGGCTCACATGGGAAATTATCGATTTGGGTTTCCCATTTGCAAATTTTGATCAAAACCGCCTCAAATGAACAAGACGATGCGGGGAAAGGGTGCAGTCGGACAACAGACAAACAACCGCTCCCTAACACCACATCGTCTACCGGATGGCCCTTTGCACCATCTGGTGCGGGCAACCAATCACCCCCCTATAACCCTCAAAAACAACAACAACAATTCAAAAAACACGAGTGGAATTACTGGTCGATATAGTGGGCTTTTTGAACTACTTCCCACAATGATAAAACAAAATCTAACTAAAATTCAATTTGGCAAGGGTAGCAATTGAAGATATTAACTGAACAATGTGTTTTTCAATGACTCCCTTAGCGGAGTATGTGTTTGTCAACAAGGGGCTATTGTTGGAGATCCAATGCCCCCATATATGGGGTTCTCCTACTTTGTCTTTGCTTGACTATGATTTGATGGTTGCTAACATGAGACAAAAATTTTTGTTCTCATAGGTTAACTAAATCGACTCAACTCTACGGGAAAAATGAGCTCTCTAATGTTGCCTCTCTAGTCATGCAACATCACCTTTTTGGAGAGTTCGAATAGGGGAACCAAGGACGCGACATTGGTGTCTCCAATTACTCGGTTCGGAGTCCCCCCCTCCCGACTCGGAGTGCCCGCTAGCACCGCCGTCGCTAGCACCGCTTGCCCGCCCCTACGAGCTTCCTCCTAAGTCACCTTCATCGCCATCCAACATGCTAACAAAGGCAACCCATGGTGGCCCCTAAGAACGAGGAGCCGGTCACGCCCCTCCTCACTTCCGAGCCTCATCTTCGTCCTCCCTTGCCCTTGCCCTCTCTTCGTTGGAAACCTTGGGTGGCTTTGGGAAACCGACGAGCGGATATGGACACCCATGGCCTAGATCTTCCACCCCCGCATCGAGCTATGATTGCTTCCCATGCCTCTCCCTCCTTGGTCGGCATTGGCAACCTTGGCCGACAATGGTCAGATTTGGGCCCCATGGGTTTAGATCTGTCATCTCTCCACCATCCATTTATGGTTAGTTTGATCCAATGAATGATGGTGTGGAAGTCACTTGTATCCATGGGCCCTCTTACTCAAGCCACGTGAACACTAAGAGGAGCTACACATTGTACACTTGGATCTATGGGCTTGTTGGTGGAAATTATCAAGTGGCATATACTTAGGAAATTTTGGACAATCGACAATCGGTCAATCGCTCAACATATCTAACTCATACATTATCCAAGTGGCATATAATAAGAAAAACTAGACAACCAACAATCGCTCAACATACCATAATTTAGCCATATAAATAGGCGTAGATCCAAATATAAAAAGTAAATCTACCAAAATCATTAGTACTAAACAAATCCATAGAAGTCCAAATCATTATTTGAATTAAAATGAAATATCCATCCAAAAGATAATAGACGCTAACATCCAACGACAAAATCTTATATAGCGGACTTTTTAAGAACAACAATTGCATCAACTAGAGGAGGACAACCATACATTCAGATTTTATACCGCTCCCATTCCCTTGTCTAGATTATTTTGTTCTAATCAAACTTTCTTAAGTTTAACTAGATCTGTAAAAACATTAGTGACACTTTTGTCTCTATACAGATGTATTATAAAAATATATTTAATGATTCGCGCTACAAATATTAGTAGCCTCTTATATTTTTTAGAAAAGAGGATATATTAATATCCTAGCTTCTACATTAATGCATATGGTTATTCCTTATTGCAAACTAGAGTAAAACAATCCACGGAATCTCAAAAATAAAGCTTTGAGCCATAGATAAACAAAAATGTTTCAAAAAGCCAACACAACTAAGAAGCAAGCCTGTTGCTAAATCTCCAACCATGTCTCGCAAAAACTAAGTATATGGTTTAAGCCATAGATAACCTCTTATATTTGGTCAAAGTTAAGTATATGTTTTATTCCTTGATATAAGACAATGACGTTTAAAAAGGGTTGAAGGGAGTGGGATTACAATATGTTTTATTCCTTTTTATAAAGTGCACATGCATATTAAGAGTCAAACTATACAACCTTTGACCGATAGTTAGGCTAATGATTTTTAACTGTTATAATATAATCTTTTATTTGATTAGTTTTATAAGCAATTGTACTAATCAGAAGTTAGAAAAATACAAAAATATATTATTAAATAAATGAACGATGAAAGTGTAATCTAAAAAAACCGAGTCATTCTAGCCCATGTCTTATAAAATTGAACGAAGGGAGTAAATGCTTGGATTCATTTCTACCTCAATCCACGTGTAATGAAATGGATTGAAGTGAAACTTAAACTAATCTGTACTCAAATCTACCACACGTGGTTTTCGTGGTTTGAGATGGATACGAATTCATCCAAACAATGTATCCGAGGAACGCATCGTTATGCAAATGGTTGTACCCTGTGTAACCTTTGGAAACTTGAACTAGAGCCATAGGATCTCCATCCGATGGAGAGAATTAGAGGCGGGACAAATTTTCAAAATAACCACCCGCCATTAGACAAGCTAATCTTGTTATTTTCTAAAAACACCCCCACTGATGGAAACGCGTCTAAGTATATGGCCGAGCCATAGACATCATCGCTGGGCGACTCACGGGACTTAATTAAGCCGCTATGTTTTTTTCCGATACAAACCGATGACATTTAAAAGGGTCCATGGCGGATGGTGAAGGGCGGCGCGCAATATTCATCTCCTCTTTATAAAATGCGGCGCAAATATTAAGAGTCTTGCTTTGTGGGCATCCTTTGACCAATAGTTAGGGGGCTAATGATTTTTAACTCGGCGGTGGCGAGGTCCGCGGTGCTCCTCCTTAGTTTTACAAGCGAGGGCATCCGATCCATCGAAATTAGAAGTGATGGAAAATATATTATTAAATAAATGAACGATGAAAGGAGATCAGAGGCAGAACAACGCTGGATGGTAGGGGTGATTTGCGAAAAAATTGATTAGAAAGGGCAGTGGCGGGGCTTGGATTCACAAATTTGTTCCACCTCCGATTCTCCCCATCGAATGGAGAAACCTAAACCTAATTTCAAGTTTCAAATCTACCACACGTGGTTTACGTGGTTTGAGATATGATACGAATTCATCCAAACAATATCCACCTCAATTTATATATGTTAGGGTAGGTTGGTGCGAAAGTTCATTCTAACTAGTGTTTGACTAATAATTCACAAACACAAGAATAATATACCGGTACAAAGGGGTCATAATTCTATTCTAGCTAGTGTTTTGCAACTATTGGGTGATCAACAACCAACTCAAATCTAGTATCAAAGTAGCCTATGCTAGTGGGGCTAATATTAGTGAAGGAAAACAATTCCACATGTGACACAAATTTTTATCACATAGTTCAGTGATTTATTTGCACTTATGTCTACATTGAGGTGAGTCCAAAGATTATGACTTCTCTGTCAACCCCTCAAGATTGACCGTCCAATTGAAGGGTTGGTCCCTCAGTCGTGTCAACACCTCCTTTTCAACTATGGTGATTCTTTCTCTCTCCGGCGGGTGTAGTGTAAGGACCCGATTATGACAGCATTTTCATTAGCATCATAAGCATCATCGATAATTTAACTTCAGTTTCCGCTGGGTAGTGTAACAACACCTTGCATGTATTTTTCCATTAACCTATCTCATACATCGCTATCCTTGAAATAAGAAGACAAATGCATCTATTTTTACTCAACAATATATGCCAAACCCATTTGCACCCGTTACCATCTGTATGTGGTTTGGGTCCTAGACCAAATATCTTGCCAAAAGCTAGCTTGAATGTATTGGAATGTGGCTTGGGTCCCGGACCAAATTTTACTCATTTAGAGGTAATATATAATCTCCCATTTTTGCATACTCAGGGCCTTGGAATGTCAGAATTCTACCAGAATCAGATCAGACTCACTTCCAAGTTCCAATTAAAAATACAGGAAACAAAAATTCGATAGGGACACGTGGCTGAATCCCAGCCGCAGGAGGGTCATTCGACTCCCACTCACAAACCCGATGCTTGGAAATTTCGCTGCCCGCCGCCCTCGCAAACCCCCGCAGTCCCGCACCGGCGAGAGCGAGCCGGCCACCCCCCTCCCTCCCCCGCTGCCTCCATCCATTCACAGCCCGAACGCATGAACCTGGTGATGATTACAGTCTACATTCCTAGCCCGCCGCCGCCTACTATAACTAGTCCTGCATCCATCCCCCACATGCAGTACACACCGCCTTCATCAAGAAGCAGTAGTAGCAGCAGCGGCGAGGGCGGGGCGGCGCGTAGGGGGCCCGTCGCGGAGCTCGAAGAACACGCAGGATTTCGCCGGGGAGCTACATTGTGCGGGGGTTCGAGTTCGAGGTGCGTTCTCTTCCTCTTCTCCGCAGAGTTCCGGGGGTGGGGATTCTTTGGCTCCATTGATTGATTCTGTTGCTCCGTTCCTGGGGTTTCCGGAGGCGTTATTTGCTTGGAAATCGCTCTAGTTCGTGCGGAATCTGATCGAATTGGCTCATTGGGATGGGGATTTCGCTGCTGGGGGGTTCTGCTTCGACTGCTAATTAATCCCTGTTTCTTGCGGCCGGCATTGTTTGTTTCAGCAATCAAGCCATCGGCATTCGCTGGGGGCAACCTGCGCGCGACGCGACGCGACGGGCGACTCGCCTGTTTGGAAGTCTCTGCTCTTGGGGACACGAGCAAAGGGCTCGAAAGATTCCAGGTACAGAATGCTGAATGCAGACCCTACCTACTCGGTTGTTAGTTTCCGGTTGCTTCGCGTCTCGAAATTACCATCTCACTATGCTGTTATTACTCTCTGATGAATCCTTGCTGTATCTTGAAATGAACTCTGATTATGCTGTTATTACTCTCTGATGAATCTTTGCTGTATCTTGAAATGAATTCTGATTATGCTGTTATTACTGTCTGATGAATCCTTTCTGTATCTTGAAATGAATTCTGATACGCAATCGTCGTGCACATGTTACAAGTTTTCTGTAAACTTAGTTGCATACTCACTGTCTTTCCCAAGTGAGTACTACATTGTAATGATTCATCATGTGGCTCTGCGTGAATTGGTGATTTGCTTTTGTGGTTCTTGGTAGATGTCAACGTTGACGAAAAAAAATTCTGAGATTTTGTGTAGAATTTGATTTGAGTGGCATCTCTGGAGTGCTGACGAGTCTTATTAGTATTATTTGTTCTGCCTAGGCATTTATCTTTTTCTTGTTATGTTTCAGTGTCAAGCCCTGGCTGCACTGCGCATCCTGATTGTGCACATTCGTTTGGCTTTCTCTTCTCATGGTCATGGATACCGATGAACCAAGTACTCCAGGTAATCTGATTCTCAGTTTGTAGTTCACCACAATTATTAAATCACAAGTCATTGTGTTTCCCTTAATATATCATCAAATGACTGTGTGTTTGTGGAAATTAATCGATTCTATACTATAGCATCAAATTGTGTTCTTGCCTTCTTGGTCCCTGATATCTTCCATTCATCTATAAACTTGCATAGATGATTCAGAAATTGTTGGCAAGTCTGTTACATGATTGCTTTATCTAGCTTCTAGCATCTCGCTGTGTTCTTAGTCCCTGACACCTTGCTATAAATTCTGATTTTGCAATGCCTATGGCCATTTCACAGATTGTTGCAATTAGTTACTTACAGAAGTTTTGTCTTCCTTGAAAATTTCTAACTCAGTGCCAGCACATTTGATTTGAAGAAGCAATAATTAGGAAAATGTTCTGGTTCATCTTTAAATTTCTTAGTGCCACATTAAATGATTCATCCAGTAGCTCTGTGTCAAGTGACATCTTATCTTTCTATTTACTATTTTATCTGATCAAATGCTAGCTGTGTTTCCAAATGCTTCAAAGAAGCAAGCACTAGCGACTAGTGTGCTTATGTTATTATCTTAATGTTTTGTTTCTTACTTATTTCTGCTATGCATTGATTCAGATATGCCATCCAGAAGGCCTCATAAGCACTGCTGTAAAGTATGCAACAAGAAATTCCGTTCAGGGAAAGCTCTTGGAGGCCACATGGCGTGCCACCGGCATGCTGGCAAGCAGCCAAAGAGCACACCTAGCCCTCCTGCCATTCTCATTGATCTGCCTGTGTTGCTGCTGGGTCCCAGTGATGAGAAACCTTCACCGTCATCTTTGGAATCTCAATGCCTGCACTGCTCAAAGGTGTTCTCTTCCTGCAAGTCTCCTAGGGGGAACATGGGGATGCACAGTGAGAAGTTGATGGCCAAGCGTGATGAAGAACCTGAACCAGCTGGGTTGATGGAAGCTTGGGCCAATGCTAACGGTGATCACGGGCCCAATGTGATGCTGTTTTCTCCAGTGAAGCGTAAGCGATCAAAGAGGGGGATGCCAGTCCTCAATTCAGAGATGAACGCTGCAGCTGCTCTCTTGATGCTTGCAGAGCATTCTGACAAGACTTCTGCTTATGAGGATTGCTGTGGAGGAGATAAGGATGATAACATTTCAACACCCATGGTGTTGAAGGAGGTAAATCTGAATGCTTTTGAGCAGCTGGATCAATCTGATGAGTTCACAAACAGTGCGAGGCTGAAAACTGACAAGAATCCAGCTTATGTGGGTTTCTATGAACACTGTGAGAAGGAAAACAGTTTGAATTTGACTGCTGATGCTCCCAAGAAGGAAGTGCTGCTGAATGTGTTTGATTATGAGATGGATGTAGAAGGTGAGCTCATGAAGCCAGGGGCTGACATTTCAGTCGAGGAATTGAAGTCCTGTTTGAATTCGACTGTTGATGCTCCCAAGGAAGTGCTTCTGAATGTGTTTGATTATGAGATGGATGAGGGTGCTGAGTTCATGAAGCCAGGGGCTGAAATTTCAGTTGAAGAGTTGAGGTCCAGTGAACTTTCAGCTGCAACAAACATCAAGAGGTACCAGTGCAAGGTCTGCGGAAACTTATTAAGGTCAGGGTATGCATTGGGACGCCACATGAGGTTACACTGTGAGATGGGAAACAGTTTGAATTTGGTTGCTGATGCTCCTAAGAAGGAAGTGCTGCTGAATGTGTTTGAGCATGGGATGGATCTAGATGCTGAGTTCATGAAGCCAGGGGCTGACATTTCAGTTGAGGAGTTGAAATCCAGTGACCTTTCAGCTGCAATGAACAGCAAGAGGCACCAGTGCAAGGTCTGTGGAAAGTTGTTGAGGTCAGGGCAGGCATTGGGAGGCCACATGACGTTGCACTTAAACTTTGAGAAGAAGAACAAGTCGAGTTTGGTTGCTGATGTTCGAAAGGAGGTTCTTTTGAATGCATTTGATAATGAGGTTAATGCAGATGTTGAGTTCATGACGCTAGGGGCTGCGTTTTCAGTGGAGTTGGAATCAAGTGACATTTCAGCTGCAGTGAACGCCAAGAAACACCAGTGCAAGGTCTGTGGAAAGTCACTAGGGTCAGGGCGTGCTTTAGGAGGACACATGAGGTTACACTATGTTCGGAAGTGCAATCTTCACCAAGAAGTTACTGATTGTCCTGATTCTGTTATGATGGAAGAGCAAATGCAGAAGCTTGAATTGGACTCTCCCATTTTTTTATCGACGGAGGCCAAATTCACATGGTAGGAAATCTGATTCTGAGCCATAGCGTGTGCTGAGCAGCCTTCAGCAGGCTTTGTGGGCCTGTGGCCAAAGCTGGTTCCACATGTTGTCCAAAACAGATACCTGTTCAGTTACCAATAGGTTCATTAGCAGTTAGGACATTAAAGAATTCCATCTGCTGTAGATAGTAAGGTTTTGATACCGATACTTTCTTCTCTTGATCAACAAATTTTGCTGGACAGGTAATGCGTGGTTGCGAAACAGTGTAGAAGGTAATGCGTGGTAGCATGTAGTGTAATGCAATGCGCATGAGCTTGTGATACAAAGCATATTCTTCTGTACATACATACCTATACAGAGCATAGTCTTCTGTACATACCTATACAGAGCATATTATTGTCTTGAAATAACAGTTCAATAAAGAGATCTGGATGAAAAATTGTACAGTCTAGCTATCTTTTGTCAATTAGCCTTTTGGACTAGGCAACATTCAGTGCTTTTTGAGTGTCATACTTGTGTTTGTCTCTTCCATTCTGGTTGTTCCGCACTCTGATTGTGATATGTTCTTGGCTCGCCCCTTTATGCTGTTCATGTCGCTTGGTTGTGACTAATGAAATTTGGACCTGACGAGTGACCGATCCTAGTTACTCATGGTGTGCGACAAGCAGCCTTGAGCAGGTAAAACTGGTTTCGGGTGTATCCTGGCAGTCTGACGGAGTGAGAGGTACATTTGATTTAGTTCATCAGTTATAGTGTGCAGATGCAGTATGTTAATCAGCTAGAATCCCAAAAAGTTATTACTCCAAAAGAACTCCAGTTATATGGACATTAGCAGTTATAGCAGCTAAAGGTTCTTGATAATTGATGTTGACAATTTTGGCCAACAAAGTACTACTTTGGACATGGAAGGCCAGTGAATATATAGTGAACTTGCACGTCACAACTCCTTCCTCCCATGTAGCTGCCCGTTGCACAAGCAAAAAGGAAAAGGGTTGAGTTGCTCTCTCCGTCTTGTTTTTTCTCAACTGAAAAAAAAAAACAAAAAAGAGGGCCCAATGTAATAGCCAATACGAGACTTTATCCAATCAAAAACCGACAAGTAATAACTGTACTTGATTCATGCATACATATTTCCACCATTTCAATCCGAATATATAACCCCATCTGTAATACAAAATGTCCAAATACATAAAAACAATGCTCTCTATTTCGGCTATTATAACCAACTAGACAACAATTAGAGGGAAATAGCATAATGGTGTTAACTCAAATCTACACGAAATATACAGAAGCCACAGAAAGATGTGAGGGGTGAGGGAGTTTACTAACTCCGCAGCTTCGACCGGATTCGAGCCTCGATTTCGAATTTCACGGCCTCATATCATCAATCGAGATGAGGATTAATCAAGTTTTTCTTATCTTAGCCAGCGAGGAACACCACTTGTGGTCTTTGGCAGGGGAGAAAGTTAAATTTACACCCTAGATGCACATGCACCCGTGCTCGACCACTTTGGATACGCATTGTGATTCGTGCTCACACACTTCCCAATACGTATTGGCGCTGAGAAGCGTCAGGCGAGCACGGATCATAATGTGTATCTAGTGGTCCAGAGCATGGGTGCATGTGCACCTAGGTGTAAAAAAACCGTCTGGGCGAGAAAGGCTGTCTTTCTTGACTGCTCTCCTCCCTGGTGGTTATGGTTTAGCTCAGTTGTGGTTGTCTTGTATAATGATACCACATGCACAAATGTAATCCTAGCATTTGTTGGGGCATGGGTGTGTATTGTGTGGGTGTTGTATGGGCTCGGTTTCGAGAAAAAAAGGATTAATCAAGTTTGAAGGGTAGGGCAGTTTGTGTTTGGCTCGAAGTTTCCAAGTAACAAAGGAGAAGGCGGGCCGGTGGTGGGCAGGCCGCGGATGCTTAGGCACGCCCCGTGCCTATATTTAGACAGGGTGAAATCACATTTTAGAAAAGAAGATGTCCATTAATGAATTTGCGTGAGCGGATGCAACATGTCTAACATGTGAGGCTGACGTTGTGGCCTGAGATCCTCTACAACTTGCATTTGGCGGAGGCAGAGGCAGTGGAGGAGGCGCGGAAGCGAAGGAGTCTGCGAAGGCGAGGGTAGGGGAGGTGCGGCGTGGGGGCGAGCGAAGAAGAGGAGCGACTTCATCATTTCGAGGTGACGGGAATGGAGGCAGCGGCGAAGCTCGCCCAACCAAGCTTGGCTTCAACCCATGCCCAACCAAACACCCAACCGCCCATTCTAGCCTGGTTTGCAAAAAGTGTAGCAACCGGACACACCCATAATGAAACTCATTTTGACCATCTCCACCTCTTAGGACTGGGATGAGATTGTATATATTTGTATACCTGCATGAGTAGTCAAAGCTAGAACAAGAGAGTCAAGCTAGAACAATAGAGCAATGTAACACATCTTGGTTGCTTTTTATAAGGAAACATTCTCTATCACCGTTTTTTTCATTTGACTATTCATGTTAACATAATATAGTGCCAATAGAAATGAGAATATCTTTTGTTGTGGCTTGCTTTATTAATAAAGTTCTTCAAGAATGATGCCACATATTTTGTTGTGGCTTGTTTTGTTAATAAAAAGTTCTTCAAGAATTTTTTAGTTTTGATGTTTGCATAAGCTTTTTGAATAAGACTAGTGATTAAACTCAGGAGCGGAACCATATAAATATTAAGTGTGGCAGAATTACCATGCAATAGCTGACTAGAAAATTGCGCATATATGTACTACTCTTTTTTGTACTTAATATACTCATGTTTTGTACAAATTTTAGTATGGCAACTTCCAAACCTTGTCAATTAAATAGCTGTCTCCGCGTGATCAAACTTGACGTCAAAAAAATTCTTATAATTTGAGACGGAGGGAGTAACAACAAAAAACAATTATAAAGTCCAAGTATAAAATTCTTTGAGAAAAATAAATTATTAAAAAAATGTGTTTTATGTCTTTTATATGGAAACATTTTCGATCGCCATATGTTCAATTTGACTATTCATGTTCAAAAACAAAAATTGGTTTGGTGCCAACAGAAATGTGAAAAATCGGATATTCCATTTTGGGTTTCAGGCCTCTCCACCCACGCAAACCTCTCCGCCTAGCAGCAGCCAGCACCACCTTGGCACGTGCTCTCTCTCCGGCTCGCAAACCCACGCACCGGCACCACCGCGGCATGAGGGAGCCTCTGCCTTCCCCTTCCCACGCGTGAGCCGCGGCGTGAACCTGGTGAACTGGCCCCTTCCCATTTCCTGCACGCATACGCGGTGACCCCACACCCACCATCATACCAAGAAGTAGCTGGAAGAAGAAGCCGGGGCAGGAGAGGCGGGCGCGCGCGGCGGACCCGTCTCGCCAAGCTCCAAGAAACCACCGGATTGCGCCTCGGAGCTCGATTCGGCAGGCGTCGAGGTGGGTTTCTCCGCGAGCAGCCGAGGATTCTTGGCTTTGCGGTTCTGCTCGTTGCTCGGGGTCTTAAAGGGGCTTGGCTTCTTGGGAGTTATTTGGTTTTGGTTTAGTGAATTGGTGTCGTGGTGCTGCAAACTGAAATTCCTGTGGTTTCGTACAGAAATCCGATCGTGCTATGTCATTGGGTTGGGAATTTTGGTGACGAGTTGGGTGGTTTGCAGGTTCTGCTTCGAATTTCTACTTTCTACTACTAAATCTTGCTTCTTGCAATCTTGTTACAGCCATCAACCCCTCGCCTGCGCTGCGAATCGTCGTAGTTCCGCATCAATCTCTTCTCACGCGGACCGCCGACTCTCAGTCCTCAGAACTGCAACCGTTAGAAGTTGGCGTGGTTCTTTACTAGTTGCTTCGAGTCTTGGACTAGCAAATTAGCATCTCGCTGCTGTATGAATCCTGTCTTTGTTTCCTGTATCTGCTGGTGGTATTCAAACTTCTAAGATTTCGTGTAGATTTTGATATAGTGGTTAGGTCGAAAATTCACTTGCCATACTCAATGTAGTTATTGTTTCTGTTTAGGCCACAAATCTGTTCAATTTCTCAGCCTCCACGTACAAAAATCTGAAGCTTGGTTCACAAGTCCACCAATCATTAATTATCTTTGTAACACATTTGCATAAATTCTTCAAAGCAACAGTAGTTTTTTTTTGTAGTTAAGAGCAGTTAGTTCAAAGAAGCTAATTATGTTCTTGGTCCCCTGATACTTCCATTCCATCTATCCACTTGCTCAGGCCCAAGCCTGTCCATGCAAGGTTTGCAGCCGCACAGGCCCAACATATGGCCCATCATTATATAGTTGTGAACCATGAGAGCACAAACTTTCTCCTCCCTACCTATCTCTTTCCATTTTACCTCCCTACGGATCAGACATCTCATTTGCACACATGAAAAAGTGAAAAAGGATTACTTATTTGCATTCCTCTTGGCAACCAATAACCATGAATCGCTCCATATCAAATCTCTTCTATCTGTTGTACTGTGTGTACGCAAACATATTGATACTTTTTCAGTCTCTCATGTCGTTTTCTTCCGCAGACAATCAGTTTATGTTGATCATTGGGTTCAAATTTTCGCTGCTAGAACTTTTGAAGCTGGTTCTTACTGGATTAGCACACCACATAAAAATCATTTTGTGTCATCAATTTTTTATACCTGCTGCCGCTTAAAACTAATGAGTTACCATTATGGCTATTTGTGTTCTTTCATACAATTGTAAACTATTGTTGTATATGGAAGCTCGATTATTAGGACATAAAATTCTGGCTGTAAAAGCATAAAAAAAAAGGAGCATAAGAGTTACCATTATGGCTATTTGTGTTCTTTCATACAATTGTAAACTATTGTTGTATATGGAAGCTCCATTATTAGGACATAAAATTCTGGCTGTAAAGAGCATAAAAAAAGAAGCAAAAAGAGTTAACTCAGTCTCAAGAAAATAGCTCTATATAGGATAGTTGTTGGGACATGGTCCCGACAGTAGGCGGAGGTTGCTTCCGATATCACAAAACCTGCAAGTTGGGGCACGCTTCTAGTAGTAGTAGTAGGAGGTTATCTCAGTAGCTAGAGGAGGTTTTTTAAGCCAAGCCTCCCAAGAAAGAGCCGACGGAGGTTTGGCGAAGGTTCTTGCCAACCTAGCAAAGCTAACAAATTAACCTGGCACTAAGGTATTCCTTGTAGGACCAGGTGAGGCCTATCGTCATAGTAGGAGGAGGTTTTCCCAAAGGCCGGAGGAGGTTTTCGCCACGTGCCCCCCAAAGAACGGGCGGAGGTTTACGGAGGTTCTTGCCAACTTGGCAAAGCTAACAAATTAACCTCGGCACTAAGGTATTCCTTGTAGGACCAGGTGAGGCCTGTCGTCATAGTAGGAGGTTATCTTCTCCGCTCGGATCTCCAAATAAGAGTGCTAACCTCTCCTGGCTAGGGGACCAGGCGGAGGCTCTCGTGGCGTATTCCGCAGAAGGTGGAGATATCGAAGAGAACATGCTAGCGGTGAAGGCGCAAGACCGGGATGAAGCAAGCGGAGGTTCCGGGGGAGAAGAGGACCTAACACGCCTCCTCCCGGTGGGCCGAAGCCGCTGGCCCGCCAAAGAAAGGCGGCTTATGAGAAGGAAGACCATGCTGCCCTCATCAAGATGGTACAACAAGCGGATATTCCAAGAATATGCCATGGGCAGTCTTGTAAAATGACTTTTGGCTGTAATCAAGAGCTATAAATAGGGGCTTGACCCTCATGTAAGTTGGTTGGTGAATGAAATTTATGACTATTCAACATTTTGAGTTCCACGCTTAACCAATTTCCTACACACACACACTCCCCTGGAGCAACGTCCATGTGGAGACTCATTCTCCCTGTTAGAAACCCAAGTTTCAACAATAGTTTTCCTTGAAACCTGAGTATTGATGCTAATGTTGATGAGGCTTATGACAACAAACATGGAAATGATATTGTATCCTGAGTTTACTTAACCATTTGTTGTAAAATCATTGCACTAAGTGAAATATCTGAATTGTGAAAAAAAAATGTAAGGCCCTCTACAATTTAGTGCAGGGTATCTGGTTTTGGCAGCAGCCCTCTGACTTGCTCAGATGATTTTTGATGCAGTTCTTTCAAAGATGATACACACTTTTCTTTGATTATGCTTACTTTAACACCTGGATTTTCTAGTTCCAGTATAGCAATATTGGAGAATGCCGCGGATGAAGGTGCATACTATAAGTGACGAGACACTTAGCTGGTTGCCAATGCTGTATTCTACGCCGCCACTAAATCTGCTTATCCATTCCAAAGAAGCCATTGGAAAATGGGCAACAATCAAGACCATGCATAGGGAGCTGAACATAGCGACAGTTGAGGCGCGTTGCACCGATGCTGGTGTCCCCGTCGGCATCACAACTGATGCCCTAATAGCGGCTCTAGATCGTGACTTCGTCCGAGATCAGGATCTTGCCTTGCTTGAACAAATCAGATGGGTATAAAACAACATGACATGCAGCTTTGTATTGTGGGTGGGATCGTTTGTGTGTGTTTCGTTTTTCAATCTCAATAATTACACTGCATATGGCGTTCATAACTAATTGCTCCTTTCTGCAGTCAGCCGTCAGGTTACAGATGCACAGTCTTGCTACTGCTTGCTACGAGTAGTTCCTTATGAAAGGTCCCGTGTGGTTTTTGGTAATTGAGTGACAACATTAGGTGGACTAATAATGTGTGATCGAGATAATACACAGGAGATTAGTTTACATGTGATGACGCAATGAAGGAGCTTATTGCACATGAGACATGACATGGAGTCATGTGACCAAGGTGGTGAAGATCAAGACAAGGCTTGACTTGATGGACCGGCTGCAAGTGTGAAGGGCTAGTCGAGGCTTTGAAGTCATGGACCGCGAGGCGGTGAAGCTTGGGCAAGACTTGGCGCCGACGGACCGACGCAACGGTGAAGAGCAAGTGAGGTCAAGATCGATGGACCAAGAAGGTCATGTGATGATATGAAGTGGATCATATCATCTTGATCGTGTTGGTGCATATGTTGCATCGACACTTGGAGATGGAGCGGAATGAAAATGCGCAAGGCAAAGGTATATTTGTAGGGCATTTCATTTCGCCGGTCATTGGTGAGTAGAGAAGGTTATGACCGGATTTAGATTTGGTAACCGTACTATGAAGAGGGGAAAACTTCAATCGCTTTACTCACCTAGTGCCACTAAGTTGAATTTCGTTTTGCATATGCATTGGGGGCTTAGTGACTTGATAAGGTGGTTGAGAAAATTCTTGATAATATCTTGGAAAAGCAATTAGCTCAAGTGCTATGGTTGCCTTGATTATTTGAATGAGATAGCACATGAATTGGATTGAGTTTTATTGAGATTTTGGAAGAAGAAAAAAAGGGATAACAAATGGCTCCACGTGTTGCTTGCCTTGGTGGGCTGGCCCATCGACCATTTGCATGTGAGCATGCTGGAGCAGAAGAGGTCGCCGATTACCTATTGCTGCATGTGAAAGAAAATGTGAAAGGAGGCCTTCGGTGCTTTGCCTGTTCCAGGCTACAAGGGCCTCGCTCGCTGCATGGTCCGCGCTGCTGCTGGCGAGCTTTCATATTCAGGAAGTTTTTCGTCCGAGATCGTTTACAAAATTTGAATTTCAAATTTTAGACATTTGAATAAAACTTTTGCATGACTAGATAATTTCAAATCAAAAAATGGTCAACTACAAAGTTTCATAACCTTTTGAGATCTACATTTCATATCTAGGAAGTTTTTCCGTCTGAGGTCGTTTATGAAAATTTAATTTTTAGTGCCTCATATTAAAATTCGACAACCCACTGGAAAAGAGGTGACTACGACTAGTAGATGATAACGTATCTAGAAGATTCATGACTTGTTTGGATGTGCTTTTTTCCAAAAAAGAAAAAGAATGTGCTTTTAGTCTTCTTCTAAAAAAGGCTTGACTTTGTGACTGTGTCAAGCTGAGACGTCCTAATAATCTAGATGTTCATTAAGAAAAGACGCGACTTTGTGTGTGTCAAGCTGAGACGTCCTAATAATCTAGATGTTCATTAAGAAAGACGTGACTTTGTGCGCGCCATACGGCTGTGTCGCACCGCTGGGCCAGCGGGTGCGGCGGGTTCAGCTGCGCGGAAAGGCGGCAAGGGCCTTCGCTCGGCTGCGGACGAACGGCGCGCGTCGGCGGCGACGCGACATTCGCAAGTGGGGCCTGCTGCTCCTGGCAGCGCGAGCAGGTCCTTGACGGTGTCGCTGTGAGCGGACGGGCGGAGGTCGTGCTGAGGCGGCTACCGACGCGTGCGACCGTAACTCTCCCGCCGACGACCGCTGGCCGGCATCGGGCTCAGCCACCCGCTGTGCTCCCCGCAATGGCTGCACCGGTCGAGCTGCCGGCGAGGGCGAGACACAACCTTGATAGGAGCCGAGGAGAAGAGCTGGGCGGCGTGGTCGAGGCGGGCGCCAAAGGCGGCCCGCAGCGAATGGAGCGAGGGAGCGAGCAAAGGAGGCGGCGGGCGGCAGCAGGAAGAACTTTCGCGAGGGAGGAAAGGGGCTAGATCAGGCGACTATGTATGGATGTACAGTGGTTTACGGAGAGGATTTCACTGTAGTTGTACAGTGTTGGGTTCCTCAAGTGTAAAGTAGGTTATAGTGTTAATTGGTATTGTCATGGTACTATGTGGCATTTGGTGATGTGTGCAGTGTTTTTTTTTTAAGTGAATCAGGGGGCGAAAAATCCCCACCTTTTCCATTTACCATAGGTTTCAGAAAATCCTGGTGGGTGGAGGGTGCCGAGCACCTAGTATAGGATGACCCTGAAGGTCAGAGAGTACATGAGAGCGAGAGAGAAAAGATTACAACACTTAACACACTAACGATGACTACAACAAAACAACGACAACAACATCGACGAAACAATAAGATTCGTCCACACGCTTAGCCTACCAACCGGGGGTGCACACAGTACTTCCTAACTTGTGCCACCACCAAACACCAATTCCGACGAGCTCCAGACCACACGTAGTTGTAAGGTATTGAGTAGCTGTGGGAGGATAAACCCCTATCCCCTCATGGGCTGACACGGGCTGAGCCGTCCAGGCCGGCCCGAGCCACAGGACCAAGCCCATCGGCGGTCTCTGGTCGGTGGCCATCGCGAGGACCACGGTGAAGGCTTGGGCGTTAAGATAGATGTTCCCTTGTATGACTCCAAATCGTATCCAATGTAAACTTCCCTATTGTAACCGATCAGGGTAGATCAGCACACGAGCACGCACACACAAAATTTGTAGTGTATACTTCGAAATGCTCTTTCTTGACACTTTTTTTTTTTTAGGGTCATTACAAAAAGGGATACTAATTGATAAAGTGCACCTCATTAAAAACCTCACACCCCTGAGCGAGGAAAAAGAGTGTGGACACTGACTCAAGGTTAAAATTTAAAAAGAAAAAAAAAAAAAAGACATTTAACTTACTATCCTATCCATCCTCCATGCTGTCTTCAGTGCCCCTTGCCCATGGTCTTGCACTTCTCAGCAACGACTTTGGTGATTTCAAGGGACAATTTGGCAGCGTGGAATCCATGGCTGGTTTCTATGATTTTATCATGGTGCTGCACGGCAAACTGCGCCACCGGGTTCAGCTTGAACAAATGATGAAGGACCATCTTGCCAGTCACTTGATTCCGACTGTGTGTGTGTGGCGGGGGGGGGGGTCCTTTTATAGGACCTCATTGCTAGGACTAGACGACTAGTATAGATGATAACGTATCTCGATTCATGACTTTTGGATGTGCTTTTTTTTTTTTTTTTAAAAGAAATAGGGATGTGCTTTCTAGTCTTCTCTAGAAAAGAGGTGACTACGACTAGTAGATGATAACGTATCTAGAAGATTCATGACTTGTTTGGATGTGCTTTTTTCAAAAAAAAAAAAAAAAATGTGCTTTTTAGTCTTCTTCTAAAAAAGGCTTAACTTTGTGACTGTGTCAAGCTGAGACGTCCTAATAATCTAGATGTTCATTAAGAAAAGACGCGACTTTGTGCGCGGCCATGCGGCTGTGCCAAGACCGCCGCCGGGCGGGTGCGGCGGGTTCAGCTGCGCCGAAGGCCCTTCGTTCGGGCGTGACGAACGGCGCGGCGCTCGTGCGACGCCGCGACTTCGGGCGCGAGTGGGGCCTGCTGCCCCTGGCAGCGCGAAGGGGTCCTTGACGGTGTCGCGTGAGCGGACGGCGGAGGTCGTCTTGGTGGCGGGTTACCGACGTTGTGACCGCGGTAACTCGCCGCACCGCTGGGCCGGCATCGGGCTCACCACCTGTTGTGCTCCCTGCTGCGGGCTGCACCGGGCCGAGCTGCCGGGCGAGGGCGAGACGTACAACCTTGATAGGAGCCGAGGAGAGGAGCTAGGCGGCGTGGTCGGTGGCGCCGTCGCGCCCGCGGCGTGGTCGGTGGCGGCGCGCGGCGCGCTGCTGCATCACGGCGCGCAGCGAATGGAGCGAGGGAGCGAGCGAAGGAGGCGTGTGGCGGCAGCAGGAAGAACTTTCGCGAGGGAGAAAAGGGGCTAGATCAGACGACTATGTATGGATTACTGTAGTTGTACAGTGGTTTACTGAGAGGATTTCACTGTAGTTGTACAGTGTTGGGTTCCTCAAGTTTAAAGTAGGTTATAGTGTTAATTGGTATTGTCATGGTACTATGTGGCATTTGGTGATGTGTGCAGTGTTTTTTTAAGTGAATCAGGGGGCGCGAAATATCCCCACCTTTCCATTTACCATAGGTTTCAGAAAATCCCGGTGGGTGGAGGGTGCCGAGCACCTAGTATAGGATGACCCTGAAGGTCAGAGAGTACATGAGCGCGAGAGAGAAAAGATTACAACACTTAACACACTAACGATGACTACAACAAAACAACGACAACAACATCGACGAAACAATAAGATTCGTCCACACGCTTATCCTACCAACCGGAGCGAGTGCACACAGTACTTCCTAACTTGTGCCACCACCAAACACCAATTCCGACGAGCTCCAGACCACACGTAGTTAGTTGTAAGGTATTGAGTAGCTGTGGGGGGATAAACCCCTATACCCTCATGGGCTGACATGGGCTGAGCCGTCCAGGCCGGCCCGAGCGACAGGACCAAGCCCATCGGCGGTCTCTGGTCGGTGGCCATCGCGAGGACCACGGTGAAGGCTTGGGCGTTAAGATAGATGTTCCCTTGTATGACTCCAAATCGTATCCAATGTAAACTTCCCTATTGTAACCGATCAGGGTAGATCAGCACACGAGCACGCACACACAAAATTTGTAGTGTATACTTCGAAATGCTCTTTCTTGACACTTTTTTTTTCAGGGGTCATTACAAAAAGGGATACTAATTGATAAAGTGCACCTCATTAAAAACCTCACACCCCTGAGCGAGGAAAAAAGAGTGTGGACACTGACTCAAGGTTAAAATTTAAAAGAAAAGAAAAAAAAAGACATTTAACTTACTATCCTATCCATCCTCCATGCTGTCTTCAGTGCCCCTTGCCCATGGTCTTGCACTTCTCAGCAACAACTTTGGTGATTTCAAGGGACAATTTGGCAGCGTGGAATCCATGGCTGGTTTCTATGATTTTATCATGGTGCTGCACGGCAAACTGCGCCACCGGGTTCAGCTTGAACAAATGATGGAGGACCATCTTGCCAGTCACTTGATTCCCAATTACCAGCTAACAATGATTTGGCTCCTGCAGACGACTGTGTGTGTGTGGCGGGGGAGGGGGTCCTTTTATAGGACCTCATTGCTAGGACTAGACGACTAGTATAGATGATAACGTAACTCGATTCATGACTTTTGGATGTGCTTTTTTTTAAAAAGAAATAGGGATGTGCTTTCTAGTCTTCTCTAGAAAAGAGGTGACTACGACTAGTAGATGATAACGTATCTAGAAGATTCATGACTTGTTTGGATGTGCTTTTTTTCAAAAAAAAAGAATGTGCTTTTTAGTCTTCTTCTAAAAAGGCTTAACTTTTGTGACTGTGTCAAGCTGAGAAGTCCTAATAATCTAGATGTTCATTAAGAAAAGACACGACTTTATGCGCGGCCATGCGGCTGTGCCCCACCGCTGGGCCGGCGGGTGCGGCGGGTTCAGCTGTGTCGAAGGCGGCAAGGGCCTTCGCTCCGGCGTGACGAACGCGACTTCGGCGAGTGGGGCTTGCTGCTCCTGGCAGCGCGAGCGGGTCACGGTGTCGTCGCGGTGAGCGGACGGCGGAGGTCGTTCTGGAGGCGGCTACCGGCGTTGTGCGACCGTGCAACTCTGCCGCACCGCTGGGCCGGCATCGGGCCTGTCACCTGTTGTGCTCCCCTACTGCGGGCTGCACCGGTCGAGCTGCCGGCGAGGGCGAGACAGACAACCTTGATAGGAGCCGAGGAGAGGAGCTGAGCGGCGTGGTCGGAGGCGGGGGGCGCCGCGCGGCGCGCAGCGAGTGGAGCGAGCGAAGGAGGCGATGCGGCGGCAGCAGGAAGAACTTTCATGAGGGAGGAAAGGGGCTGGATCGGACGACTATGTATGGATTACTGTAGTTGTACAGTGGTTTACTGAGAGGATTTCACTGTAGTTGTACATGGGTTCCTCAAGTTTGAAGTAGGTTATGGATTGTACAATGGTTTACTGAGAGGATTTCACTGTAGTTGTACAGTGTTGGGTTACTCAAGTTTAAAGTAGGTATAGATGACAAATTTATAGATTGATTGAAGAATGATGTCTCTTATTAGAAAATTTCGCGACGAGACACCCGTTCGGGTGTATGTGTGAAATTCGGCCTGTGGCTACTCCTCCACCCTTCTTTCTCTGCTATTCGAACCTTGGGCTTGAAATGTTGACCTTTAGGCGCACAACCTATCCAACACAGTAGGCTCTTTCCATAACCCGTTCACCCAGGCAACTTCAGCGACGTACAATGGCCAGCGCCCCGCACCATTGCAGAGATACAGTTCGCCGTCGAGCGCCTCCACGATGCTCTCGGCAAGCTCAATGACCTGGCCGGAGAAGTCGGCCTGCCAAGGGTGACTGAGCCCGTGGTGGAGAAGGCCAACTTCTACGCCTTCAAGATCGACGCCATTGCTGATATCCTCACTAAGGGGATACCGGAGAAGCTGGAGGCGCTTGTGGCGGCCGGCGGGAACGCGGCCTAGGCGGACACGGCGGCAGCGGCTGCTTTCTTTTTATTTTTATCAGTTATCAAGTGTTTTTGTATAGGCACTTGTAAAAATATTATCTACTATTGTTTGTTTTACTGTTTCTTCGTCTAGAAATCGCTATCGGTTCTTATTTCAAACCCGGCAGTGGTATGTGTGTCCATCAAGATCGCTGCCCGGGAATGATACTACCCGGCAGTGATGTAACTCTTCACTGCCGGTGTTGGTCGAGTCCAACGCCTGAACGGTTCATCACTGCCGGTGGACTGGATTCCGGTAGTGATGAACGAATTTGTAGTATTAAATTTACAGCCAGTTTAAAATAATATGTGAGGAACCGAAATAACTTGACACAAGTGAGTCACAGGGGGTCGTGGGTTCACAACGAAAAATCCTACCTGTGGTAGTGTTCCAAATTAACTTACAAAGTTCCTTTAAATTGCTTACAGTTATTAGGCATATATACAACCTCATAACACAAAAACCATTCTCTCTCTCTATAAATAGTGTAATTTGCCGTGTTATTCGAGATTAATCATCTGGAATCTAAAGAGCACCGAATTATCTATACCTAATGCACATAGAACACAACGGCCCAGATTTGGCCCGTTTGAAATTGACATGTACGCCGGCGTGATATTTTGTTCGTTGCATTTGGCCTCTTTAATTTCACTAGCTCGATCCTGCTTGCAAATATATGCCAGCAAGTCGGTGATTTCCAACAATAATCCTTTGCACATGCTTTGTCCTGAGATCACAAATTTTTGTCGCGTCGGTCGCGACGTTTTTGTGAGGGGCTAATTTTTTATGCATATATGCAACGTTTTTGTCGCATCGGCTGTAACGAACTAATTTGTGATGTATATATGGAAATATTCAAGATTCCTTCAAAACGCAAAAAGAGCTATCTTGGACTGAGACGCATATATACCTACACTGGCAAATCTATCATCTACCCTCACAATGAGTCCCTCCATTTCTTCTGTTTCATTGTGGTGCCTGCTTGTGCTGCTCCTTCCTGCTTCACATGGCGCATCCTCCTCCTATGCAAGCTACAAGCTAGGGTCGAGACAAGTTTTCTTCAAGACACCCGGCAAGTCATCTGGCAATTCACAACAGCCATCCACAGTGCCTCCTGCAACCACCTGTTCGTCCATCACAACTGGTATAGATAGTAATCCCTCCGTTCTAAATTATAAGTCATTTTGATCTTTTTGGTTAATCTATTTGGTTAATCTATTTAGTTATGTATCATTTTGATCTGTTCCATACTTCTAGCTAGCCAAAGATTTAGAAAATGATTTTCAAAAAGGACATGTTATATATTATACAAACTAGTTACAAATTGTTCAATGCATGTTTTACAGGCCAAGGCAACAACAAGCTACCCGTAGTGCACCGGCAGAGCCCCATGCTCGCCGTTGCACGGGCTGCCGTCCCTAACTACGGCAGATATCCTGCGTCGTGACACCTCCCTCATCCGGCGCCGTTTCTCCTCACAGTCGTCTGTGGTGGATGCACCGCAACCGTCATAATACCCACCGACGGCAACAGCTCGTCGGAAACGGCGACGGCACCTGGCGCGTTGGACTACAGCGTGGTCGTGAGCTACGGCACGCCGGAGCAACAGTTCCCGATGTTCCTTGACAACAGCCTTGGCACGACGCTGCTTCGGTGCAAGCCCTGCATCTCCGGTTCCGGTGACTGCGATCCGGCGTTCGACACGTCGCGGTCCTCGACGTTCGCCCATGTCCTCTGCGGCTCGCCGGACTGTCCGACCAACTGCTCCGCCCGGCTCGGTATGCCCGTACGACGGCCTGGTGTACGAGATCGGCAAGGGCACGTTTAAGGGCGTGCTCACGCTGGCTCCGACAGTGCCCGTCCCCAACTTCACGTTCGTCTGCGTGGACGTGGACAAACCTTCTTATGACATTCGGAGGCAGGGACCCTCGACCTCAGCCGCGACCGCAACTCGCTGCCGTCGCGGCTGACCCTGCCGGCGCCGCCACCTTCTCCTACTGCCTGCCACAGTCCCCGGACTTCAAAGGCTTCCTCGACCTCGGCGGTAACGTCACCCTCGGAAAGGTCGACTCCTCTCACGCCCCACTGGTGAACAGCAGCTACCCTGAGCTGTCGAAAATGTACTTCATCGACGTCGTCGGGATGAGACTCGGCGGGGTGGACCTCCCGATCCCGGCGGGCACCTTCGGCGGCGGCAACGCAAGGGCCACCGTGGCCATGGGCACCACCTTCACATGGCTAGCACCGGACGCGTCGCTACGCGACGCCTTCTTGAAGCAGATGTCCCAGTACAGCAACCTCTCGGTGCCGGGAATTGCCGGCTTCGACACGTGCTTCAACTTCACGGGGCTGGGTGAGCTCACGGGCGTACCGGTCCTCAATTTCGTGTTCAGCAACGGGGAGAGCCTGGGGATCAGGGAGCAGATGTTGTACTTCGACGATCTCGCCGTCGGTTCATTCGGCATGACCTGCCTCGCTTTCTCCAGCTTGGACGCCGGCGGCGATGTCTTCTCCCGCCATCATTGGGACGTATACCCTAGCGTCCACGGAAGTCATCTACGACGTGGCCGGAGGAAAGGTTGGCTTCGTGCCATATAGCTGCTAATATAGAAAACAACACACCTTTGAATTTGCTTTCAACTTACATATTTATTCTCATTTCCAATTTGGCGCAACAATGTTTACTTTAATCTACTACTACTTCCAAATCAATTAAAGGTTCACGTTTCATTGTGACTATCCTTGGACTATTTGTCTGTTGACGCAAAGTTACTGACATCAAACAAGTTATTATAAAATATATGGTGCAACCCAATTCAATGAACGGAGAAGACGACATGTCGAACTCCGCAAGCATAACATGGGGTTATGAGGCTCAAAAGGCTTGACACTGGTTTAACTGCGGTAAGCATTTTAGTAAGTCAAATTTTTAACAATTAATTAGCAATAAGTTATGCTTAACCCATTAGCCCACATTATCATCATAAACATCGTTCTCATGACAGTCCATCGTCATCGTTCAGTTCCATCCTCATCTTATGTCCATATCTCATTATCATCTCACATCCATGTCTCAAGCACCATCTCTATTCTCGTGATGTCTCCAAGGCCGTTCATGACCGCGAACACGGCTGATATATCGGTTTAAATAACTCTGCTTGTGAGGTGTACACTTTCACTACGGGTCATGGTTTCCACCCGGGGGTAGGGTCGCGACTCCCCTAAACAAACAAAAAAACCATATAAAGTCGCTCAAAGGCCCTCCTAAAAATATTAAGTGGCCAACGAGCTACAACCCCGTTTCTCCCAATTACGGCAAACCACCAACAAAGTTAGGTAAAACCCTTGAACAACTAGAGTCAGAGCCATGTGACCCCCATAGTTGTACTGTATATCCCGGATGATCACGACAGATAAGTCCTTACGGAGAGTCCAGAGCATCATGAAAAAGCATGAGCCCGACTCTAAAGTCCATGTTACCAACATTCAAATCTTTACCATCATATCATATATTCATTCATATCATCATAAATTATTTATTTAGAGCACTAGCAAGAACTACCCATATGCAACAACCCATAGGATTCACTGAACAAGATAATAACTGGCTAGGATGTCCTTATGGTTGACAAATTAGACACATGCATATGATTAAGTGATTAATAGTGAATAGGTAACAAGGATAGTCCCATGCTATACTTGCCTTAATATCGATCCTTCTTCAATTCCAAAGCTCCAAGAGAAATCCTTCTTGAATGTCAACTTCTTCTTGATCAGCAACGCAAAGCTCACCGTCTACTTGATTTCAATCAGCAACACACAACCAAATAGGGTCAATCATGCATAACAAACGAGGCTACAATTAGAACAATACACCAACATCGATAAAAAGAGTTGAAAAGATTATAAAACTACTCTACACGTTACTATGATCACACAGACGTAAGGATCACCGAAAACGGGGCTAGAACTAGAACGGAGAAGATACGCAACTTACGAGTTTCACAAGAATAAAATAATAAATTAAATATAAACTGGTTTTGATGGAAAGGAAAAGGTAACATCAACAAGAGACCATTACCGAGATAAACACGAAGGATATACTGGAATACCGTCAGATTAGACCAAAAGATGAGGCTGGAATGATGCATGCATGACATCAGCACAATATATGATCAATAAAATAATGGGACAATGGCGCTGACCTTGGATTAATCCTGGTGCACGTTTGCATTTGGTGCACCAGCTATCATGCTGCAGATCGTCAACTAGAACAAGGACAGTGACCAGCACAAACTTAGCTTAGGGAAATAATTAACCAAGGAGAAGATGATTAATAATTAGCTTCTATGGCAATGCTGCATTGCACGCACAGCCGGGGTGCTCGGTTTGCTTGCTGGTTGTGCACACGTGAAATACTAAGTATTTTTCAGAATTGTTGTCCAAAGGAAGCGGCAAGAGAAACATATACATGATGTCATATGGAGCTAGCAACAATGACAGCAGGCTAGGAACAAATCGGATTAGCAAGTAGGAATTTGGACCAGGGTGTATATATATGGCCGATGTCATCAAGCTAGTAATTGTACTAGTTAACAAATGCAGAAGGCACAGAGCACACACGTTGCGACGGCCAAAACTGAATAAAATAAGCAAAGGTTGAGCTTGCTAGATGATGAGTAATGGATGGACAGAAGGTACGTACATAGGCTTGAACGAACACATAGTGCTGGCCTTCAGCTGAATTGTGATCTCGAGAGCACAACGGACCAGCGCCGTTGACGGACGCTGCAAACCAGCGGATGATAGTGTTTCAGACTTGTCACGGTAGAGCACGGAAACCATGCGTTGACGACAACCTTGGATGATGCAACAGCCTCGTAGGAAGGTACATATTTATAGGAAGAAAAACTCTCCGGGATACATCAACTAGCGATATGGTACTAATTGATGTTACAGGCTCCACCTTACTAATAGGCCTAAATAATCATTACGCCCATTGGTAAATAAATGCATAGGCCTATATTTTATTATTTTCGAAATTAATTAATTTCTTTGATAAAATAATTCTAGAAAAGTCCAGAATTATTATTTAAGCTGCGAAGAACGCTCCGAAAGCTCCGAAGATTTAGGGAAAATTCTCAGAGACAATATAGAACATGAGAAACCCAAACAAAGTATTTGGAGCTCATGATAGGATAATGGAGCATCTAAAACAAAATAGATTATGCTCACCAACATGTGGAAACAAGTTCAAGAAAAAGTCACGGAGATTCTTGAAAAGTTTCTAGAGATTGATTGACGGAGGAAAAGTACTGATTTGGATTGCAAAGAAAAGATTCTATGGAGCTTCAATGAAAACTTGGACAGATAAACAAGGAATTTAATCGTGTAGAAATAAAGGCGTGCCGAGGAAGAGGAAACCTAAGCCTTCGGGCCAAAAATCCATTTTCAAAAGCATTTGAAATCATTTGAAATTTGAAACAAAAATCACCCAACACAAAAATATAAATGCACCAGCATGTATGCACATCAATGTGGCTAGCCCTTATGATGAATTTTAATTTAATAAAAAATTATTATATTTCCTAGATTCAATGCTTCACATAAAATGCATAAATAAATCAATTTAAACCTATTTTTAAAAGTACCAAATTTAGGGTGTTACAAATCTACCCCCTTAAGATGAATCTCGTCCCGAGATTCGGAAGATAAAGATAGAAGAGATAGCATTACTCCCGTCTTCGGACCTCCCTCACCGCGAGTAGTCCCATCTTAAAGATTCCGGTTTACTTTGCATGTCTATTAACCTTTCTCCGAATAACATGCTTGTTTATTCCAAGACTTTGACAGGCACTCAACATAACTCTCGATTAACTCCAAACAAATTCTCTATTAACTTTCAACCATTAGGCCAGTTCTCTAGAGCTAACTTACCCTTCATACCTACTCTATGTATACTTCTCATAGTGACCATCTTGAGACCCATTGTATGGCAATTTAGTGTCTCATCAATTCCAACCAAACGCAAATTGCTCTCGGTGTGTTCTACTATATCACTTTCTAATCTATAGTATCCAATCTCTAATCCAAGTGACTTGCTGAACTAATTCTAAACAAGTATTTAGAAAACTCTTAGGTGACTCCAAACCATCTCTTAGTGACTTCCATCCGTCACCAGATGCGGGGGTCACCATGAATGTAACCATCAAATTACAGGGGCCCACATGTACTAATTATCGGTTCAACAACCTTTAATAGTCACATATGTGCACCTATAACCCCGAAAAGTACTATTAACTTTCCAACCAGGATCCGTTACAAGGTCATTGCAAAGATACAAACAGCTTTCATACATAATCGAGTAAAAAACAAATGGAAGATTTATATTACAATACTTTTACAACCCTTTATTTGAAACAAGTTTTACAAAATAAAAAGTAGGAGTAGCGGAAAGTTTATTATACAAAAGACACTACTAGACCCTGCCCACGGGTCTCACCTCTCACTCATCATCACTTTCTTCCTGACGAATCGTCATGCAGCACGGTCCGGTGCAAACATGACTCCCAGGTCCTGCAACATGGGTCAACAAACCCTGAGTACGGGAGTACTCAACAAGTCTTACCCGACTAAAGAAAATAGGAGGAGACTCAGGAATGCTGGTCTAATAGGAATCAAGGTAAGGCTTTAGCAAGAATCAAGGACTCTTTTTGCAGAAAAGCTTACTAATGGTAAATCCTTACTTTCAATATTTTATTCTCAAGTAGTTTCTCACCTATTCTAGGTGATCTTATACTACAAAGATACAATTGTAGAAGTTCCATTACTTATTCCATCTCTTCCTTGTTCCATAATTAAATCTCAATGTAAGGCGGGAAACCGAGTCTCCATATCCGAGAAGCACGGCGATTTCGAAATCGATTAACCCAGCTGGGGAGTTCTTTCCACACGACATATGTAGCACTTAAGCTTGCATATATCAACCCTTTCCTGGATACTCAAAACGGAACCGCGTCCTACGCCACCCGAGAGTACCGTACACCTCCAATCCGGGACTTTAACCCACGAGGGTAACACGTACTCCCGCCATCTCTCCACTCCCGGTCTTGTGATTTATGCGTTTCGATTTGACACCCCCAAGATCGAACTTACGGAGTATGTGTCCTAACTAGGGTCGACCGTGATGGGATGACACCCATGACAGACGTGCCATTGGTCCAACGACCTCGGCGCGGTGCGTTCCATAATCTCGGTTACCGCAGGGCTCACACGTTTCAAGTCCTTAATCGACAAGCCGGAAATACTACACCGAGACTCCATTCTCAATGCAAATTACCCGGCCGGTCTCAATTTCAAAACCATATCCCAAGATGGTTCCATCATATAGCATCCTTTCTCATCAAAAGCCTCTTCGGGCTAGCATTAGGGACTTGTCACATTTTGACTCAAAAGTCTAACTAGTATAGCCGTCTAAGCGTTCTAGCATTTTAGCAAAACAGGTTATCAAGGTAGATATTGAAATAATCAAGGAATGGTAATGCATCAATTAGGTTGTCACTCAACTCCTATCACCTAATGCAAAACATAAAGCAAAGGTGATATAAAGCTTTGTAAAACACAAGGAAATGTTTAAATGAACCTGGCGCTTGCCTTGATCGATGAAGAAGCTTGATTCGAGACGATTTGTTGACACTTGTTATCATATAAATTTATTAATCAAATAAACATGAGAAAGGGGTATAAATTATAATAACAATCTAGAATAGGGTGTCACTAACATATTTCCACCCGATTTTGGTAAAGTTGTGAATTGCGGGGACTAAACAGGGAAAATAGCAGACCGCGAGCCGCATTTACTACGCGGCGTAATGCAATCAACTCCGAGAAAGACTCTAGAAGGCTCGGGATTAATCCCGGCGTGATCAAGACTTAACACCCAAGAAATAGGAGTCCGTAAGGTTCGAGAAGGCACCGGGCCGCGGAACCCACGAGTGGGCCCGACCACAGGCCGGCCGGCTGTTATTTGGGCCGGCCTGCTCCCCCTCCCCCGCCACGTTCTGCGTTTCCAGAAGCTTCTCCAACCGCCTCTAAGACGCAATCTAATCCGCTCGTTTAATGTCGGTTTGATCCGAGGGCGACGGTGGAGTACGAGTTGTATCTAAGTCCAACACCGGCAACTCCTCCCACTATATAAGGAGACCCCTAGACCCCCTTTCGGATCATCAAGTTCTCAATTCATCAACAGCGCTTCAAGATCCAAGTCATCAATCCCACGCTCTAGAAACACCGCTTTAGGAAGAGTAGCAATCAAGATTAGATCTAGTAGGAAGGGAGAAATCCGCTCCTAACCGTCGGAGGCCGGCTCAAGATCGGGCCTCGTTCTTGTAAGTTCTTCATTGTAAGTAGTCTTCAAGTTCCGGAACACGTTCTTAATATGAATATCTTGATCATGTTTATATTCGAGATTATTTGTTCTAGTGTTTACTTTGATTACACGTTTAGCATAGTTGAATTACTGTTATGTTCATATATGGATTCGTATAGCGCTCATCCATTGAATTCATGGGTGAGTGGTAGAGAGGATGTAATCGTGGTGATTAGATCTTTATTTGCTCGCGTTTGCACCCTATGTGCCGGGTCGTGTGGTAGATCGTGGTGGTGACAGCACCATTGAGTCCTTTTGCAATCCATCCCCGTATGTAGGACTAGCGGATGATATTATTCGGGTTGTTCTAAGTTTCGGCCTTAGTCTTCACGGATTCTCGTCCTCATGTGTGGATTTAATTAGTCTTTCTTCGATGATTGTTAGATGTATTGCACTAATCAAGTAGATACTAACTTATAGTTTAGAGTTACATATTGGAGTTTCTAATGCTAGCTAGCCTATGAATTGCTATCGTCCCACTGTTTGACACTTTCTACTTGCACACCGGATATGACTTGGTTGAATCTATTTATCGAACTTATATTATCTTTATTGTGAACTTTAATCCTCATTTACGTAATTGATATATTTAATACTTAAGCTTTGCATACGAGAGATGATTAATGTTTAGATACACACATGCATAGTTAATTCTTGATAATAGACTTCTTTCCCTGTAGTAGAATATAAATTCAATACACGGTTCTTACTCCCGGTTAAAATGCTACAATGGTATATTCATATCGTAAACTGCGGATACCCGCTTTATAATTTAAGAAGTTTATCGAGGCATAGTACGAATATTTTATTCCTTGCATATTAGTAGTTTTAACTATAGGGATGACAACCTTTTCGGATATGCTATGAACTGCAATGAATTATTTTCTTTTAGTTTTATCTCAAGCAACATCTCGATATTTATTTTTGACGCCATTGCTAGTGATAGGTTTATATCTGTTTCTAGTTAGTGACGTTAGAAATACCAACAAGCATTTTTGGCGCCGTTCTGCGGGAAAAGAAAGTCTTTAGCCCAAGAAAATATAAATATAGGAATAACTTGCATGCATCTCTCTCACGCATTGTAAAGTACTAAATTTATCATTTATTGTAAACAAGTTTACCCTTGTTCTTTCCACTTTTGTCTATTTGAAATGCGGGGTAATGTATGAATAGGAATCTTCACCGGAAACTTCGTTTCGAATCCGTAAAAAACTCTTGAAGCGTGCAAGATCCAAGTTGAAATCTCGGCCCACGATCGCTGCCTTGGAAGACTCCTCCACTCGTGCGAAGCTTAACACCCGTGTTCGAAGTCATGGCAAAACAAGACCCTCCGCGAATACTGCACGACCGACTACGGCCAACATCCGCCTTTGGGCCGGCGTCGATGTGGGAGACAAAGCTTTTGAGCTCAAGCCCGCACTCATCAACATGGTACAAGCTAGCCAATTCGTGGAAAAGCCCATGAAGATGCCAATGCTCACCTACAACACTTCCTAGAGATGCGTGGCACCTTCACCATCAAAGATGTCTCAAGTGATGCAATCCTACTTAGATGCTTCCCATTCTCACTCGTGGGATGAGCGGCAAAGGGGTTCTACGCCAACAAAGACAAACTCACTACTTGGACACTTTGCTCTCATCGCCTTTTCGACAAAGTTTTTCCCTATAGGCAAAACCAACGCCTTTACGGGGGAAAATCTCAAGTTTTCAGCAAAGAACACGACGAATCCGTTCTCGAGGTGTGGGAGCGCCGAAGACTACATCTCGGAATGCCCACACCATGGAATGGAGAACGGCTACTCATGCGGACCTTCTACCACGGGCTCAATAACAACACCCGTGAGACCATGGACGCCGCTTTCTGGAGGAGGACGTGAACTACATCAACAACAACCAAAGATCGTCCCGAATCAAGGATGGAATCAACAGAGACCCAACTACCAAGGTAACTACTCGGGTAACTATCAAGGTAATAACTCTTTCAATAACTTCCCACCTTTAAGAGAGTTAGTACAAAACCAAGGTAGACTCATGGATAATCTGCCTAAGAAGTTAGCTTCCAATGATAAAATGCTAGAAACTATTAGTGCTAAAATGGAAAGCTTTTCTTCTCGCAATAAAGAACCAAAGATAGCTTCAATAAAATGATAGAATCTCGCTTATCTCACCGGGGCTTTATCTACTCCTATGCCTAACCCGGTAAGATTCCGGCCACCGGAAGAATTAGAATCTGCAAATCTTATCGATGTCTACTATGCGGTATTCGGACCAAGGGTGCACAAGAAGGACCTAAGTGGACCGACCGGGACATGCCCGCCAAGAAAGGAGATCCAGGGAGACCGGTCATCTACGACGCGGCTGCGACTTTGGCTCAAGTGTCAACATTATCCCTAAGGTAAGCCTTGAGCCGAGGTTCAAATTTATTATACACAACCATGTGCCTACAACTTGCGGATCGGGCCACTATGCTACCCCAAGGGCATCCCGAAGACGTTTGTCCGAACATCTAAGCTCTATGTGGCCACCGACTTCGGGTCCTAGATACGGGCAAAGGCAAGAACGCCCCGATCATTCTCGGGACGCCCTTTCCTTGCCACCACCAAAGCCATCATCTACGCCGACACCGCGAAGATCGTCTTCACCGTCAACAAACGAGGGGAGAGATTCAACCGCAAACACAAGACCCTAGCTCCCCCCTGCTCCACCTGTACCACTACCGCACTCAAGTACACGCACCAAATTGCCGAGGAGAGGACAAGAAGAAGAAGCAAGAACAAGAAGAACCGTCAACCTCGACCACACGTGGAACGAGTCTTGATGATCAATCAAGTTGCAACGAGAACGCAAGACTCCGCGCGCATTCCACCACAACTAGAGAAGCTAGACGACCACGAGTTCCATCAATCCACCGCTCCATCAATCAATGGAACTTCCGAAGAAGTTGTCCGCGTGACACGGATCGGGCATCAACTTAATGTCAAAGGTAACGTATCAATTGATATATGGTAATCTGCCTTTGTGTTCCACCTATGTAATGTTGCGGATGGCGGACCAATCACACCGATTCCCTAAGGTATTGCACGAAAACATCCCCCCGTCAAGATCAAAGACGCTATGTCCTCACCGACTTCTTAGTCATGGACATGAGAGAAGAAGAACAAGATCCTCCCATAGTACTTGGAAGACCGTTCCCCGAACACTACAAGAGCCATCATCTACGCCGGGACGGGGCGAGATCCACTTCCCGGCTTCAAGGTAAAAAGATACACTGCTTTTCTTCAATACTTACACTAACAATGAACAGCCCCAAGAAAGACCAAGGGCCGAGAAGCGTCTCCCGAGACTACAAATGTGGTTGGACTCGAAGATGGAGGACATCAAGAGGATAGAGAAGAACATCAAGGAAAAGTACACTCGGCTCCTACCCATCTTGAACTCGGGCCGGCCACACCCGAGAGGTCTCCACCAAAGAAGCAATCCCGAAGAAGAAAGAAAGGCTGCGCCGCCAAGAAAAAGCGACAAGAGTACACCTTCTGAGACCACCAGCCGGCATCACCAACCGAACAATCAACTTCCTCGGCTACTTCGCCTCCGCCCGTTGAGATCCTTGAAGGACCCTTACCAGGTACAACATTTACACGAGGGCCCATAGACGACACCACGCCATGGGAGTAAGTGCTCTAAACTCTCGCCGAGAGGTAACTCTTCGTATTTATCTCGCATATTTAATTTTCTCGCAAAGCATATTTCAATTAGCATATTTCCTTTAGCATAATTACTTTTTCTAAATCTGCATTTGAGAAAATCATAAAAATATGTTTGCTTGCATTTGCATCGTCTCCTAAAGCCCCATGCAAGCACTCCCTTTTACCGTGGTGGCATAAAAATAAAAATATATAAAAATATTGCACTCATATGTTTTTACATTAGCATCCCTATTGCATAGAAAAATTCTCAAAAATATGTGGGCACATAAAGGTCCACACCTTTTTATATAAAAATCAAAAAGAAGTGAGCACATGAAGGCTCACAATAACATCCTAGAATTTGTTCCTTCGGTATGTGCGAAATTAATATTAACAGGAGAACATTAAAGGAGACCCACGAAAGAGGAGCAAGCTCAAGGATGAACAAAGGACTACTTCAAGATCAAGCTTGGGGAGAGCACCCCGTTTACCACGATAAGTATCACTATCTTATGTCTTAAATATTAGCTAGTTATATATTTGCTTAGAGTTAATGAGTCTTAAATAAAAGTCTTAGTGTTAAAGAGTCAAATAAATGCTAGATCTTTGCTAGATTGCTTTCTTCCTTTTAATTATGATCTTGATGATATATGCTAAGGAAATGATGAATAGTTGCTCCGCCATAATTCCTCTTAAAAAAAAAGTACTTACACTTTGGACTTAGATTCTCCTAAAGCTTTAAATGCTTAATTTTGCTCTAAACTCAATACATTGGGAAGCACATGCTTAATCCGAGTCTTAGCGTTGAAGGATAAAGATACATGAAAAGTTGAGTCTGTGCTTTATCATATTCCTAGAGATACCTGATTCCTGGTTTTATCTTTGAAAATTATAAAATATTACATGATGAGTTCCTTAGCTATGACCCTTAAAAGTTTATCTTTCGCATCAAGATCATCCCACTCCACCAAATACGCTTCTAACCCTAAGTACGCATCCCCATACTCCATCGACCGCTAGCCATAATTATAAAAATAAACTCTTGCAATCTTTGGATATGTCTCTCTCGGTGTTTTTTATGCCAAATAGAGGCTGGGCTACATTCAAAAAAAAAAAGAAAAAGATAGAAAAGAAAAATAAATATTTAAAGAGAAAAGTGAGACGAGAGAGGGAGAGTAACGGACAAAAAGTCATACTAGGCGAGAAGGGCCTACCTCCCCCTAATAATAAAAATATATTTAGAGATGAATAATGGACACATGTCCGAGGGTGAGTAGGGCCCACATCTCTAAGGAGAGAGAAAAATGGACACAAGTCCGGGGCAAAAGCCTACCTCTCCAAGAATGGACAGCCCAGGTCTTAAGCAATTTTTAGAAAGAGAGATATAATCCAAGATGCTTGAGAAGAAAAATACTAGAAAAGGCTAAGGGCTATTTACTACCTTTCATCCTCATCCACTTCACCACTATCATCTCACTATGTATGTCCTACCACATGTGTGTAATTCCACTACCATCATCTACTTAAGAGGGTCATACATAGGATCTCTCGAGTTTCTTTTTGAGAAATATTGCAAAACCCCCTGATGATAGTTGATCAAAGAGCTTGAGACATGGTACTTAACTTGATTGTTCTGTCTTTTAATTGCTTATGATTCGTGAAAAGGCTACACCCCATGGTAAAATGTATGAGAGAGCAATCTGGTTAAGAGGAGAATTTATTTCGATAAACACAAAGTGCTTCGAGGTATGAAAGCGTAGTAGCAACTCCCGATCCTACTATAGCATATAGCTTTGCTAGGGACTAGCAAAGGGTAAGCTTGGGGAGTTTGTTGACACTTGTTATCATATAAATTTATTAATCAAATAAACATGAGAAAGGGGTATAAATTATAATAACAATCTAGAATAGGGTGTCACTAACATATTTCCACCAGTTTTGGTAAAGTTGTGAATTGCGGGACTAAACAGAAAAAAAAAAGCCCGAATTCGCGAGCCGCACGACTACGCCGGACGTAATGCAATCCAACTCCGAGAAAGACTCTAGAAGGCTCCCGATTAATCCCGACGTGATCAAGACTTAACACCCAAGAAATAGGAGTCCGAAGGTTCGAGAAGGCACCAGGCCGTGGAACCCCTGAGTGGGCCCAGCCACCGGCCGCCCGGCTGTTATTTGGGCCGGCTGCGCCTCCCCCCCCGCCACGTCTGCGTTTCCGAAGCTTCTCCAACCGCCTCTAAGACGCAATCTAATCCGGCTCGTTTAATGTCGGTTTGATCCGAGGGCGACGAGTGAGTGAAGTTGTATCTAAGTCCAACACCGCAACTCCTCCTGACTATATAAGGAGACCCCTAGACCCCCTTTCGGATCATCAAGTTCTCAATTCATCAACGGCTTCAAGATCCAAGTCATCAATCCCACGCTCTAGAAACACCGCTTTAGGAAGAGTAGCAATCAAGATTAGATCTAGTAGGAAGGGAGAAATCCGCTCCTCGACCGTCGGAGGCCGGCTCAAGATCGGGCCTCGTTCTTGTAAGTTCTTCATTGTAAGTAGTCTTCAAGTTCCGCACATGTTCTTAATATGAATATCTTGATCATGTTTATATTCGAGATTATTTGTTCTAGTGTTTACTTTGATTACACGTTTAGCATAGTTGAATTATTGTTATGTTCATACATGGATTAGTATAGCGCTCATCCATTGAATTCATGGGTGAGTGGTAGAGAGGATGTAATCGTGGTGATTAGATCTTATTTGCTGCGTTTGCACCCTATGTGCTTAGGGTCGTGTGGTAGATCGTGGTGGTGACAAAGACCATTGAGTCCTTTGCAATCCATCCCCGTATGTAGGACTAGCGGATGATATTATTCGGGTTGTTCTAAGTTTCGCCTTAGTCTTCACGGATTCTCGTCCTCATGTGTGGATTTAATTAGTCTTTCTTCGATGATTGTTAGATGTATTGCACTAATCAAGTAGATACTAACTTATAGTTTAGAGTTACATATTGGAGTTTCTAATGCTAGCTAGCCTATGAATTGCTATCGTCCCAATTGTTTGACACTTTCTACTTGCACACACGGATATGACTTGGTTGAATCTATTTATCGAGAACTTATATTATCTTTATTGTGAACTTTGATCCCCTGTTTACGTAATTGATATATTTAATACTTAAGCTTTGCATACGAGAGATGATTAATGTTTAGATACACACATGCATAGTTAATTCTTGATAATAATAGACTTCTTTCCCTGTGGTAGAATATAAATTCAATACACGGTTCTTACTCCCGGTTAAAATGCTACAATGGTATATTCATATCTGTGCTTTTGGATACCCAGTTATAATTTAAGAAGTTTATCGAGGCATAGTACGCGAATATTTTATTCCTTGCATATTAGTAGTTTTAACTATAGGGATGACAACCTTTTTCGATATGCTATGAACTGCAATGAATTATTTTCTTTTAGTTTTATCTCAAGCAACATCTGATATTTATTTTTGACGCCATTGCTAGTGATAGGTTTATATCTGTTTCTAGTTAGTGACGTTAGAAATACCAACAACGACGGATCTCGATACTCTAATTCGAATCAACAAAAAAGCCCTCTTCAGTGACTTGATCAACAAATTCACGATCCTCTTCGCTCACTATACGAAAGAATAATGTATGCTTAATATGATGCCATGCATATAAACATGGGGTGCAAGGGTGCAAGGAAAGATAAACAACTCGAGTACATCTTCCTTCACGATAAAGTTGCAACCCAACAAAACCAACTTGTTGGACTACCCTATGAGATATCATCACCATTGCCTACGGAGTTCTCAAGGACCATCGACAAAGGTGGGATTTAGAGTTCACAAAACAACCCAAAATCTACCCAAAACCCTAAGTTGGAAAACATAAAATCATTTGTTTTACACATGAAATGATAGGGTATAAAATAATAAAATTTTTAACTTTCTCAAAACAAGCTCAAAAATTTTTGTACAAGTAGGTCAGGTCATAAAACAGTACAAAAATAAATTTCATGACTTTTGGATAAATAAAATAATTATTAAAAATCAAGGAAGATGCATTTTTCAATTAAAATTTGTATTTTTAAATCATGCCAAAAGTATTCAAAATTCAAGTTTCAAATTTTTCATGGATAGACATACTCATGGGAAGGCTACACAAAAATTTTCAGAATTTTTAAGCTAGTATTTGAATTTATATGAAATTTACAAAATTAGACACTATTCATTTGAATTTAAAATGGAAAAACAAATTTAAAAAGGAAAAAGGCTCTCGGTTTTAATTTGGCCCAAAGACTGCTCGTAGCCCACCACTGTTCATGGCCCAACACTATTCACCATGGGCTGGTTTTATTTTTATTTCGGCCCATAAAAGATTCGCCCAACATCGTTCCTAAGGGGCGGGCCGCTTGCTACATACCCGGCCGATCGTACACGTGCCAACGCGGCACGTGCTCACCGGCGACGGCGCGCCCGCGCTTACCGGCGGCGGGCGGTCGGGCCCGGCCGGCGATGGTCGAAATGGAAAACCGATGACGTAAAAACGGCCAGAGGCTCACCGGGGTTCTAGGATCGGGTCTTGGTTTGGGCGGGCGAAGCGGCCGAGAGGGGTCGCCGGGCGGCGCGCGGCAAATAACGGCGACGGGCGGCGCGTTCGCACGCCGGGCGCTAATCTGTAAAACGGACGAGCCGCTCATGACCACGACATCCCAGCGACGCAAACGGACTAGCTGGTTGGATAAAACGCTCACCGGAATCGGTCGACGACGGCGCGGTGAGGGTGCGGCGCGGCCGACCGGCGAGGAAGACGGCGGACGCTGGGGGATTCCGACGGGCGAGGCGGGCTGTGGCTAGGTTCCGAGGGGCGCAAGGAGGTTGCGGAGCTGCTGGGCAAGATGGTTTGACAAGAAAGACGACGACGGCGGCGTCGCGACGGCGGCGGAGGAGAACGGGTCCGGCGGCGGCGGTTTTGGGAAAAGAGAAAACGACGGCGACCGCAGCCTATTTATAGGGCAAAGGAGGGACGGGAAGGTAGCTGGAGGAGTCACGAAGGCTTCCAGGTGGCCGGCGTCGGCCCGGGGGAAATCGACGGTGGACGGCGGCGCGATTCTTAGCGGCCGGCGGTGGCGGCCCGGGTTGGTGGAGTTATCGTTCATCCCCCAAATTCAACCCTAATCTGAACTTTTCAAATTACTCTCAAAATTTGAACTGAACTCAAAAATTTCCAAAAAGTAACCCCCTTAATTTTTCAAGATCTACAACTTTCACAATTGGACCATTTTCAAATTCAGCCTCTAAGTTTGACTTTTTGAAAAGCAGCTTCAAAATTTGAAATTTGAATTCAAAATTACTTTTAAAATCATGTAACAACTTGAAAAAACTTTGTACATGACTTTTGTTCCTCTCAACAAGATCTAAAAACTAGCTTTTAAAAAGTTTTCTCAAATTTTGCATAAATTTTGAAATATAGAAAAGGGGGCAATTAGGGTTTGAATAAAATTCAAAATTACTTCAAAATTTTGAACTAAACTTTGAAAACTCAAAATACCAACTTTGTTCAGTTTTGAAAACTCTACAAAAATGCTTTAATGACCCTACCCAAAATCTTGATAAATTTTGAATAAAATAAAAGGGGACAAACTAGGGTTTAAGATTAGGGTTTCCGACAAGGGGGATGGTTTCCTAATCTGTTTCCTCTCGCGTCTTTTCGAATCGACATTGCAACCAAGCATAAAATAAACTTATTTTAGTTCAATGCAACACATAGTGGGCTAATCATGCATGCTTTGAAATGATCATGGTGACATGTCGATTTTAGGGTAATTAACACCAAGGGTGTTACTGACCCTTCCCCCTAAAAGAAATCTCCTCCCTAGATTTTAAAGTCCTAGGGTTTAATAGCGGCAAAGGAAATGTGTCGAGCAAACACATCTCTAACTATTGCACAAAACAAGGAGGGCCTTACATTTACGAGGAATTAAGAAAGTGAAAACTTGGGAAAATTTTCCGTTAGGAAATCTTCCGATTCCCAAGTAGCTTCTTCTTCCGAAAGTGTTGATTCCATTGAATCTTGTACCATTTGATAGTTTTGCTTCGGGTAACTCGAGCTTTTCGGTCTAAGATCCGAATAGGATATTCGAGAATAAGTCGACTGGTTCCAATGTGACGTCTTCCAAATCAACCACTCGACCGGTACTCGTAGGCATTTCTTCAATCGAGACACATGGAAGACATCATGCACCGCCGATAATCTTTTCGGCAACCTAAGTCGATAGGCAATCGGTCCCTCGTTTTTCCAAAATTTGAAATTGACCAATATATCGAGGTGCCGGTTACCTTTAATTCCAAATCGATTCACCCCTTTCATGGGTGATACTTTCAAGTATACATAATCTCCTATTTCAAATTCCAAACACCTACGCCTTTTATCGGCGTAACTCTTCTCGTCGAGATTGTGCCTCTTTTTATTTTATCTCGCACAAATCTCACTTTTTTCTTCAAATTTTTACCGGATCTACTCCGTAGAACCATCTTTCTCCCTGGTTCACCAATGCAAAGGGGTTCTACACTGGTTATCGGGTCCCTTCCGAAGTCACCGCAACCACGTAACAACAATAATACCCGAAAAGATCAAGGGAAAAGGGGAAAAGAGAACCGAGAAAAAGTATACTATTCCAATGTGGAGGACATTCTGCGGGGGAACCGATTATGATGGGTATGTTCCCCTGTTGCAAGACACCCTACTTGATAATATTATTTGATTACGGTGCATCGCATACATTTGTCAAGAAAACATTTGTGGAGAAAAATGCGATAGCCATTGGGGAAATGAAGGATGAGTTTATTATACACTCACCCTGGGACGTATGAGTACTAAAGAGGTGGTATATCAGATCCCTATAACCTTAGGTGGATATGATTTCCCCACCAATATGATAGTTCTAAGGGATCAAGATATAGACGTGATCCTTGGTATGAACTGGCTTGTACCAATACGGTACTATTATAGATACCGCCAATAGAACTGCCAAGGTAAAGTTACCGAGAGAAATTCAGAACTCCTTATTCAACTTCCAATTGTAAAGAGGACGGTTGAAAAAGTTTGTGCAACTTGTGTGAAGGAAATCAAAGACATCCCAAAGGTATGTGAGTTTCCTGATGTGTTTCCGAATGATTTGCCCGGATTACCACCGGAGAGAGATGTTCAATTCAAAGATAGAGTTAAAACCGAACCGCCCCATCTCTCGAAGGGCTTACGAATGGCACCCAAAGAATTAGCCGAAATGAAAACTTCGCTTACAAGAGTTATTAGAAAAAGAATTTATCGGGCCAAGTTCTTCACCTTGGGGATGTCCAAATATTTTTGTGAAGAAGAAGGATCGACTTTGAGGATGTGCATAGACTATCGTCCCACTTAATGAGGTGACGATCAAAAACAAGTATCCTCTCGCCCGAATTGATTTACTTTTTGATCAATTAGCCGGAGCCAAAGTCTTTTCCAAGATAGATTTGAGATCGGGGTATCATCAAATTAGGATTAGACCTAAGATATTCCGAAGACCGCCTTCACCACCCGATACGGTCTTTATGAATATTTGGTTATGTCCTTTGGTTTAACAAACGCCCCTTTAGCTCATTTCATGTATTTAATGAACACAAAGTGTTCATGTCGAATCTGGATAAGTTTGTGGTGGTGTTTATTGATGATATTCTTGTTTATTCCAAGAATGAAGAAGAGCATGCGAGCATCTCGTAATAGTTTTAAAACGATTGAGGGATCATCACCTCTATGCTAAATTTAGCAAGTGTGTCTTTTTACCGAAAAGAAGTACGCCTCTGGGTCATGTGCTATCATCTCGAAGGAGTTGCCGTTGACCCGAGTAAAGTGAAAGATATCCTCAATTGGAAACCACCAACAACTGTTCATGAGGTCCGTAGTTTTTACGGGAATGGCGGGATATTACCGTCGATTCATTCCTGATTTTTCAAGAGTGGCAAAGTCTATCACGGAATTGTTAAAGAATCGCACCAAGTTTGTATGGTCACCGAGTGTGAGCATGCTTTTCGAACTTTGAAGAAAGCACTAACCACTTTGCCCAGTCTTAGCCCAACCGGATATTGAGAAACCATTTGATGTCTATTGTGACGCATCCGGTATTGGAATTGGTTGTGTGTTAATGCAAGAAGGCAAAGTTATCGCCTATGCATCACGCCAACTAAAAGCGTCATGAAGAGCATTATCCAACCCATGATTTGGAGCTAGCGGCAGTGGTTCATGCTCTAAAAAAATCAAGGCGTCATTACCTTTGGGTAACACTTGTCATATATATACGGACCATAAAAGTCTGAAATATATTTTTACCCAATCAGACTTGAACAGCGCCCGGAGAAGGTGGCTAGAATTAATTAAGGACTACGACATAGAAGTGCATTACCATCCTGGAAAGGCAAATGTTGTTGCTGATGCACTCAGTCGGAATCCTCAGTGTAATTGTCTTATAGCCAATATAAAGGATAGAACCTTATGTCAAGAATTAGAGAGACTGAATATTGGAATTGTTGAACATGGCATGGTAACCAATGCCACTGCAGAATCAACTATCAAGAATCAAATTATTGATGCTCAGAAGATTAGTAAGGGCATAGCACACATCAAGGAGAAAGTCGAAGCGGAAAAACCTACCGTTTCGAGAATTGATGAGTCGATGTGCTATGGTTTAAAAGATCGGTTGGTGGTACCAAAGAATCCTGAAGTTGCGTCAACAAATCTGGATGAGACTCATTTGACCGGATATTCTATTCATCCCTAAGTACCAAGATGTATCGATTTAAAATGAGGGTTTTGGTGGACAAAAATGAAGATTGAGATTGCCCGATATGTAGCCGAAAGTGTGATACTTGTCACGAGTAAAAGTCGTGCACATGAAAGTCTGCAGGGCAACAGCGCATCCTTTGCCTGTTCCTTCTTGGAAGTAGGAAGAAATCGGTATGGATTTTATTGTTGGATTACCCCTCAACATCGAAAGGGTTCAATTCTATCCGGGTTATAATTGATCGTCTTACCAAGATAGCCCATTTCCTACCCGTGGATCGACAAGTATAAGGCAATAGATTATGCCAAGTTATATGTCCATCGGATTTTCAAATACATGGGACACCAAAGCACATTGTAAATGACCGAGGTTCTTTGTTTATGTCCAAATTTTGGAAGCGTATGCAAAAGTCCCTTGGTACTAAATCGAATCATAGTTCGGGTTATCATCCCCTGGACGGCGGACGTTACGAAAAGAGTCAATCGGATCTTAGAAGATATGTTGAGAGCGTATGTTCTCAATTATTCTCAAAAGTGGGATGAATGTTTACCATTAGCGAGAGTTTGCCTATAATAACAGTTATCAAGAAAGTATTCAAATGGCACCGTTTGAAGCTACGTATGGTCGCAGATGTAGAACCCCACTGCATTGGTCGGAACCTGGAGAAAGATGGTTCTACGGAGTAGACCTGGTAAACGAAGCCGAAGAAAAAGTGAGATTTGTGCGAGATAAAATAAAAGAGGCACAATCTCGACAGGTAAGAGTTATGCCGATAAAAGGCGTAGATTTTTGGAATTTGAAATAGGAGATTATGTATACTTGAAAGTGTCACCCATGAAAGGGGTGAATCGTTTTGGAGTTAAAGGTAACCGGCACCTCGATACATTGATCCATTTCAAGTTTTTGAAAAAACAGAGGACCAGTTGCCTATCGACTTAGGTTGCCGAAAGGTTATCGGCAGTCCATGATGTTTTCCATGTATCTCAATTGAAGAAATGCTTACGAGTACCGAGATCGAGTGGTTGATTTCGAAGAAGTTAACTTAGAACCGGATCGACCTACTCGAATATCCTATTCGGATCTTAGACCGTAAAGCTCGAGTCACCCGAAGCAAAACTATCAAATGGTACAAGATCCAATGGAATCAACACTTTCGAGAAGAAGAAGCTACTTGGGAATCAGAAGACTTCCTAACGGAAAATTTTCCCAAGTTTCCACTTTCTTAATTCTTGTAAATGTAAGGCCCCCCCTTGTTTTATGAAATAGTTAGAGATGTGTTTGCTCGACACATTTCCTTTGCCGCTATTAAACCCTAGGACTTTAAATCTCGGGACGAGATTTCTTTAAGGGGAAGGGTCAGAAACACCACGGTGTTATTTACACTAAAACCCCGACATGTCATCATGATCATTGCAAAGCATCCATGTTTAGCACACCATGTGTTGCATTGAACTAAAATAAGTTTATTTTATGCTTGGGTGCAATGTCGGTCGAAAAGACGCGAGAGGAATCGAATCCGGAAACTACCCCCCTTCTTGGGAAACCCTAATTCCAAACCCTAGTTTGTCCCCTTTTTATTTTATTCAAAATTTATCAAGATTTTGGGTATGGTTATTAAAGCATTTTTGTAGAGTTTTCAAAACTGAACAAAGTTGGTATTTTGAGTTTTCAAAGTTTAGTTCAAAATTTTGAAGTAATTTTGAATTTTATTCAAACCCTAATTACCCCCTTTTCTATATTTCAAAATTTATGCAAAATTTGAGAAAACTTTCAAAAGCTAGTTTTTAGATCTTGTTGAGAGGAACAAAAGTCATGTACAAAGTTTTTCAAGTTGTTACATGATTTTAAAAAGTAATTTTGAATTCAAATTTCAAATTTTGAAGCTGCTTTTCAAAAAAGTCAAACTTAGAGGCTGAATTTGAAAATGGTCCAATTGTGAAAGTTGTAGATCTTGAAAAATTAAGGGGGTTACTTTTTGGAAATTTTTGAGTTCAGTTCAAATTTTGAGAGTAATTTGAAAAGTTCAGATTAGGGTTGAATTTGGGGAGAATGAACAATAACTCCACCAACCCGCGCCCGCCACCGGCGCCAAGAATCGCGCCGCCGTCCGAAGGGTCGAGATGGGGACTAGAGGGGGGGTGAATAGTCCCTATTAAAAACTAATCGCACTAACCAAACAATTGCGGAATTAAACTTATCGGTCTAGCCAAGACTTCACCCCTCTAACTAAGACTCTAAATCACCTCACAAGAGATCCTACACAAGAAGAGTGAGGTGACAAGCCTAGATTGAGCTCCTAGTCAATTCTAATGCAAGGTCACACAAACCTAAGCACTAGTACTTTAAGCACGGGTGAGCTCCTACACAATTCTAGTAAGCGCAAAGCACAAAGCCCCTAAGCTCACTAGATGCACAATGGACAAGGCAACACACGCCTAACCCAAAGGCTCAAATTACCTAGCTACACAAGCTAAGCAAAGTAACTAATCAAGCTACACAAGCTAGATAGTCACAACTACTCTACTCAAGCACAAGCACAATATACATATGAATGTGAGAACAAAGCTTGAGCGAAAGAGATTGCAAACCACCGCGAAGTGTGGACACAAGATGACACCGGTGATTTTTTTACCGAGGTCTCGGGAAGCTTGCCAACTTCCCCTACTCCTCGTTGTGTCGACCAACACTTTAGTGGTTCCACGGTTTTAATTAATCACCCGGTGATGATTATCAAGCTTAATGGCGATTGCCAAATCCCACAAAATTGGGAGCTCGATCGAGACACTCACCAATGTGAGTTCTCTAGCCAATCCCTCAATAGGGTACCGTGTGAACCCACACACAAGTGTGGTAGCTCAATGACACGCTCCACTAGAGTTGCTCTTCACGATCCCCTCTCGCGAGGTGAGCACGAACCTCTCACAATCTCTTCTTCGAGCACCGCACAATCTTCTTTTGCGTGCTTCATGAAGCCTCTTGCCACCGAGCGTCTAGGAGGTGGCAACCTCCAAGAGAAACAAGCCCACCGGCTTGCAACACGAACACCTAGTGCCACACGATCTCGATCTCTCAACGCAACGAACTAGGAATCGATCTCTCACTCAATCGGATGAACGATATCAAGCATATATGAGTGGGAGGGCTCTCAAGCACTCACAAGCATGGACACAAAGTCCCCAAGGTGCTAAGCACCGGCCAAGGCCGGCCACCCCCTATTTATAGCCCCCCCAAGCCAAAACTAGCCGTTGGGGTTCGAACTGCGATTTAAGCGGAGCCCGGCCGGGGCGCTTGGGCCGACGGACCTGGCCACTGGTCCGGTCCGGCGTCCGTCCCGTCCGGTCACAAACGACAAGCAACCCGGCCCACGACCAACGGCTGCTTCGAAGGTCCGGTCGGTGCTTTTGGTCCGGCACCGAAGCTTCGATCCGGCGTCCGCCCTCGCGTCCGGTCAAAACCGGCTGCGGGGCTCGCGACGCGATCGGCCGGAAAGTCCCCGGTCGCGTCCCGGTTGCTGCACGGAAGTCCGTCGAAGCGTCCGGCGACGTTTTCAAATAAAAACTCCACCGAAACACCGACTCCTTCTCTTCGACATGCTACCCATCAAGTATACCAAACTTGAGCACGAGGAATAGCATGTTTTCACCACCACGATGCATCCCAAGCAATAGAAAATATGCATCTCATTTTCTCGAAAGCGCCGAATCCGCCCGCAAGCTCGGCGGGGAGGATGAGTGGTTCCCAAACCCAACTCAACCCTCGCAATCACCGCCGCTCTTGTCACGCCACCCTCTTAATGAAATACGATCCTAACACATCGCAGTTAGATCGCTCAAGTGGCACTAGATGACCGATATGCAAACCAGGTTTGCCCCTCTTAATAGTACGGCCATCTATCCTAAACCCCGGTCATAAACTTCTCTAAGCTCCTCATGACCGGTGAAATGAAATGCCTATAGGTTATACCTTTGCCTTGCGCATTTCCATTCCGCTCCCATCTTCTAAGTGCCGATGCAACACATGCACCAACACGATCAAGAATGATATGATCCACTCCATATCATCACATGACCTTCTTGGTCCATCGATCTCGACCTCACTTGCTCTTCACCGCTATTGCGTCGGTCCATCGGCGCCAAGTCCGATGACTTGCCCTTCACACTTGCAACCGGTCCTTCAAGCCAAGTCTTTGTCTTGATCTTCACCACCTTGGTCACATGACTCCATGTCATGTTTCATATGCAATAAGCTCCTTCATTGCATCATCTCATGTGTGAACTAATCTCACGTGCATTATCTCAATCACACATATTAGTTCACCTAATGTTGACACTCAATTACCAAAAACCACAAGGGACCTTTCACCGTCCCACCGCCGATTTCGCCGACGCCGGCCACCGAAGCCTTCGTGACTCCTCCGGCTACCTTCCCGTCCCTCCTTTTGCCTATAAATAGGCCCACGATGCGTCGTTTTTCTCTTTTTCCAAACCGCGCGCCGGACCCGTTCTCCTCCGTCGCCGTCGCCGCGCCGCCGTCGTCGTCTTTCTTGTCAAACCATCTTGCCCGAGAGCTCCGCAACCTCCTTGCGCCCCTACGGAACCTAGCCACACCGCCTCGCCGTCGGGAATCGTCCAGCGTTGTCGTCTTCCTCGCTCGGGTCGGGCGCGCGCCCTCACACCGCCCGTCGTCAGCCGATTCCGGTGGCGTTTTATCAACCAGGCTAGTCCGTTTGCGTCGCTGGATGTCGTGGTCATGGCGGCTCGTCCGTTTTCTGATTGGCGCCCGGCGATCTTGGCGCCCGCCGCCGTCGCCCGGTTTACCCATTGCCGCCGCCCGGCGACCCCTCTCGGCTGCGCCTCGCCCAAACCAAGACCTGTCCTAGAACCTGGTGAGCCTCGCCGTTTTTACATCATCGGTTTTCCATTTCGACCATCGCCGGCGCCGGGCGCGTGAAAGCCCCGCCGCCCATGGGCGCGCGCATCGCCGCCGGTGAGCGCGCGTGCCGGATTAACGCGTGTCTGACGGCCGGTATCAGAAGCAAGCGTGCCGCCCATTAGGAACGATCTTTGGGCCGAATCTTTTTATGGGCCGAAATAAAAATAAAACCAGCCCATGGTGAACAGTGTTGGGCCATGAACAGTGTTGGGCTTTGAACAGTGCTGGGCCAAATTAAAACCGAGAGCCTTTTTCCTTTTTAAATTGGTTTTTCCATTTTAAATACAAATGAATAGTGTCTGATTTTTGTAAATTTCATATAAATTCAAATACTAGCTTAAAAATTCTGAAAATTTTTGTGTAGCCTTCCCATGAGTATGTCTATCCATGAAAAATTTGAAACTTGAATTTTGAATACTTTTGGCATGAATTAAAAATACAAATTTTAATTGAAAACGCATCTTCCTTGATTTTTTGATAATTATTTTATTTATACAAAAATCATGAAATTTATTTTGGTACTGTTTTATGACCTGACCTACTTGTACAAAATTTTTGAGCTTGTTTTGAGAAAGTTAAAAATTTTATTATTTTATACCCTATCATTTCATGTGTAAAACAAATGATTTTATGTTTTCCAACTTAGGGTTTTAGGTAGATTTTGGGTTGTTTTGTGAACCCTAAATCCCACCACTGTCCGATGGTCTTTGAGAACTCCGTAGGCAATAGTGATAATATCTCATAGGGTAGTCCAACAAGTTGGTTTTGTTGGGTTGCAACTTTATCGTGAAGGAAAGGTGTACTCGAGTTGTTTATCTTTCCATGCACCCTTGCACCCCATGTTTATATGCATGGCATCATATTAAGCATACATTATTCTTTCGTATAGTGAACGAAGAGGATCGTGAATTTGTTGATCAAGTCACTGAAGAGGGCTTTTCTGTTGATTCGAATTCCGAGTATCGAGATCCGTCGTCCGAATCAAGCTTCTTCATCGATCAAGGCAAGCCCCGGTTCATTTAAACATTTCCTTGTGTTTTACAAAGCTTTATATCACCTTTGCTTTATGTTTTGCATTAGGTGATAGGAGTTGAGTGACAACCTAATTGATGCATTACCATTCCTTGTTTATTTCGATATCTACCTTGATAACCTGCTTTGCTAAAATACTAGAACGCTTAGCCTGGCTATACTAGTTAGACTTTTGAGTCAAAATGTGACAAGTCCCTAATGCTAGCCCGAAGAGGCTTTTGATGAGAAAGGATGCTATATGATGGAACCATACTGGGATATGGTTTTGAAATTGAGACCGGTCGGGTAATTTGCATTGAGAATGGAGTCTCAGTGTAGTATTTTCGGCTTGTCGATTAAGGACTTGAAACGTGTGAGCCTGTGTAACCGGAGATTATGGAACGCACCGCGCTGCGAGGTCGCTTGGACCAATGGCACGTCATCATGGGTGTCATCCCATCACGGTCGACCCTAGTTCCCACACATACTCCGGTAAGCCTGATCTTGGTGGTGTCAAATCGGAAACGCATAACCGCCAAGACCGGGAGTGGAGAGATGGCGGAGTATGTGTTACCCTCGTGGGTTAAAGTCCCGGATTGGAGGCGTACGGTACTCTCGGGTGGCGTGGGGCGGTTCCGTTTTGAGTATCCAGAAAGGGTTGATATATGCAAGCTTAAGTGCTACATATGTCGTGTGGAAAGAACTCCCAAACCGGGTTAATCGATTTCGAAATCGCCGTGCTTCTGATATGGAGACTCGGTTTCCCGCCTTACATTGAGATTTAATTATGGAACAAGGAAGAGATGGAATAAGTGATGGAACTTCTACAAGTGTATGTTGTAGTATAAGATCACCTAGAATAGGTGAGAAACTACTTGAGAATAAAATATTGAAAGTAAGGATTTACCATTAGTAAGCTTTTTCGCAAAATGAGTCCTTGATTCTTGCTAAAGCCTTACCTTGATTCCTATTAGACCAAAGATTCCCGAGTCTCCTCCTATTTTCTTTAGTCGGGGTAAGACTTGTTGAGTACTCCGTGCTTTCGGGGTTTGTTGACCCATGTTGCGGGATCTGGGAGTCATGTTTGCACCTGAACGTGCTGCATGACGGTTCTTCAGGAAGAAAGTGACGATGAGTGAGAGGTGAGACCCGTGGGCAGGGTCTAGTAGTATCTTTTGTGTAATAAACTCTTCGCTACTCCTACTTTTTATTTGATAAAACTTGTTTCAATAAATGATTGTAAAAAGTATTGTAATATAAATCTTCCATTGTTTTACTCGATTATGTATGAAAATTGTTGTAATACTTTGCAATGACCTTGTAACGGATCCTGGTTGGAAAGTTAATCGTACTTTTCAGGGTTATAGGTGCACATATGTGACTATTAAAGGTTGTTGAACCGATAATTAGTACATGTGGGCCCTGTAATTTGGATGGTTCTATTACACTTCAATCCAATAACGATGTCACTTGCTCAAAACCAACCCCGTGAAGAAGTCCATTGTGAATATTTTATCCCAAAGTAGACTTCTCACCCATCTTCAAAACATTAGTGACTCAAACTTTGAATCTAAACTGTTCAACATGTAGTGTCATCTGATTTTTCCCAGCATAACACTTCTTTGCTATTGGCAACTACTTCTGCATCCATGGATGGTAGAACCTTTTCCATGTTAGCACCCTTGATTAGCCCAATCCATCCAAACATGCAATCCAAGACCAACTTATCAATTCTGTGAATTCTTACCATCCATGTAGACGTCACTCTTATAAACTATGTAACTGCTACACTGGTGGCCAATACAATATTACCTCCAAATCCATATGCTTCACAGATGACTTGACATCCAAGCATCACTTAATATCTTCTCTTGGGGTAATATATGGAGAGACTTTGGACAAACCTTCCTTCAACCTCCAATAGAGTCATATCATTCCAAGGAAACACTCTTGCATACTTAGGCGGCTTCAAGTCAACACATCACTCTTGAATTCTCCATGCAAATCCACCATTAGAGATATCATAACCACGAGAGTTTTCTCCAAACAATTCTCACTCACCAAGATCGTAGAGAAGTCAAACATCATGTTCCTATGTCATCAATGCTATCTTTTCTTGAGTTGAAGGTTGAACTCCAAAGTGATAACTCAAACAAACCCAATCATGACGACCACACAAACTCCTTGTAAACTTTCCAACCAATTGTCAATCTTGAATGACGGATGCCTATGCTTGACGTTGACTTCTCATTCATAAGATAGCTAATGCTTTCAAGTGAAAAGCTCTATGCAACCTTCATCTTGTAACTTCTTCAACGTGGCTACCCCCCTTAAGAAAGGATTAACTAGGGGATCAACAAGGGTAGCATAAATGTTCCCTTTATGTGAGTTAATCCATCTTAGTGACCTTATGATATCCAAGAAAAACTCACGTGTATAGGCAAGGACAAGTATTCTGAAATTCCTCACGGTAGAAAAACAGCAGTGCAGAAAAACAGCAATAACTCCAGTTCTGTTAATCCAATAAGGTCGTACTTTACACCGTTGGAAAGCTTATGAAATTATCTACAACTTCCTTCTAGAACTCTTCTCCAAATTCGGTACTTAAGTTGGTCGAAAACAGTGCACAACAGAAACTAGTCCAGATTCCTGACAGCATGGTTGCATCATCTTGTGATTTTCATAAGTCCAAAACCATAATAGCTATCAGGACAATTCTTGCGCTCAGAGAAAGATGTGAAAGTCTACTTTTGTCCAGAATTATTCCAAGATTTTTTATGGTCCAAAGTCAGAGATACCAGCTAAAAAAGGCAGACTGCTCCAAAAAGAAAGGATATGGCAGAAAACAATAAAACCACCCCGAATATTTATTTCACTAAACCTTATACCTTACACCTATGAACTAAATGAACTTGTGGGCAAACCAACAAGATCATTGCACTCAATACAAAGATCCAAATCACACATATGCATAATAACAATTCAACAAGGCATTAGAGATACACAAATCAAACAATGACTCAACTTTGGATACTATCGTTATCTTCATTTTAGGGGCAAAGATCCTAAAGGGCAGGTTGAAGTTGATGAAAGGCCTTCGGACTTTGAATAAGGTGAGATTAGAAATCTTTTCTTTTTAGTAAACAACAAAATCAAATCAAGTCCAAGAAGATAAGAAGTTTAATAGCTCAAAGGAAGCTATTCAAGGAGGAGACAAATGGACAAGGATTGAGAAATAGTCAATTCAAAGGACAAGGTTGTAGAAAAATAGTTTTATAGCAAAATAAGCTTTACAGAGCGACCATTGCTACCTAGGCTTTGCGTCCTACGATCGACGAGCTGATACCACCTTTTGTAACACCCGGTTTTAAGAACAAAACCAGATGAAGCTATATGTGAGCGCTGAAAGTCAAATCTCACATATAGATTACAAATAAATGATAGTATCAATTCACAATGCTTAAAACATAACGAACATAATATAAAAAGAATATAACCTCGGCTAGCGAGACAAATGAAAGACACTCCAGTCTTTTTAGGTGCGGACTCCACAGGGGACCCGACCGACCGGGTTGATCACAAGCCTAACTTCTTCCCGAGGTGTGGGGAAATAGCAAGGGTGAGTCCATGTCGAACTCCTCAAAGCATAACATGGGGTTATGAGGCTCAAAAGGCTTGACACTTTGGTTTAATCTGCGGTAAGCATTTTAGTAAGTCAAAGTTTTAACAATTAATTAGCAATAAGTTATGCTTAACCCATTAGCCCACATTATCATCATAAACATCGTTCTCATGACAGTCCATCGTCATCGTTCGGTTCCATCCTCATCTTATGTCCATATCTCATTATCATCTCACATCCATGTCTCAAGTATCATCTCTATTCTCGTGATGTCTCCAAGGCCGTTCATGACCGCGAACACGGCTGATATATCGGTTTAAATAACTCTGCGCGAGGGTGTACACACTTTCACTACGGGTCATGGTTTCCACCCGGGGGTAGGGTCGCGACTCCCTAAACAAACAAAAACCATATAAAGTCGTTCAAAGGCCCTCCTAAAAATATTAAGTGGCCAACAGAGCTACAACCCCGTTTCTCCCAATTCTGGCAAACCACCAACAAAGTTAGGTAAAACCCTTGAACAACTAGAGTCGAGCCATGTGACCCCCATAGTTGTCTTGTATATCCCGGATGATCACGACAGATAAGTCCTTACGGAGAGTCCAGAGCATCATGAAAAAGCATGAGCCCGACTCTAAAGTCCATGTTACCAACATTCAAATCTTTACCATCATATCATATATTCATTCATATCATCATAAATTATTTATTTAGAGCACTAGCAAGAACTACCCATATGCAACAACCCATAGGATTCAGCGAACAAGATAATAACCGGCTAGGATGTCCTTATGGTTGACAAATTAGACACATGCATATGATTAAGTGATTAATAGTGAATAGGTAACAAGGATAGTCCCATGCTATACTTGCCTTAATATCGATCCTTCTTCAATTCCAAAGCTCCAAGAGAAATCCTTCTTGAATGTCAACTTCTTCTTGATCAGCAACGCAAAGCTCACCGTCTACTTGATTCCAATCAGCAACACACAACCAAATAGGGCCAATCATGCATAACAAACGAGGCTACAATTAGAACAATACACCAACATCGATAAAAAAAGAGTTGAAAAGATTATAAAACTACTCTACACGTTACTATGATCACACGACGTAAGGATCACCGAAAAACGGGCTAGAACTAGAACGGAGAAGATACGCAACTTACGAAGTTTCACAAGAATAAAATAATAAATTAAATATAAACTGGTTTTGATGGAAAGGAAAAGGTAACATCAACAAGAGACCATTACCGAGATAAACACGAAGGATATACTGGAATACCGTCCAGATTAGACCAAAGATGAGGCTGGAATGATGCATGCATGACATCAGCACAATATATGATCAATAAAATAATGGGACAATGGCGCTGACCTTGGATTAATCCTGGTGCACGTTTGCATTTGGTGCACCAGCTATCATGCTGCAGATCGTCAACTAGAACAAGGACAGTGACCAGCACAAACTTAGCTTAGGGAAATAATTAACCAAGGAGAAGATGATTAATAATTAGCTTCTATGGCAATGCTGCATTGCACGCACGGCCGGGGTGCTCGGTTTGCTTGCTGGTTGTGCACACGTGAAATACTAAGTATTTTTCAGAATTGTTGTCCAAAGGAAGCGGCAAGAGAAACATATACATGATGTCATATGGAGCTAGCAACAATGACAGCAGGCTAGGAACAAATCGGATTAGCAAGTAGGAATTTGGACCAGGGTGTATATATATGGCCGATGTCATCAAGCTAGTAATTGTACTAGTTAACAAATGCAGAAGGCACAGAGCACACACGTTGCGACGGCCAAAACTGAATAAAATAAGCAAAGGTTGAGCTTGCTAGATGATGAGTAATGGATGGACAGAAGGTACGTACATAGGCTTGAACGAACACATAGTGCTGGCCTTCAGCTGAATTGTGATCTCGAGAGCACAACGGACCAGCGCCGTTGACGGACGCTGCAAACCAGCGGATGATAGTGTTTCAGACTTGTCACGATAGAGCACGGAAACCATGCGTTGACGACAACCTTGGATGATGCAACAGCCTCGTAGGAAGGTACATATTTATAGGAAGAAAAACTCTCCGGGATACATCAACTAGCGATATGGTACTAATTGATGTTACAGGCTCCACCTTACTAATGGGCCTAAATAATCATTACGCCCATTGGTAAATAAATGCATAGGCCTATATTTTATTATTTTCGAAATTAATTAATTTCTTTGATAAAATAATTCTAGAAAAGTCCAAATTATTATTTAAGCTGCGAAGAATGCTGAAAAGCTCAAAGATTTAGGGAAAATTCTCGGAGACAATATAGAACATGAGAAACAAACAAAGTATTTGGAGCTCATGATAGGATAATGGAGCATCTAAAACAAAATAGATTATGCTCGCCAACATGTGGAAACAAGTTCAAGAAAAGTCACGGAGATTCTTGAAAAGTTTCTAGAGATTGATTGGAGGAGGAAAAGTACTTGATTTGGATTGCAAAGAAAAGATTCTATGGAGCTTCCAATGAAAACTTGGACAGATAAACAAGGAATTTAATCAGAGAAATAAAGGCGTGCGTGCGAAGAGGAAACCTAAGCCTTCGGGCCAAAATCCATTTTCAAAAGCATTTGAAATCATTTGAAATTTGAAACAAAAATCACCCAACACAAAAATATAAATGCACCAGCATGTATGCACATCAATGTGGCTAGCCCTTATGATGAATTTTAATTTAATAAAAAATTATTATATTTCCTAGATTCAATGCTTCACATAAAATGCATAAATAAATCAATTTAAGCCTATTTTTTAAAAGTACCAAATTTAGGGTGTTACAACTACAGTTTGTTTATATTCTTCTATTCCTTACTACTTCCTCCGCCAGTTTGTAAGTCGCTTTGACTTTTATGGTACATACATTTAGCTATGTATCTAGATACAATAATATCTTTGGATACATAGCAAAATGGACGAACCAAAAAGTCAAAGCGACTTACCTGATTTGGAATGGAGGGAGTGCAATTTTTTGTGATCCAGGCCTCGTGGATTGTGTAGTCCTCACGCAGGGCGCCTATTACAGTAATTGAACCTGTATAATATTAGGGCCTTGCTAATTTCCCGTGGACTGAAATTTTCAAATCTGTTCGAGCGACGAAGCTTTTTTTTTTTGATAATGGATGAGATAAACATCCGGCCTTTACATCCGAGGATGTACACGGCCGATTATTACAAGTCTTTGGATAAAAAGGTAGAGCAAAACAAGTCTCTAAAACAGATAAAGAGAACTAAAGCAAATGATAAATGTGCTTCCACCCTCTATAGGGAAACTCCAAAGTAAAATTGTTCTAGTTTTACGCTAATTAGCGAGTATGTTCTTGTCCCTGCTCATCACGCTACAACGGGGGCTCGATCTGACCGTAGCCAATAGGCTCATCCGAAAATAATCGCAACGAGAAAACTTTCATTTTGTTAAAGATAATATCGTTTCGACGGCGCCAAATGGCCCAAAGATATAGCTATGACGCCAACCCAAATCAAGTTTCTAATCCTTTTATTCGATTAGTAGGCCATGTACCAAACATATGGCTTATGTAGATCTAAGGCCGGTTTAGGCGGTAGCATAAAAAAGATGATCCTCCATACCGTTTTCAAATACGGACAATCTAGGAATAGGTGTTGAATGGTCCGATTCATGTTACAACCAACACATTTCGGCTTCCTTTCCCGTTTGCCTAGTGAGGAAAGGCGATAATTCTCTTGCCGCTTATTTTCTTCATAGATGAATACACGAGCTCAAGAACACCGATTTGCTTTCTGTCGAGTACAACTATCTTGTTTTATAGAAATTTTCCTACTAAACTGTTGCTAAACTACAGGTTTGTTTATATTCTTCTATTCCTGAACTACTTCCTCCGCTTAGTTTGTAAGTCTCTTTGACTTTTTGGTACATCCATTTAGCTATGTATCTAGATACAATAATATGCCCGGATACATAGCAAAATGGACGAACCAAAAAGTCAAAGCGACTTTACAATTTGGAACGGAGGGAGTGCAATTTTTGTGATCGTGCCTCTCTGTCCATAAAGGGGCTATTTTTTACGCTGGTTCTCCAAACTTAACGCAACCCTCCTTTACCCGGTTTGGGACCTCTGTTCGGGTGACCAAGCTACTTCGGTGATTTCCATCCAACAAAAGGCATCAACGGTGTCGCTGAATTTTTCGGTCGCCAAGAAGTGAGGAAAGGTGATAATTCTGCTTATTTTCTTCATAGATGAATACACAAGCTTGAGAACACTAATTGCTGCATCAAGTACTACTACTATCTTGTCTTACAAAAATTTTCCCACTAAACGAGAACCAAGCTAAACTACGCTTTGTTTATATTCCTCTATTCCCTGAACTACTTGTTTCGGTTTGTAAGTCGTTTTGACTTTTATGGTACATCTATTTAGCTATGTATCTAGATACAATAATATGCCCGATACATAAAGAAATGGACGAACCAAAAAAGTCAAAGCGACTTACGCTTGGAACGGAGGGAGTGCAATTTTTGTGATCTCAGCCCTCGTGGATTATGTAGTCCTCACAGGCGCCTATTACGAATGAACTGTATAATATTAGGGCCTTGCTAATTTCGGTGTGACCAAATTTTCAAATCTGTTCGAGCGACGAAGCTTTTTTTTTAGATAATGGATGAGATAAACATCCGGCCTCTACATCCGAGGATGTACACGACCCGATTATTACAAGTACTGGATAAAAAGGTAGAGCAAAAAACAAGTCTCTAAAAACGGATAAAGAGAACTAAAGCAAATGATAAATGTGCTTCCACCCTCTATAGGGAAACTCCAAAGTAAAATAAATCTAGTTTTTACGCTAATTAGCGAGTGTGTTCTTGTCCCGTTCATCACGCTACAACAGGGGCTCGATCACCGTAGCCAATAGGCTCATCCGAAAATAACCGCAAACGAGAAAACTTTCATTTTGTTAAAGATAATATCGTTTCGACAAATACCAAATGGCCCGAAGATATAGGCGTGATGCCAACCCAAATCAAGTTTCTAATCCTTTTATTCTGATTAGTAGGCCATGTACCAAACATATGGCTTATGTAGATCTAGGCTGGTTTAGGCCAAGAGCATAAAAAGATGATCCTCCATACCGTTTTCAAATACGGACAATCTAGGAATAGGTGTTGAATGGTCGATTCATGTTACAACCAACACATTTCGGCTTCCTTTCCCGTTTTGCCTAGTGAGGAAAGGTGATAATTCTGCTGCTTATTTTCTTCATAGATGAATACACGAGCTCAAGAACAACGATCGCCTGGCCGAAAGTACAACTATCTTGTTTTTTCGAGAATTTTCCTACTAAACGAACTGTTGCTAAACTACGGTTTGTTTATATTCTTCTATTCCCTGAACTACTTCCTCCGCTTCGGTTTGTAAATCTCTTTGACTTTTTGGTACATCCATTTAGCTATGTATCTAGATACAATAATATGCCTGGATACATAGCAAAATAGGCGAACCAAAAAAGTCAAAGCGACTTACAATTTGGAACGGAGGGAGTGCAATTTTTGTGATCTCGTGCCTCGTCCATAGAGGGGCTATTTTTTACGCTGGTTCTCCAAACTTAACGCAACCCTCCTTTTACCCGGGTTTGGGACCTCTGTTCGGGTGACCAAGCTACTTCAAAGATTTCCATCCAACGGCGAGGCATCAACGGTGTCGCTGAATTTTTTAGTCGCCAAGAAGTGAGGAAAGGTGATAATTTCGCCGCTTATTTTCTTCATAGATGAATACACAAGCTTGAGAACACTAACGCTTCAGTCAAGTACTACTACTATCTTGTCTTACAAAAATTTTCCCACTAAACAAACTATTGCTAAACTACGGTTTGTTTATATTCCTCTATTCTGAACTACTACATTTCGGTTTGTAAGTCGTTTTTGACTTTTATGGTACATCCATTTAGCTATGTATCTAGATACAATAATATGCCCGGATACATAGCAAAATGGACGAACCAAAAAAAAGTCAAAGCGACTTACAGCTTGGAAAACAGTGAGTGCAATTTTTTGTGATCTCGTGCCTCTCTGGATTGTGTAGTCCTCACGGACGCCTATTACGTAATTGAATCAGATAATATTAGGGCCTTGCTAATTTCAGGTGACTGAAATTTTCAAATCTGCTCGGCGACGAAGCTTTTTTTTTTTTAGATAATGGATGAGATAAACATCCGGCCTCTACATCCGAGGATGTACACAGCCCGATTATTACAAGTACTTTGGATAAAAAGGTAGAGCAAAAAGTCTCTAAAACGGATAAAGAGAACTAAAGCAAATGATAAATGTGCTTCCACCCTCTATAGGGAAACTCCAAAGTAAACACTTCTAGTTTTTACGCTAATTAGCGAGAGTGTGTTCTTGTCCCGTTCATCACGCCGCAACGGGCTCGATGCCGTAGCCAATAGGCTCATCTGAAAATTACCTTCGACAACGAAAAACTTTCATTTTGTTAAAGATAATATCGTTTCGACAATACCCAAATGGCCCGAAGATATAGCCGTGACGCCAACCCAAATCAAATTTCTAATCCTTTTTATTCGATTAGTAGGCCATGTACCAAACATATGGCTTATGTTAGATCTAGGCTGGTTTAGGCCCAGTAGCATAAAAAGATGATCCTCCATACCGTTTTCGAATATGGACAATCTAGGAAAAGGTGTTGGATGGTCTCATTCATGTTACAACCAACACATTTCTGGCTTCCTTTCCAGTTTTTTCTCGACATTTTATTTGTTCTCTGCCTTAGTGGTTTGTTTAGTCCTCATAAGAAAGCCTATTATAGAATTGAACTATATAATTTTATCCTCACATGGATATTTTCAATTGTAGATACTTGAACTTGACACTTGAGTGTTACTATAATGTTGTTATCTTTGTGGTTTTGTCATAGGAAACGCAACTACTGCTGCTTATTTTATTCATAGAGATGAATATACGTGCTCAAGATAGAACAATGACTTTTGCACCTTTTCCTCGCCCCTAAAAGCTGCCGGTGAAGCTTTGTCGTGTGTCTTTGCCGTTGACGACGCCGAAAATGGTAAGTCTGCAGACTATGTGATATACAAACCCTACTTATTGTTAGCTTTTGCTTAGTGCTAGGCTGTTGACTTCTTTGTGTAACCTAAATCGTTTGATGTGTAGGTGTCTGTTGGCACATTTACAACATCATCCGCAAACGAAATAACTTATTCTCTAGAGGATGGTACGGAGAGCTACATATGAAGAGACAGCAAAGAGGTAGATGATGGTACCACGGGGGGCAAGAGAGAGATGATGGTACCACAAGGGGGCGTTTGGGATTTTTTACCGGAGAGGGGCAGCCATCCGGCTTTCCGGTCTGGCGGAGGGTCGACACACACAAGGTGGCCGAAGGCAAGATAGTTGTCACGGCGCTCAAGCCGAACGGGTTTCCCACCGAGAAGGTGGCCATGCTAAGAATGAAGAGACTTGCTGGTCTGATTGCTAGACAAAAAGGTCCCCTTGCTCACATATTCAGTCTCTTCCTTAAGCGCAACAAAGGAATTGTTATTTGAGAACGTGTCCGAGGAATTCATTGGAGTTTGTAGGCAACTTAAGGCGCATAGCATATATGAAAGCTGTGGCGGTCGGTAGGCAAAAGTTTTAGGACCTTCAAAAGCGATCTAGTGCGGAATTACGTCATGAAGGGGTTGGATGCCACGGTGAAGCACCCATACATCACCAAGGACGATTGGGCGACTTTCGTTGAAGCGAAGAGCAGCAAAGAGGCACCGCAACAAGTGAGAGATACAAGCGGCGTAGGGAGAAGAATAAGCATGACCACTTTGCGGTGCGGAGGTTATGAGGCAAAGTTTGAAGTGTGGGAGAAGGGAGGACACTTACTCCACAATAGCATCAAGAATCCTTGGCATGAATTTCCAGTGAACCACGCTCGACATTTTTTGCGTGCGAGGGTGCGATCTGGGCGTGTCGGGTAATAAGGCCGCAATTGTTTGGTCAGGTGAAGAGTCTCGGTCTTTATCCGAGAAGGTTTTAGAGAAGACCGCCTGTGCTTCTTCGAGGGGCACCGGTGTAAGGCAAAGAGATATGCTCCACGAGGTCCTAGGCACCCCTGTTGGTAAATGTTATCCTACGTAATTATTTATAAGTTGTATAGTCTGCAGCGAACGACAGATCACGGTGAGCATTTCACCCGAGAGAGGGTTTTAAATATCGAATCCACGGGGAGGATGGTATAAGGATAAATGAGGCATATAACTAATCCCCGAGTGGCAATCAAGGACGGGGAAAGAATCAAGAGGTAAGAAAGATTCCTATGGTTGTCTAGTTCTTATTATCGCAAAGCTATGTTGATATTGTTCTTAAAGGGACGTACTCAAAGGAAAGTAAGGGTGAAACTTACTATTCCCCCAAAGAACATTGTCCTACGTGTCCTATCGGCGGGAGGTGGAATCCAAAGGAATCAATGGTACTTGTCACTACCACGAACTACCACCATCCTGGACAAGAGGGTGCATTCATAAGTAACTTTGATCTAGGCACCATGCCTACACCTAAGTAAACCCCTCTAATCTATAGATTCCTTACATTAAAGTACTCAAAGAGTTATGAACATTAAGAATAATACTAACACTGAAGATAATATGATACTTACTCAAATAAGAAGTTGATCCACCATAGAAGTCTCAGGATTAGGTGCCATAAGCCTTTGATCCCAGGTACAAGCGTTGAGGAGTCACCGACATGTCCTGTGCTTCCCCTTCTTCTCCTCCACTCACTCTTTTACTCTCAAGAATAGATCTTGAACTCTAATTAAGTTCATTGATCTAATCTCTCAACTTGATATTCACTCTTGATTAGATCTAGTCTAATCTAGTTCTAATGATATGTCTAATTAAGCTCTAATTACATGTCTAATTCTACTTCACTAATCCCTTAGAGAGACAGATCCATTCAAGGGATCCCTCTACAACTAAGAGTTAATGAGATAGAATGAGATAGTAATGAATTAGGGTTTAGCCTTAGGGGCAGGGAGTCTTCTTATATAGGCCTTGGCGATGAACGTGAGCCCTTGGATCAAACCGACCTTGGCAACGGTGTAGATGCAACCTCAAAGTCGGTGGTAAACCGACATACAAAGCTGGACCTGATTGGCCACTGTAGCCTGGCGGTCGGCCCTATTTGTTCATTGGCGGCCGCCGGTCGAGTCTCCTCTCGGCCTCTCATTTCTTCCGGTGTCTTGTGGTACCTTCTAGAGTGTTTTATCCACAATTCGGGTTGAATTACTTTACGGCCAAGTCTTGTCATCATAAGCCTTGTATCTTCCGGAACTTTCTCCATTATTCTCTGCATTTTCCTATTAAGTCCCTGAAAATATATAAATCACCAAAACTTATGGAATTATGTTAGTTACACCCCCTAGACTTATGTTGATATTCATTTTAAGCCCTTATTCATGTTTAATTGACTAGTAATTTTATGCTATAACAGGTGTCAACAAGCTCCCCCAAGCTTACCTCTTGCTAGTCTCTTAGCAAGACAAAATATAAAACTTCTTACTTGGATTAGGAGTTGCTGCAACGCTATCACACCTTTAAAGTACACATGCTTTCAAACAAAACTTCTCTCCGTATAAAGATAAAATTTTTCGAGACTTTAATTATTCAATTACCTCTTACCTTTTGGGGCTTTATATCTTTTTCGCAATCTTGGGTAATTGAAAGATAGAAACAGTCAAGTCAAGTACTAAATCTCAAACTCTTTTGATCAACCTGTCCTTCTAGAGTTTTTGCCGATTTTCAAAATAAAACTCAAAGTTCCTCGATATGACTTTCTCTAGTCTCTCATTTGTGGTATTTGTGGATCCTCTCTTAGGCAATAATATAACGTTGCCTTACTCTTATAATAACATTTTTAAACTAAGGCAATAGTATAATATGCCTTCTTCTCACTCACCTAATATGTAAGGCTTATATATCCGAAGCTCATAGGTAGGAGAAAATAATTTATTTTCTTAGTAAGCATATATTGTAAGCTCAAGCAATGGATCCAAAGATACAAGTCACACCGATCAAGTGGTACATGTGTATGGTGGATAGAATATAAGTATGGAATGTAGTAGAGTATGTAGTTTACTTTTGCTCCTTTTTGTCTTCTCTTTTTAAATTTTTGTAGAGAACCTGGGTTGTATCTCTTTCTTTTCTTTTTCTTCTCTTTTTTTTTTTTTTTTTCAGAGAGGCGGACTCTGCTGGCCCTCGGACTTGTGTCCATTATTTCCTCTCTTATAAAGATGTGGGTTCTATCGACCCCTCGGACACTTGTCCATTATTCATCTTTATTTTTAGAGATGTGGGCTCTACTCGCCCTCGAACACTTGTTCATTATTCATCTCTTTTTATTTAGGGAGGTAGACTCTACTACGCCCGTAGGACTTTTGTCCATTTTTATCTCCCTTTTTTCTTTTTAAAGATACACAACCCAGATCTCTTTTGTAATAACTCTTGAGAGGTATAAATGATGGAGCTTTTGTAAGATATTGGCTAGCAATGAATGGGTGGATGAGTATAATAAATATTTTTGGTTGCTCTCTCCCGAGATAGGAGTAGAACATTTTTGCTGGCTAGAGTGAGTGGATGATAATGAAATGGAGTAAGTGGAATGAGTGGAGTGTATATGATCGGCATGATAAGTTTCTAAGGGTCGACAAAGATTGAACAAACTCAATGCAAAGCAAGCGACCTATATATATATATATATATATATATATATATATATATATATATATATATATATATATATATATATATATCTATATTTTTCAAAAGGTTGTCCTATTCTAAGTAGCATGTATATATGGTTGTGGTAGGAGGTTCACACTCTTGTCACACAGGGAACTTATCATGTGCATTTTCAATTTTCAATATAAATCTCCAGAAATCTAGTGTCACTAGGAGTAAGATCAAATAGTAACTCGGACTATCATATATCATATCCGTCAATTTACCTAGACTTTAGAGCAAGCATTTGCAACCCATATGTTTCATATTTCGGAGTAAATACTAATTTTGCAAATGGAGCTCGAGAGAAATTAAGCTTGAAAGCCGTGTACTAGAAAAGTATAACAACGGAGCAACTATTCATCATTTCCATGTATGAGATCTAGCTTCGAGAGATTATTGTAGGTGGAAAAGAAAACTTCTTGTACACTTCTCTTTATTTATTTATACTATAAGATCACACTTCTACTAAAGACTCGTAAAACGACTTTATGAACTGAACTCATAGTAAACTAAGCAAACCAAAATATTAACTAATAATAATAATAATAATATAAATATAGTAGTAGAGATACTTATCGTGATAACCGGGGTGCTCTCCCCAAAGCTGGATTGAAGTGTCGGGTTTGTTGATGTGGAAGTTGAAGTAGACAGTGACGATGAAGTCGATCTATCATGTTTCTCTTCCTTGAAATCTGCTGAACTCAAATAGACAACAAAGCTAGTGGAATTTGATTAAGCATTAGTGGTTTGCCACATAAACTTCATGTGTCTAAAAGATTTCCAAGATGGATAATAATTATTCTATATAGCAAGATTTCTTTTCTAAATATTTTTGGGATTTTATAGATTTATATGCATGCAAAGAACTATGATGCAAATGCAACAAGATAAATGCATAATTATTTTTGTGCCACCACAAAGTGGATACCTTTATGGGTTGTTACACGCCACAAAATTATTCATATGGGGCTTGAGAATTTTTCAATGCGGTGCTAATGCATAAATGTAAATATGCTAAAGAAAAATGATTATGCAATGCAAGGAAATAAATACGCTAATGCAAGATGCAAAAAGATAAATATGATATGCAATTAGAAATGCAATGCTAATAATTAAATATGGGATAACTACCGATCTTACCTTTCGGTGAGGATTCAATGTTTTAAGTCCTTTGAACAAGATTTCTTACCTTACTCACTCCTCAAGTATATCATCGATCTTGGTGATTTGCGTCTCACGAGATGATGATCTCGAGGATGGCGGACTCATGTTGCTTGCTTGTCTCATGATTTGAAATGAAGCTTTAACAAAGGAAGCGAGCAACATCTTGTTTAGTGTGCATGCTTTGTGGGTCGACATTTCCTTGTAGAATTTTGGGAGAGTGAGATACTCCTCCACATTGTGCTCAAGTATGTCCTGTTTTGCAAAGACAAGGTAGAGATCAAGTGCATGAGCTCTGTTGGTGGGAAAACACCAACGTAACCAAAACTTTTTATTCTTTCTTCTCTAACCTTAGGCACATTAAACAAGGCGAGTTTGATGTTTATTATTTATGATGAGAGTGATAAGACTACAAAATATAGCATCAATATTAATTGATTATGACTATCTTGCAAAGCGGGATGAGCAACATTTTAATTTACATGAATGGGGGCTATGAGATTAAGAGAGTGGTTGTTAGGAACAAAAGAACTAAACATGTGAAGCTAAACAGGGATGGATAAGGTTAACTCTAACATGTTTGATTCTTTATTTATGAGCATGCCTTAATTAGGAAAAAAAAACTTAGTGGATGATAACTTACCTCAAGATGTTACCTTTTATTAGAGTATGATAGCACCGTAACACTTTATGATGATTCTTTCCTTCTTCTCGAAGCTTTCCTTATTTGGCCTCTTGTGTATCTTGTTCCTAACTTATCTCCTTTATTGCATCATCCTTTCTTTCTTGTTCTTTAAATAGTGCTAGGACCTTTTTGTTTCTCTCTTGGTTTTATTCTGCATCATTAGTGAACAACACATACCCGAAGGAATATACAAGTAGTAATGAAGCTAGTGTTGTTGCGGGGATAAAGGTCACTTTCTATGCTACGAAAAGTTTGTTTAAAGATTTTAGCATAGACCTTTTATATCATCTTTTAGTATTCATTTTGTTTTTATAAAGAAATGATTTTATAAAACCTTAAGTTTGATTTTCATGCATCAAAATCATTCAAACTTGTAAGGAAAGAGTAATGGTAAATAGAGAGGTTGCAAACCGGCATGTGGGAGTGATGGGGCATGTAAGGAGGAAGAACACTGTTGGATTATCCTTGGTGAAGTTGGTCTTCTTCTTCCATGTGCCATTCGCTCTTTCATCCTTGAGCAAGTGCTTTTTGTTTATAAACTCTGTTTATGGCACTCCTCTTCTTTCTCTTGCTTCCTTTTCTAATATAGTGGTTTAGTTTGCGTGGTTCATTTCACTCTATGAATAGACTTAGCATAATCCTTTCCCTCGCAAGATGTTAATGGAAACATACCCAGGGAATACGGCATGGTTGAAGAAAGGGTTGTTGCCCAAGTTTCACATGATCCAATCTATGCTAATGAAAAGATGATTCTTTAATTACTCTTAGCACAGATTTTAATTATCATATCTTATATATCATTTTTGTTTGCTTATTTATTCTAGCATAAGGATCAAGGCAAAGCTGAATTGTGGCAAAAGACTGAGTGAATGAATTGAGACTTACGGTTCTTCCATTAATGATGAATGAGCCATGTCTTTTTGCACAATGTTAGAGTTTATCATATACCTTGCTTCATCCCCGATCCGAGTTTATCTCCGGATATCCCCAAGCTTGTTCAAGAGTTTTTCTTTAAAGGGGGTTAGTCTAAAAATATACCAATGTCTATACAAGTAATATTTAGTTCAATAACCAAACTAGACTCCATGTCTAATTTAATTAAGGAAGGCATTTCAACCTAAGCACCATGCTTAATTTAAAAGCCTTTGAAAATACCCTATGTGCACGTAGAGTAATTTCAAACTAAAGCATACTATAATAAACAAAAAGGTAGCATGAAAGCACTATAGAGATTTACTCAAGTGAAGATGAAATAGTGTAGGTACTTGAGCATGTCTTAAAAATAGAGATAACCAAGATAAGGTAGCAACATGGCAAGAATTATATGAGTGATTCAATGTTGCTCAATAATTGGTTAGACATACCTTTATATTGTCATCCTTCGTTCTTTATTCTAGATCTAACATGGTTAGTAACAAAAAGTACACGAAGGAATATTCTCATAATTATATCTCTATGCTCACTACACAAGGGGGTGTTATTAAAAAAGGTCTATACTCAAATTACTTCCCCTAGGGTGCTTGTTTTAGGATAAAAAAAAACTCATCCTTGGGAAATCTCCAAATATGATTCAAGATGATGAAGAGGTTTTCCCTTAAATCACCAATCTCAACTATCAAGCCAATAAGATCAGCAACCACCCCTTCTAAATTTTTATGAATAGTTATCTCAAGGGGGTTTGAGATCTTGTAGGTGGCAAGATTAGAGATGGCAATTAATTCAGGAGTTTGCTCACATGGGCAAGGATTGGATAGAATATTTAGGATGTAACTCCTATGCTCATGGATATTCTCCAACTATGGATAATGATCTTTCTGGTCTTCCTTGGATCCTTTATGATATCTATACTTGGACTTTCTAAGATCCTAGGTAGACTCATGAAAAAAGAACATTAGAGGATTCATTAGGGTCAAGGATGAGGTTGAAAAATGTGTTTGGATAAGCTATCTAATATGGAATAGAAGGAAAGAGACATGAATGGATTCTAGATGGCTTTGCTCTCCTTCTATGGCATCATTAGATATGCCATCCCCGGCTCCCAACGTCCTTTGTAAGAATAAAGATGCTTTTTAAGAGATTCTTCTCCTTAAGAGGATGTGGTTTATAGGCACTCAAAGGGTCTCCTATGAAGCTAGAAGTTTGTCTCCCAAAATCACCATAAAAGATTCAAGAGTAGAATTACTTCTTCCCCTGGAGGTATTTAGAATATTGATGAATTAGGATTGGTAGCTATATCAAGGGATTGGAATGATTATGATCTGGCTATCAAAAACTTCTTCTATGGTCTAGAGGATGTTTCCTTCTCTTCCTTTGGGTGTTTATGAAAGAATTCTAAGAAAGAGATCATTCATTGAGTTTGTCAAGGACAAACCTTGCTTAGAAAAGGAAAGAAAAGTTCCTCCGTAAAAACTGCATGATGGTCATGCCAACAACTTTTCTAGGATGAGGTCCCAAATACATTATCCTTTGTAAAGGATAGGATTTGGCCTGAGGTTAAATTCAGAATTCCCTCCTATAATGGGTTATTTCATGATCATTTTGCTCAACCGTAGACACGCGACTCAAAGCCAAGGGGGTAGGATAGATTCTATAGATTCTAGTGGCCTGAACTTATGTTTAAGGATGCAGTATAAAAAGATAGGTGTGGAATTCGAGGATCCCAAAAAGATATAAATAGAAAAGAAAATATAAAAAGAAAAACTAAACTAAGATATGGTACAAGATTAGTTATGCTCAATGTTTTCTCGGCAACCATTCCTCCCGAAGAATCCGCCAAAAATGCTTGTTGGTAAATGTTATCCTACGTAATTATTTATAAGTTGTATAGTCTCGCAGCGAACGAGCAGTACGGTGAGCATTTCACCCGAGAGAGGGTTTTAAATATCCAAACCACGGGGAGGATGGTATAAGGATAAATGAGGCATATAACTAATCCCCGAGCGGCAATCAAGGACGGGGAAAGAATCAAGAGGTAAGAAGATTCCTATGGTTGTCTAGTTCTTATTATCGCAAAGCTATGTTGATATTGTTCTTAAAGGGACGTACTCAAAGGAAAGTAAGGGTGAAACTTACTATTCCCCCAAAACATTGACCTACGTGTCCTATCGGACGGGAGGTGGAATCAAAGGAATCAATGGTACTTGTCACTACCACGAACTACCACCATCCGGACAAAAGAGGGTGCATTCATAAGTAACTTTGATCTAGGCACCACGCCTACACCTAAGTAAACCCCTCTAATCTATAGATTCTCACAGTTAAAGTACTCAAAGAGTTATGAACATTAAGAATAATACTAACACGAAGATAATATGATACTTACTCAAATAAGAAGTTGATCCACCATAGAAGTCTCGGGATCAGGTGCCATAAGCCTTTGATCCCGGAGGTACAAGCGTTGAGGAGTCACCGACATGTCCTGCTTCCCCTTCTTCTCCTCCACTCACTCTTTTACTCTCAAGAATAGATCTTGAACTCTAATTAAGTTCATTGATCTAATCTCTCAACTTGATATTCACTCTTGATTAGATCTAGTCTAATCTAGTTCTAATGATATGTCTAATTAAGCTCTAATTACATGTTTAATTCTACTTCACTAATCCCTTAGAGAGACAGAGATCCATTCAAGGGATCCCTCTACAACTAAGAGTTAATGAGATAGAATGAGATAGTAATGAATTAGGGTTTAGCCTTAGGGGCGAGGGAGTCTTCTTATATAGGCCTTGGCGATGAACGTGAGCCCTTGGATCAAACCGACCTTGGCAACGGTGTAGATGCAACCTCAAAGTCGGTGGTAAACCGACATACAAAGCTGGACCCGATTGGCCCTTGTAGCTGGCGGTCGGCCTATTTGTTCATTGGCGGCCGCCCGTCAGTCGAGTCTCCTCTCGGCCTCGTTTCTTCCGGTGTCTTGTGGTACCTTCTAGAGTGTTTTAGTCCACAATTCGGGTTGAATTACTTTACTGCCAAGTCTTGTCATCATAAGCCTTGTATCTTCCTAACTTTCTCCATTATTCTCTGCATTTTCCTATTAAGTCCCTCGAAAATATATAAATCACCAAAACTTGTGGAATTATGTTAGTTACACCCCTAGACTTATGTTGATATTCATTTTAAGCCCTTATTCATGTTTAATTGACTAGTAATTTTATGCTATAACAGTGTCAACACACCCCCGGAGCGGGACAGGGCGTGTGCGTGGTATGTCTAGTATGGTAGGTTGGAAGTTTTGGCCGACTTGCGCCGACATGTACAGAAAAAAGAAGTCTCAAAAGCGTTGGCCGAAGCATATAGAGAAGAGTTTGGACCTCAACTAGATGAGCTCACGGCTAAGGTGGCGGCATTGGAATCGGGAGGACATGGTTCCTTTGCACGCCAACACCCCTAGCCGTGTAGGTGGTGTGAAGAGCATTTAGCGTGCGAAAAGCGGTCGGCGGATGCTGCGGTTAAGATACTTTCCACGTCGGCACCATGTACCCTTGCGGTGAAGGCTCGAGGTTATCCGGTTGAGGTAGCAAGGGGAATGGTATACCCAATCAACTACATCTTAAAGGTCAACCAATCTTGGAAGGACATTCTATTGTTTTTATTGATCATGTAACTCCCGGTTTTGAGGCTACACTCTTTGGATCCGCCGACAGCGAGATTAAAACTCTTGACAAAGCTATGTGTAAGAGGATCCGGTGGAGCGAGCCCGCGTCTTCTTGTAGCATTCCTAAAGCTCTCTTCTTTTACCGCCCCAAAACCTCCACTGTGCCTACTTACGCGCCTCAATGAAAGTCAATCTAAAGGACTGTATGACACGCAGCGGCTTAAATGGGAATGACAACAATGATCGAGTCCCTCTCGGGCTGCAATGGATGGGAATGCGGCGACTTGCTCGCATGCCAATGACGGTCGAGTGTGCCTTGCGAGTGCATCGGCTAACGATGTGGAAACGGCTCGCAAGGCAAGGATGACCAGAGTGCCTGCCAGTCCCTTGGGGCCGAGAATGCGGGGTGGCTCGCATGACAAGAATGTCCGAGTGCCTCTCGAGTGCAGGCTCTTGAGAATCGGAAGCGTGGCTCAACAACCGGGACGGCAAGGTCCAAACAAGCATGTTTCGGGCAAGAAGCATGGAGGTCCAAACAAGAATGTACGATGAAGTAGTGCTTCACTTGGAGTTACGCACTCGTGCGTGTTTCCATTCGATGAATAACCCACCGTGTTTCATATGTTTGCAATGCTAGTCGCAAACGATGAAAAGACATGTGGGTTCTCGTTCTACACGGCCCACCACTTCTGGGCGATGAAACAAGTTCATCCGGGCGTAGGCGGTATTCGTTTAAGAACTACCTTTGTTTGGCAATAAAGAGCATGTGTACAACGAACACTTATGCCTACCTTTCTTTGTATTAGGATTTCGATTTGTCTGGAAATTCGATTAATTTGGAGGATATTAGAGAGGAGATCGCCAAGTTTGTTATGGAAGAGATCATCAGCCACGAAGAAGGCGATTATTCGTTTAGTGAACTGTGTGAGTTCCTTCGTTTCCCTTGCAGGCCGGGGACGATCGGGTGGATACATGCATTTGAACTGTGTTATTTGTGTTGTGAACAATCTATGGCGTGCCCTGAACAATCGGCTATGTGCGTGTGAAGAACATTCGAGATACACACGAATTTTCGAGATACACATGAATTTTAAGAAATACAAATGAATTTTCCATCCATGCTTTGCGTCTACCATTTGTTTGTGATCGGACACGTGTATATGTATTATATACGTATTAATAGTAACAATACCTGTGTATATGTATTATACGAGGCGTCTCGGTTTTCTAGGCGTCTCTAGTCTCGGCACAAAGATGAGACTCATCTTAACTTTGTGCGTAATAACGAATAAGTACGAGACCACCGCGGCTAACGGCGTTTCGTGGGTTTCGAATAGTCTCGACGCGGCGTGAATCCGTCTCGTAATATCTAAATAATTAACGACGGTGTTTCCGGCGCGCGTGCGAACCACCGTCTGTAGTCTCGGCGTCGGTTTACGTAGAGCACCGTAAACGCGTCTAAAATAGAAACCTCGGCGCAGACACGCGAAACGGACACGCATGTAATTTCCCAAGTAGCTATGGTCGAGCATCCGCTACAAGTGTCCGAAAAAAAATGCGAGGCGATTCACGATGAAAAGGGAAAACCATGTCTATAAACTAGCGAAAGTTACGAGCGTGGCGGACAAAAGCGAACGTCTGTAAAAAGGTTGAGGAACTACGGACATGTAAGCTACACACGTGTCTGTAAATGAAGCGAAACCCACGTAGACCGGGATTGGCGTGTTAATGCGTAACCGCCCGTATTACGATCGGTTATCGTCCGCGCGGGTGCGTATTTTACTAATGCTTTACAGACGTTTCACCGGGTGGGCGTCGCGCAAAGTTTACCGATTCTGAGGCACATGGCACGCCGCCGTGTTTTGACATGCGCGTCATTATTCTGACGCACGCAGTTTTGTAAAATGGGTGCAGCGAAATCGAAGCTTCTACGATCGTATCTTTGCTACCGGGCATCACTACTTTTGGGCGCGGTACGGTCGATTACGATGTCGCGGGTCTATGAGGTTTCGAGGTAATGCGGTCACATCTTGGACGGTATGTGTAGAATCGTACATCACGGTCGAAAAAAACCCGGGACCGAGGCGTTCCACGGCGTGTGTAACAAGGGCTCACTACTGAGGCGGGAAGTTTGAGATGCACGAAATCCCGTCTATATTAAAGCATGTTGCGAGCGCTCGCTACGAACATGTCCGTAAAGTCGGACATTTAGAGACCCTAATGGGCGTGTCGGTAGCGGCTTGTAAAGCCCCCTCAACGCGCGTAGAGGCCTTTTTTACATAGTCCCCGCTTGACCACCACGTATGTCGTCCTCGGGTACTCTCCGGACCACAAGGGTTACCGGTGCTATGACCTCACCTATCGTCGGGTCCTCATCTCTCGCCATGTGGTGTTTGATGAGTCAGTATTCCCCTTCTCCACCACCACCACCCCGGCTTCTCCTCCTGACCTCGACCTCTTTGAGATGTGTCCCACGTGACCCGGTGGCCCGACCACCTTTACTTTGTTTCCTACAGTCTGGTTCACCGTGTCGGCTCGCCCCCCCGGTCTTGACCACTGGAAGCCTTTGCGACCTCTCCGACCACCTTCTCGTCCTCCCTTTGCCTATAAATAGGCCTTGGTCGCCGTCGTTTTACTCTTTTCCCCAAACCGCCGCCGCCCGAGTCTTCACGCGCCCGCGTAGTCGTTCGTCGCCCGTCGAGCCACCTTTCACTCAACCATCTACCTCGAGCCTCTCCGCAACTTCCTAACCTTCCTGCTGGAACCCGGCCGCTTTGCCTCGCCATCGGAAACGCCGCCGCGGCCCGTCTTTCCCAAGTCCGTCCTTGGCGCCGCCGCGCTGCGACCTCGTCGTCGTCGACCCACTCCGGTGTGTTTTTCTTCGTTTTCCTCTCGTTTTCCATCCCTCCTCGAAGATGTAGTCGTGAACGGCCTGCTCCTTTGCCCGGCCGAAGCCCGGCTCGCCGAACGATGAAGCCGTCGCCCGCCGTCGCCCATTTGCTCCGTCGCCGACCCATCTCCGCCTCGCTCCGCCCCCAACCAAGACCCGTCCTAGAACCACGGTGAGCCCCGGCCCGTTTTTGAAGTTAGTTTTCCATTTAGACCAACGCCGGCGCGGAACGGCGGCCGCGCCGCGCGTGGGCGCGGGCGCACCGCCGCCCGGTGGCGCGCAGCGCTTTGCATCGTGAACGATCTTGCGGGCCAAGCACCTTCATGTTGGGCGGCCCAACATCGTTCCATCGGGGCGGTCCGTTACTGTTCCATTGTGGGCCGTGAACGATGGCTGGGCCGCCTGATAACAGGCGAAATTCAGCCCAGAACCCATTTTTCATTTATAAATGTTTTATCAATTTCTTTTATTTGAATAGTGTCTGATTTTGTAAAATTCATATAAATTCAAATAATAGCTTAAAAATTCTGAAAATTTTTGTGTAGCCTTCCCATGAGTATCTCTATCCATGAAAAATTTGAAACTTGAAATTTGAATACTTTTGGCATGGTTTAAAAATACAAATTTTAATTGAAAAATGTAACTTCCTTGATTTTTAATAATTATTTTATTTGTCCAAAAATCATGAAAATTATTTTGGTACTGTTTTTTAGGACATGACCTACCTGTATAAAAATTTTGAGCTTGTTTTGAGAAAGTTAAAAATTTATTTATTTTATGACCTATCATTTCATGTGTAAAATAAATGATTTGATGCTTTCTAACTTAGAGTTTTAGGTTGATTTCGGGTTGTTTTGTGAACCCTAAACCACACCACTGTCGAGATGGTCCTTGAGAACTCCGTAGGTAATGGTGATGATATCTCGTAGAGTAGTTCAACAAGTTGGTTTTGTTAGGTTGCAACCTTATCGTGAAGGAAAGTCATACTCAAACGTTTATCATTTCATGCACTCTCGCACCTCATGTTTATATGCATGGTATCATGTTAAGCATACATTATTCTTTCGTATAGTGAGCGAAGGAGATCGTGAAGTTGTTGATCGGGCCTCGAGAAGAAGGCTATCTTGTTGATTCAAGTTCCGATTATCGTGATCCGTCGTCCGAATCAAGTTACTTCACCGATCAAGGCAAGCCCCGGTTCATTTAAACATTTCCTTGTGTTTTACAAAGCTTTATATCACCTTTGCTTTATGCTTTGCATTAGGTGATAGGAGTTGAGTGACAACCTAATTGATGCATTACCATTCCTTGATTATTTCAATATCTACCTTGATAACTGTTTTGCTAAAATACTAGAATGCTTAGCCGGGCTTCATTAGTTAGACTTTTGAGTCAAAATGTGATGAGTCCCTTATAATAGCCCGAAGTGGCATTTGATGAGAAAGGATGCTATATTATGAAACCATCTTGGGATATGGTGATAAAGTTGAGATCGGTCGGGTAATTTGCATTGAGAAGGGAATCTCGGTGTAGTATTTCCGGCTTGTCGATTAAGGACCTAAGCATGTAGGCCGGCGTGGTAGAGACTATGGAACGCATAATCTGCTGAGGTCGTTGGACCAATGGCACGTCTGTCATGGGTGTTGCCCCATCACAGTCGACCCTAGTTCCGGACGCATACTCCGGTAAGCTTGATCTTGGGGGTGTCAAATCGGAAACGTACAACCGCGCACTGGGAGTGGAGAGATGGCGGGAGTACGTGTTACCCTCGTGGGTTAAAGTCCCGGATTGGAGGCGTACGGTACTCTCGGGTGGCGTAGGACGCGGTTCCGTTTTGAGTATCCAAGAAAGGGTTGATATATGAAAGCTTAAGTGCTACATATGTCGTGTGAAAAGAACTCCCCAGCTGGGTTAATCGATTTCGAAATCGCCGTGCTTCTCGGATATGGAGACTCGGTTTTCCCCACTTACATTGTAGTTTAATTATGGAACAATGAAGTGATGGAACTTCTATAAGTATATGCTATAGTATAAGATCACCTAGAGTAGGTGAGAAACTAAATTGAGATTAAAACGTTGAAAGTAAGGATGCAATACTAGTAAGCTGTTCTGCAAAAGAGTCCTTGATTCTTGCTAAAAGCCTTACCTTGATTCCCAGTAGACCAGCATTCCTGAGTCTTCTCCTATTTTCTTTAGTCGGGTAAGCCTTGTTGAGTACTCCCGTACTCGGGGTTTGTTGACCCATGTTGCAGGACTGGGAAGTCATGTCTGCACCGGACCGTCTTTGCATGACGATTCGTCGGGAAGAAAGTGATGAAGAGTGAGAGGTGAGACCCGTGGGCGGGGGTCTAGTGGTGTCTTTGTGTAATAAACTTTCCGCTTCTCCTACTTTTTATATTGTAAAACTTGTTTCAAATAAATGGTTGTAAAAGTATTGTAATATAAATCTTCCGCTGTTTTACTCTGATTATGTATGAAAACTGTTGTAATACTGCAATGACCTCGTAACGGATCCTGGTTGGAAAATTAATAGTACTTTTCGGATTATAGGAGCACATGTGTGACTATTAAAGGTTGTTAAACCGATAATTAGTACATGTGGGCCCTGTAATTTGGAAGGTTACATTACCGGGCATCGAGCCTCCGTTACCCGGTGTTCTTGTAGCATTACTTTACAAAACTTCAAAATGATTTGAGTCAAACTAATTTTATTCTTATTTGGTCCAAATTACTTATCTTCTTATCTTATTCTATTGAAAAACTCTCTTATCTAAATCTAGAGGATGTAAGTGGAGTAGCTTTATATATTGCCCTATTTGTAAAATCTTGTAATGCAAAAGTTTTATTTGATTGATACGTAGGTTCGATTCATGCATCGTGTTTAAATCATTTGTTAATGTTTACCTTCCCTTTAGTGTGGTTTGGGTTAAAAATATCAACCCTATTCTTGCTAAACCTTTAGATTCTCCTATCTCGAACCTTGGTAATCTGATCTTAACTTTTCTCTGAGGATGGCCCGTGCCAAAACGACCCCTAGGAAAAAAGACGGGACCAAAGGGCGTTCCACATCACCGGCTTGCGGCAAGGAATGATCACGAAGCAAGTACCGGCGATAGCAAGACCAAGGAAGAGCTTGAAAAAAGAAATCGGCGCGACTAGGGATTTGGATGAAGTTTGCTAGAGAGAGATAGGCGTCGTGATGGAATTCAAATTGGAAGATTGCAAGTTGAGTTGAATAGAAGTGTTCAAAAACATGGTGAGTGTAGTTAGGCAATCGATGAGACGGTCCATGAGAAGACTGCACTTCAGCATCAGTGTGACCACCTCATTCAAGACAATCATCAACTGGTGGCCTATGCAATTCAGATGGAAGCTCAAGAGGTTAATTTGAACATGCAAATCCATCATATGAACAATCTTCTCAACCCGGATCACCAACCTCAAGCGGTACAAGAGGATTTGGGTGAAGTAATCCAAGAGGATATGGAAACAGAAGAAAATCACGAAGAAGCGGAGCCTCATGTTAGCGACAACGAGTGGGAAAATGATCCTTGAAGAGGAATGAGATTTTTGTAGAATATGTAATATCGTTTGTTTAATAGTAAGCTACTTAGATAAACCCGGGATAGATGTAGGTTGGAACCTCTGTCTTTAGAATAAATGCTATGTGTTGTTTTTGTTTGTTTTCTTTTGAAGGTTCAATAAAGTTGGTTGAGTGTTATATAGTTTTATTTTAAAAAGCGGATGTCGCAAAAGCAACGATGCCGGCTCGGCATAGGGATGACCTTCCACACTCTCCACCGGTCCCCACGAACTTGGCCGATGCCATTGCGGCTCGGTTCAAGCTACTCACGAGAACTCTCGCGATACAGTAAGTAGCTCGAGAATCGAACAATGTCGTCGTGGCCCACGGGGGTCGACACGAAGATGGAGATGACACCTCTTATCCGAATTCCACGGGCTCAAAACCTCCAATTTTCGGTAGGCGGATGAGCCATTAGAGGCAAACGATTGGCTTAGTGCTATGGAGGAGAAGTTCGAGATAATGACTTGCACGGTTACGAAGCCCTTCTTTGCCGCGCAACAACTTCGAATCTTGCCGGAGTTTGGTGGAAAAACTTTAAAAGTGACAGCCCCGCCCGGACACGAATCACTTGGGATGAATTCAAGAATGCTTTAGAGCTCATTTCATTCAGCGGGGGTTATGGTTAAGAAGTTAGATGAGTTCTTAGCCTTAAAACAAGGAGAAGATTCGTATTGCGGTATGTGGGCAAATTTAATCATCCATCACAATATGCTCTGAGAACTTGTGAACACGAGATAAAAAGAAGAAGGAGTGGTTTATCAGGGACTTCATCCAAGGCTTCATGCCATGATGAATATTCGTGACACGAGACTCCTATCATGATGTGGTGAACATGGCCATATCTTGTGAGGAGAAGAATCGTGTTCTTATGGAATACGAGCATAAGGAAGACAAGAAAAAAAGAAAAATTTCTCCTCCGGTTTTATTCTGGTGGCAAATCAAAGCGCCCGAGAAAGTGATTTACCATCCTCGTGAATCATTTCCGTCCTTCTTATCGTCCCCCACCACGGTTCAACCTAGACCGCGATCGTTTGTTCGACTTCTTTGCAACTTTTCCCTATCCACGTCGGCCCGAATGCCCCTGTCATTCGCAATCCTTCCCACAAAGCCATACACCCATTTGCTATAATCGTGGAAAGCTGGACATTATTCTCGAGAATGCCCCGGTCCTCGAAGATATAACCCAAGGTTTTCGTGTCCCTTCCGGAAGTCGGCCTCAATCACGAGAACAAGAATAATACCCGAGAAAGATCGAAGGGAAAAGGGAAAAGAGAACCTAAAAAGTATACTACACCAATGTGGAGGACATTCTGCGGGGGAACCAATTATGATGGGTATGTTCCCCGTCACAAGACACCTGCATAATATTATTTGATTACGGTGCATCGCATACATTTGTCGATAAAACATTTGTGGAGAAAAAAATGCGATAGCCATTGGGGAAATGAAGGATGAGTTTATTATACACTCACCCGGGGGACGTATGAGTACTAAAGAGGTGGTATATCAGATCCCCATAACCTTCGGTGGATATGATTTCCCCACCAATATGATAGTTCTAAGGGATCAAGATATAGATGTGATCCTTGGTATGAATTGGCTGTACCAATATGGTACTATTATAGATACCGTCAATAGAACTGTCAAAGTAAAGCTACGAGAGAAATTACGAACTTCTTATTCAACTTCCAATTGTAAAGAGGGCGGTTGAAAAAGTTTGTGCAACTTGTGTGAAGGAAATCAAAGACATCCCAAAAGAGTATGTGAGTTTCCTGGATGTGTTTCGAATGATTTGCCCGGACTACCACCGGAAAGAGATGTTCAATTCAGTATAGAACTGGAACCGAACTGCTCCCATCTCTCGAAGAGCTTACGAAATGGCACCCAAGGAATTAGCCGAAATGAAAACTTCGGTTACAAGAGTTATTAGAAAAAGGATTTATCGAGGCCAAGTTCTTCACCTTGGGGATGTCCAAATATTTTTGTGAAGAAGAAGGATCGAACTTTGAGAATGTGTATAGATTATCGTCCACTTAACGATGTGACGATCAAAAACAAGTACCCTACGCCTTGGATTGATTTACTTTTTTGATCAATTAGCGGGAGCCAAAGTCTTTTCAAGATTGATTTGAGATCGGGGTATCATCAAATTAGGATTAAACCTCGAAGATATTCCGAAGACCGCATTTACCACTAGATACGGTCTTTATGAATATTTGGTTATGTCCTTTGGTTTAACCAATGCCCCGGCTCATTTCATGTATTTAATGAACACGGTGTTCATGTCGAACCGGATAAGTTCGTGGTGGTGTTTATTGATGATATTCTTGTTTATTCCAAGAATGAAAAAGAGCATCGCGAGCATCTCGGAATAGTTTTAAAAACGATTGAGGGATCATCACCTCTATGCTAAGTTTAGCAAGTGTGCCTTTTGGGTTGAAAAGAAGTACGATTTACGGGTCATGTGTTATCGTGCGAAGGAGTTGCCGTTGACCCGAGTAAAGTGAAAGATATCCTCAATTGGAAACCGCCAACAACTGTTCATGAGGTTAAGTAGTTTTCTTGGAATGGCGGGATATTATCGTCGATTCATTCCTGATTTTTCAAGAGTGGCAAAGCCTATCACGGAGTTGTTAAAGAATCAGACCAAGTTTGTATGGTCACCGGAGTGTGAGCAAGCTTTTCGGACTTTGAAGAAAGCACTAACCACGCCCCTGATCTTAGCCCAACCGATATTGAGAAACCATTTGACGTCTATTGTGACGCATCCGGTATTGGTCTTGGTTGTGTGTTAATGCAAGAAGGCAAAGTTATCGCCTATGCATCACGCCAACTAAAACACCATGAAGTGCATTATCCAACCCATGATTTGGAATTAGCCGCGATGGTTCATGCTCTCAAAATCTGGCGTCATTATCATTTGGGTAACACTTGTCATGTATATACTGTACCATAAAAAGTCTGAAAATATATCTTTACCCAATCGGACTTGAACATGCGCGGAGGAGATGGCTAGAATTAATCAAGGACTACGACATAGAAGTGCATTACCATCCCTAAAGGCAAATGTTGTTGCCGATGCACTCGGTCGGAATCCTCGGTGTAATTGTCTTATAGCCAATATAAGGGATAAAACCCTATGCCAAGAATTAGAGAAATCAATATAGGAATTGTTGAGCATGGTATGGTACCCAATGCTACAAAAGAATCAACTATCAAGAATCAGATTATTGATGCTCAGAAGATCAGTAAAGGCATAGCACATATTAAAGAAAAAGTTAGAAGTGGAAAACCCACTTGTTTCAGAATTGATGAGACAGATGTGTTATGGTTTAAAGATCGGTTGGTGGTACCAAAGAATCCCGAGTTACGTCAACAAATCCTAGATGAGGCTCATTTAACCGAATATTCTATTCATCCCGAAAGTACCAAGATGTATCGGGATTTGAAAGCAGAGATTTTGGTGGACAAAAATGAAGATTGAAATTGCCCGATATGTAGCCGAGTGTGACACTTGTCGGCGAGTAAAAAAGCGTGCACATGAAAGCTGCGAGGGCAACCGCATCCCTTGCCTGTCCCTTCTTGGAAGTGGGAGGAAATCACTATGGATTTTATTGTTGGATTACCTCGAACATCAAAAGGACTTAATTCTATTTGGGTTATAGTTGATCGACTTACCAAAATAGCTCATTTTTACTGCAAGAAAGGATGTATATAGAGCAAAAGATTATGCCAAGTTATATGTCCATCGAATTTTCGGTCTACACGGAGCCCCTAAACATATTGTAACGGATAGAGGTTCTTTGTTTATGTCTAAGTTTTGGAAAAACGGATGCAAAAAGTCCCTTGGTACTAAACTAAATCATAGTTCGGGTTATCATCCCCGCACGCAGTGAGGACAGAAAAGAGTCAATCGATTCTAGAAGATATGTTGAGAGCGTATGTTCTCAATTATTCGAAAAGTGGGATGAATGTTTACCATTAGCGAGTTTGCCTATAATAAACAGGTTATCAAGAAAGTATTCAAATGGCACCGTTTGAAGCTACGTATGGTCGCGGATGTAGAACCCCACCGCATTGGTCGAACTTTGAGAAAGATGGTTCTATGGAGTAGACCTAGTAAAGGAAGCCGAAGAAAAAAAGTGAGATTTGTGCAAGCCAAGTTAAAGAAGCACAATCTCGACAAAAAGAGTTATGCCGATAAGAGGCGTAGAATTTTGGAATTTGAAATAGGAGATTATGTGTACTTGAAAGTGTCACCCATGAAAGGGGTAAATCGTTTTGGAGTTAAAGGTAAACCGGCACCTCGATATGTTGGTCCATTTCAAATCTTAGAAAAAACAGGGACCGATTGCCTATCGACTTAGGTTACCGAAAAAGATTATCGGCGTACATGATGTTTTTCATGTATCTCAATTGAAGAAATGCTTCACGAGTACCCGATCGAAAGTGGTTGATTTCGAAGATGTTAATCTAGAACCAGATCGACCTACTCGAATATCCTATTCGGATCTTAGACCGAAAGCTCGAGTTACCCGAAGCAAAACTATCAAATGGTACAAGATCCAATGGAATCAACACTCAGAAGAAGAAGCTACTTGGGAATCGGAAGATTTCCTAACGGAAAACTTTCCCAAGTTTCCACTTTCTTAATTCTTGTAAATGTAAGGCCCTCCTTGTTTTGTGCAATAGTTAGAGATGTGTTTGCTCGACATATTTCCTTTACCGCTATTAAACCCTAGGACTTTAAATCTCGGGGAGATTTCTTTAAGGGGAAGGGTCAGAACACCCCCGGTGTTATTTACACTAAAACCTGACATGTCATCATGATCATTGCAAAGCATCCATGTTTAGCCCACCCCGTGTTGCATTGAACTAAAATAAGTTTATTTTATGCTTGGTTGCAATGTCGGCCGAAGAGACGCGAGAGGAATCGAATCCGGAAACTATCCCCCTTGTCTAAAACCCTAATCTCAAACCCTAGTTTGTCCCCTTTTTTATTTTATTCAAAATCCATCAAGAATTTGGGTATGGTTATTAAAGCATTTTTGTAGAATTTTCAAAACTGAACAAAGTTGGTATTTTGAGTTTTCAAAGTTTAGTTCAAAATTTTAAAGTAATTTTGAATTTCATTCAAACCCTAATTGCCCCCTTTTCTATATTTCAAAATTTATGCAAAATTTGAGAAAACTTTCAACAGCTAGTTTGTAGATCTTGTTGAGAGGAACAAAAGTCATGTACAAAGTTTTTCAAGTTGTTACATGATTTTAAAAGTAATTTTGAATTCAAATTTCAAAATTTGGAGCTGCTTTTCAAAAAAGTCTTATTTCTAGGCAAATTTTGAAAATGGTCCAATTGTGAAAGTTGTAGATCTTGAAAAATTAGGGGGGTTACTTTTTGGAAATTTTGAGTTCAGTTCAAAATTTGGGAGTAATTTGAAAATTTCAAAGTTAGGGTTAGGGGCTACAATAACCCGACCAACCATACCGTTGCCACCGCCGCGTCAAGGTTCGCGCCGCCGTCCACCGTCGATTTCGCGGCGCCGACCACCTGGAAGGCTTCGCGACCTCTCCGGCCACCTTCTCGTCCTCCCTTTTGCCTATAAATAGGCCTTGGTCGCCGTCGTTTTACTCTTTTCCCCAAACCCGCCGCCGGTCTTCTGCCAGCCCGCCCGTCGTTAAATTCGCCCGTCGAGCCACCTTTCACTCAACCATCTACCTCAGCCTCTCCGCAACTTTCTAACCTTCCTCTAGAACCTGGCTGCGGCCCGCCTCGCCGTCGGAAACGCCGCCCGCGTCCGTCTTCCCCAAGTCCGATCGCTTGGCGCCGCGCCCGGCGCGACCTCGTCGTCGGCGGCCCACTCCGGTCAGGTGTTTTTTCTTCGTTTTTCCTCTCGTTTTCCATCCCTCCCGGAAGATGTAGTCGTGAACGGCCTGCTCCTTTGCCCAGTGAAGCCCCGGCTTCGCGGACGAGTGAAGCCGTCGCCGCCGTCGCCGCTCCGTCGCCCGACCCATCTCCGGCCTCGCTCCGCCCAACCAAGCCCCCGCCCTAGAACCACGGTGAGCCCCCGGCCCGCGTTTTTGAAGTTAGTTTTCCATTTTAGACCAACGCCGGCGCCGAACACGGCCCGCGCCGCCGCGCGCTATGGGCGCGCGCACCGCCGCCGCCGGTGGCGCCGCGCAGCGCTGGCACGTGAACGATCTTGCGGGCCAAGCCTTTATTCATGTTGGGCCGCCAACATCGTTTCCATCGGGGGCGGTCGTTCTTGTTCCATTGTGGGCTGTGAACAGTAACTGGGCGCCTGATAACAGGCCGAAATTCAGCCCAGAACCCATTTTTCATTTATAAATGTTTTATCCAATTTCTTTTATTTGAATAGTGTCTCGATTTTGTAAAATTCATATAAATTCAAATAATAGCTTAAAAATTCTGAAAATTTTTGTGTAGCCTTCCCATGAGTATCTCTATCCATGAAAAATTTGAAACTTGAAATTTGAATACTTTTGGCATGGTTTAAAAATACAAATTTTAATTGAAAAATGCAACTTCCTTGATTTTTAATAATTATTTTATTTATCCAAAAATCATGAAAAATTATTTTGGTACTGTTTTAGGACATGACCTACCTGTATAAAAATTTTGAGCTTGTTTTGAGAAAGTTAAAATTTATTTATTTTATGACCTATCATTTCATGTGTAAAATAAATGATTTGATGCTTTCTAACTTAGAGTTTTGGGTTGATTTCGGGTTGTTTTGTGAACCCTAAACCACACCACTGTCGATGGTCCTTGAGAACTCCGTAGGCAATGGTGATGATATCTCGTAGAGTAGTTCAACAAGTTGGTTTTGTTAGGTTGCAACTTTATCGTGAAGGAAAGTCATACTCAAACGTTTATCATTTCATGCACTCTCGCACCTCATGTTTATATGCATGGCATCATGTTAAGCATACATTATTCTTTTCGTATAGTGAACGAAGGAGATCGTAAAGTTGTTGATCGGGCCTCGGAAGAAGGCTATCTTGTTGATTCGAGTTCCGATTATCGTGATCCGTCGTCCGAATCAAGTTACTTCACCGATCAAGGCAAGCCCCTGTTCATTTAAACATTTCCTTGTGTTTTACAAAGCTTTATATCACCTTTGCTTTATGCTTTGCATTAGGTGATAGGAGTTGAGTGACAACCTAATTGATGCATTACCATTCCTTGATTATTTCAATATCTACCTTGATAACCTGTTTTGCTAAAATACTAGAATGCTTAGCCAGGCTTCATTAGTTAGACTTTTGAGTCAAAATGTGATGAGTCCCTTATGATAGCCCGAAGTGGCATTTGATGAGAAAGGATGCTATATTATGAAACCATACCGGGGATATGGTGATAAAGTTGAGATCGGTCGGGTAATTTGCATTGAGAAGGGAATCTCATTGTAGTATTTCCGGCTTGTCGATTAAGGACTGAAGCATGTAGGCCGTGGCCGAGACTATGGAACATAATCTGCGCGCTGAGGTCGTTGGACCAATGGCACGTCTGTCATGGGTGTTGCCCCATCACAATCGACCCTAGTTCCCGACGCATACTCCGGTAAGCGATCTTGGGGGTGTCAAATCGGAAACGTACAACCGCAAGACCGGGAGTGGAGAGATGGCGGAGTACGTGTTACCCTCGTGGGTTAAAGTCCCTGATTGGGGCGTCACGGTACTCTCGGGTGGCGTGGGGCGCGTTCCGTTTTGAGTATCCAAGAAAGGGTTGATATATGAAAGCTTAAGTGCTACATATGTCGTGTGAAAAGAACTCCCAATTTGGGTTAATCGATTCGAAATCGCCGTGCTTCTCGGATATGGAGACTTCGGTTTTCCCCACTTACATTGTAGTTTAATTATGGAACAATGAAGTGATGGAACTTCTATAAGTATATGCTATAGTATAAGATCACCTAGAGTAGGTGAGAAACTAAATTGAGATTAAAACGTTGAAAGTAAGGATGCAATACTAGTAAGTCAGTTACGCAAAAGAGTCCTTGATTCTTGCTAAAAGCCTTACCTTGATTCCCGATAGACCAAAGATTCCCGAGTCTTCTCCTATTTTCTTTAGTCGGGTAAGCCTTGTTGAGTACTCCGTACTCGGGGTTTGTTGACCCATGTTGCGGGATTTGGAAGTCATGTCTTGCACCGGACCGTCTTTGCATGACGATTATTCGTCGGAAGAAAGTGATGAAGAGTGAGAGGTGAGACCCGTGGGGCGGGGTCTAGTGGTGTCTTTTGTGTTTTCCGCTACTCCTACTTTTTATATTGTAAAACTTGTTTCAAATAAATGGTTGTAAAAGTATTGTAATATAAATCTTCCGCTTTGTTTTACTCGATTATGTATGAAAAACGTTGTAATCTTGCAATGACCTCGTAACGGATCCTGGTTGGAAAATTAATAGTACTTTTCGGATTATAGGAGCACATGTGTGACTATTAAAGGTTGTTAAACCGATAATTAGTACATGTGGGCCCTGTAATTTGGAAGGTTACATTCTGAGATGCCCTGCCCGAATCGTAGGTCTCCCGGTACCCTCTTCCGTCTTCGTCTTGTATACCTGTCCGACCCTCAATGGCGCCGTGCAATAGAAGAGAGGAGTACGCGCTCTCTCCTTGCCAACCGGACTTGGGATCCGGTGCCCCGCCCTCCGGCTCCAACGTCGTCACCGGCAAGTGGATCTCGGACACACAAGCGGCGGGCGGATGGTACCACTGGAGCGCGGTACAAGGCTCGGGTTCTTCGCGGGTTTACTCGGCGCCTAGGAGTTGACTATGATGAGACTTTCAGCCGGTGGTGAAGCCACCACCGTCCCCGCACGGTGCTCTCACCGGCTCTTGCTCGCTCCCGGCGGTACATCGGTGGATGTCAAGAATGCCTTCTGCATGGGAGCCTTACCGAGACAGTCTCATCTGCGAGTTAGGCGGCGGGATTTGTCGACTCTTCTCGTCGACATGGTCTGCCGCCGCTCAACAAGTCTCTTTACGGCCTCAAGGAGGTGAAGGGTCGAGATGGGGACTAGAGGGGGGTGAATAGTCCCTTTAAAAACTAATCGCACCCGGCTAACCGAATACAATTACGGAATTAAACTTATCGGTCTAGCTAAGACTTCACCCCTCTAACTAAGACTCTAAATCACCTCACAAAAGATCCTACACAAGAAAGGTGAGGTGACAAGCCTAGCTTGAGCTCCTAATCAAATCTAATGCAAGGTCACACAAACCTAAGCACTAGTGCTTCAAGCACAAGAGAGCTCCTACACAATTCTAGTAAGCACAAGCACAAAGCCCCTAAGCTCACTAGATGCACAATGGACAAGGCAACACACGCCTAACCCAAAGGCTCAAATTACCTAGCTACACAAGCTAAGCAAAGTAACTAAACAAGCTACACAAGCTAGATATAGTTACAACTACTCTACTCAAGCACAAGCACAAGTATATATGAATGTAATAACAAAGCTTGAGATGAAGAGATTGCAAACCACCGTAAAGTGTGGACACAAGATGACACCGATGATTTTTTCGAGGTCTCGGGAAGCTTGCCAACTTCCCCTACTCCTCGTTGTGTCGACCAACACTTTAGTGGTTCCACGGTTTGGCGAATCACACCGGTGATGATCCTCAAGCAATGGCCAGTGCCAAATCCCACAAACCGGGAGCTCGATCGAGTCCCTCACACGGTGTGAGTCCTCTAGCCAATCCCTCGGAGGGTACCGTGTGAACCCACACACAAGTGTGGTAGTTCAATGACACGCTCCACTAGAGTTGCTCTTCACGATCCCCGCGAGGTGAGCACGGACCTCTCACAATCTCTTCTTCAGAGCACAGCACAAGCTTCCTTGCGTGCTTCACGAAGTCTCTTGCCACCAAGCCATCTAGGAGGTGGCAACCTCCAAGAGAAACAAGCACACCGGCTTGTAACACGATCACCTAGTGCCACGCATCGCGATCTCTCAACGCAATGCACTAGAACTCGATCTCTCACTCAATCGGATGAACGATATCAAGCATATGTGAGTGGGAGGGCTCTTAAGCACTCTCAAGCATGGACACAAAGTCCCCAAGGTGCTAAGCACCTGCCATGGCCGACCACATCCTCTATTTATAGCCCCCAAGCCAAATAGAGCCGTTGGGGTCAAACCACGGCTTCTGTGCGGCCGGACCAGGCCGGCGGACTCACCGGCCCGGTCCGGTCGCGAGTCCGGTCATAGCGTCCGGCCGATAGGGTCTGGCAAAATTCAGGCTATAGAGCTCTCTGCGGGGACGCACCGGCCGGGAGCCTCCTCCGGCGGTCGCGTCCGGCCGCGCTAATGTGCGTCCGATCACCGCCGACAGCCCAACCAACGCCCGATCAAACGTCCATAACTCTTTCATCCGAACTCCGTTTTTCGATGATCTTGGACTCTATGGAAAGCTTACTCAGAGGGCTACACAACCCATATGGTTAATTGATCCAACTCACAATAGATCAAAAGAAGTATTCCACTCTAAGAGCAGTCCAAGTGTCCGAGAAACACGAAACAACTTCTCCTTTGCAAATGTGCCAACACCACCAAGTGTACATCACCATGTGCATTGTGTTAGCAATTTCACAAACATTTTCAAAGGATTTTCTCTTGCTCTTACCACGCCACTCGATCCTAACACATCGCAAAGTTAGATCGCTCAAGTGGCACTAGATGACCGATATGCAAACAAGTTTGCCCCTCTTAATAGTACGACCATCTATCCTAAACCCGGTCATAAACTTCTCTAAGCTCCTCATGACCGGCGAAATGAAATGCCCTATAGGTTATACCTTTGCCTTGCGCATTTCCATTCCGCTCCATCTTCAAGTGCCGATGCAACACATGCACCAACACGATCAAGAATGATATGATCCATTTCATATCATCACATGACCTTCTTGGTCCATCGATCTTGACCTCACTTGCTCTTCACCGTTGCGTCGGTCCGTCAGTGCCAAGTCCCTCGACTTGTCCTTCACACTTGCAACCGGTCCATCAAGCCAAGCCTCATCTTGATCTTCACCACCTTGGTCACATGACTCCATGTCATGTTTCATATGCAATAAACTCCTTCATTGCACCATCACATGTGAACTAATCTCCTTGTATAATCTCAATCACATATATTAGTTCACCTAATGTTGACACTCAATTACCAAAAACCACAAGGGACCTTTCAGCAGGCCCCTCGGGCGTGGCACTCTCATATTGCAGCCTTCTTGGTGTCACTGGGTTTTGTGGAGGCCAAGTCAGATACGTCCCTGTTTATATACCACCATGGAGCTGAGACTGCGTACTCGTTGCTCTATGTTGATGACATTGTCCTCACGACCTCCAGTCCTTCACTACTACACCGCATCATCGGCGCTCTTCAGCGAGGAGTTTCCTTTGAAGGATCTCGGCATGCTCCACCACTTTCTCGGGGGGTCCTTTGTTGAGCCTCGTCCCCTTTGGACTTCTTCTTCACCGGCGGCGGTACACTCTTGATATCACGGGCGAGTAGGGATGATGGGCTGCAAGCCTTGCTCCACTCCGGTTGATACACGGGCAAAGCCGTCCGAGGGCGAGGGGGCGTCCGCGTGGCGGACCACCGAAAACGGAGTCTCGCCGGTGCACTTGTTACCTCACCTTCACTGCATCACCGGACATCACCTACATCGTCGCCAGATTTGCCTCTACATGCATGATCCTCGAGAGCCCCACGGTTGCGCTCACCGCCTCACCCCTCCGCTACCTCCGCGGCACCATTGACTACGGTTCTTTGCTTCACCGGTCTCCCTCCACCGAAATGATAGTGTGCCACGTGGCCGGCCGGGCCTGTCCCGACACACCTCGCTCCACCTCCCCGCTACGCCGCCTTCCTTGGTGGTAACTTGGTGTCCCCGGGTCGCCAAAGCGTCGGTGGGTCGCCTCCGCTCGATCTTTGAGGCGGAGTACCGCGCTGTTGCTAACGGCGTGGGCGAGGCTTCCCGGCTCCCGTAGCTCCTTGCCGAGCTCCACGGCCCTCTCTCAGGGACCACGCTGGTCTCACCGCGACAACGTGAGCCGTCTACCTCTCCACCAACCCGGTGCGGCACGAAGGACCAAGCATGTGGAGATCGATCACCATCGGCGAAGTTCGGTCCCCGCATGTCCCGACCACTTCCCGGTTCGCCGACATCTTCACCAAGGGTCTCCCATCCTCGACCTTCACCGAGTTTCACTCCAGGCCTCAACATCACCCGTGGCTAGTTTAGGCGTGCGTGGGGGCTCATGTGTTGTACTTCTTTTTCTGTCCGGTCCGCAAACTCCCACTGCGGCGGTAGTTCCGACTGATTGGGGTTGGAGTATGAGTATTAGGCCCATGAGGCTAGGCCCATGTATGCAACTATATGTCTACCCTTCTAGGGTTAGCACTAAGTGAGAAATCCACTTCTAACAAGATGTATAAAAATCTTGGCATGTATGTGATAGAAATATAGTTTAAATTAAAGTAACAATATGTTACTACGATGGATCATGACTTGACATGACTTTATTATTACGAGTTCCATGGTCAAATTCTCACAAGAGTTTTTTTTTTTTTTTTTTTTTTTTGACAAATGCTCATATGCACAAAAGTGATGGTGCCTGTCTAGAATGCTAGTTTTACGAAACTATTTTGGGCATTCAAACTAATAATAAATTAAGTGTTAACTGCTATAGTCAAGCCTATGCTTGTTTATGCTGGTTAAAAAAGGAAAGTTACGTGCTACTGTTATACTGAGTAATCGGAATGAGTGCACGCAAGTGCTATTCAACACAAGTCATAACGACAAGATTTTTTGTCTTCTATGTCTCTCTCTCTCTTTTTTTCTTTCCTTTTTTCAGTCATGCAAATGCAAAGCGAAGCCTAGTTCAACAGCCCCTTGGGCTAGCTAATAAGTTTTAGGGAGTGTGTGGGCCTTCACTAAAATTTGAGCTAAAAAGCCAGAGTCTAGAGGAGTTGGACTTACTTTGGTAGCTTGGGATTTAGGTCACCCAAGATCCATGATCTATTTATTGTCGTCGATCGAAGCCCCTTAGCGATACACCAACTTTATGATGGGTTGAAAAAGTCTTGTAACATGTTGGTTGGTACTTTGACTTCGTGCATGTGATTCTATCTTCTCTAGCCTTGCGATGGCTCTTGGACTTGTCTAAAAGTGGATAGGAACATGTGCTTGGCATCAATGTTGCTTGGACCTTTGTTGAAAGTCATCTAGCGTCTAAAGATGGAGTCATGTTTGATTTTGAACTGTGAAGCTGTTCTTGCTCAGGAAGTAGTTTCTAGAGATGGAGCCAAAGTTGTGAGAAGTCATATTTTCTCTATGAGTAGCCTTTTAGTATCTGAGCTCCAATTTGTATCTCCGCCACCACAGCTTTGCTTGGACTGTCTTGGGTAAATACTTCGGTGGTTATTCTTGCAAAATTATTAGGGTGAAGCCCCTTGCACGATCTTTTGGAATACTTGGCTGATGGTCGATGAGCTCACTTATTGGCGGCGAAGTCTTCTAGCTTGGTTTTTAACGGGCCTTCAATATATCATTTCTTGAAAAGGAACCTTTAATATGTCCAACCAAGTCAATTGTTTCATCAAATCTTGTTTCTAACAACGAAGTCGTTTTTAATATATTCCTGCATTCTTTCCAAGGAAGAAAAGAGTTAGTACGAAGTAATGTTTTCTAGACTGTTGTGTAGCATGATATAAATAAGAGAATGTCCGAAGACAGTATGATGTAAATAAGAGAATGTCTGGTCGAAGGCCAGAGAGATTTTCCAAACAGCTTTTTTTGGCTTCCGGAAGCATGTCAGAAAGATAATATAAAATAGTTAGTAAGAAATCATACCTAAGCAGTATTGTTTTGCTCATAATCTGTCATTGGGTTTGGCAAGCCGGAAACATAATATAGAATATGCCATAGTGCAAACTGAATAAAATAATGGAACAACGTCGAAAGGTTAATTCTTGATAGCACATGCAAATAGTATTATGGGGGATCAACATTATTTTTGCAAAAATGGTCAACATCACAAGTGATAGGGTCAATGTTGTTTGATTTGAGATGAAACTGAATATTGAAAAGAACCATTTTTAAAAAAAAATTGCGGATTCCATTGTTTTGGAAATTAAACTGACAATGTTGCTATCCGTTGATTGATTGCATCATCACAATATCGGTGGGTGTACGTAATCCTTTCAAAAGAATGTACTTCGTGACCTGCACATGTATTATCCAATATGGTTAATTAGCAAACAGAGCTTAATAAATGCGAAGCGATATAGAGCTTAGTGGCACGTAAAAAATAGAGAGTTGATTGAGGCCCACTGGTGAGATAGTTCCAGCATAAAAAGAATGGAAAGCAGTTAAGAATGACTTCGCCTGCATGCTTTTATCTATGCTAGGTGGGCACGTGGTCAGTCACATGATTTCGCATGCAATTTTGTTAGTGAAGCGTGCTGTGCAGGGAGATTGGAGAAATGACTATTTGCGCTGGCAATGAGTGAAGTTGTCTCCGTAGTTTCTGTGACCCCATCGCGAGATTTGAAAATCTGAGCGAAGCCACCGGCAGCGAAGCCAACTAACTCGTTGTTCTTCGCGAGATTTTAGAATCTGAGCGAAGCCACCGGCAGCGAAGCCACCTAACTCGTTGGGATTGGTTGAGCTTGCCAAAGCTATTTATCTTTATTGTTTTCTTTTTGTCTATTTTGCTTCTGCTTTTGCTTCGGGCTTTGAGCTCTTTTCCTTTTTCTTGTCAATTCTTCTTCCGGATTCTTCAGCCTTTGCTCTTCGCTTTCTTTGTTTGCTGAAGTTGATTTTTCTCTTTCTTGCTCATTTTTTGTTGCTTGAACTCCTGCTGGCAGTCTTGTCTCGTTGATGGATGCCAACTTGTTCTTGGGTCTTCCCATTTTCCGAGATGGTCGTGGGGATGACCGAACACACACAAACGGTGGGCGCCATGATGTTGGGTGAAATATCAACACAACACTTTATTGATGAAGTATGGTTACAAAGCAACCATTCAACATGGTCTTTACGGGGTGCATCGGGGGGGTATTTATAGGGACCCCTTTTGATATGATAAAAAACATAAATTTCACATTTGAGATTTCTAACAACTTCTCAAGGTTTCTATTCTAGCTAAGTTATTTTCACCATCTTCGCTTGAATCTTTGAATCATATATTCTTTTGTTCAGCGAAGTTGTCTTCACCAACTTTTCTTTCATCATATCTTTTCCCTCTTAGTGTTGAAAGTTTTCTTCCTGCAACTTCAAAGTTCGGGCATAAAGTTTGTCTACGAAGTCAATCTTCAAAGTTTAGGCATAAAGTTTGTCTCTGAAGTCAACTTCAAAGTTTGGGCATAAAGTTTGTCTCACGAAGTCAACTTCAAAGTTCGGGCATAAAGTTTATCTACGAAGTCAACTTCAAAGTTAGGGATAAAAGTTTTACGGGGGCTAGAGATCCCAACAAGACTCAATGTTAAAACTAACTTATAGTAGTCTATTCCGTCTACGTTATGTGATGCCTCTGCCTTTATTTATCATTATTATATCCTTATCATTATTGGCTTACCCCGTGCTAAAAGTTAGCACTAGTGAAAGAATCTCTCATAAGTATGCCACTTTTCAATTATATATGAGTACACCTTTAATTATTCCTCCCTCGTGGTAGAATATAAATGACAAAACCTGGATTACTCTCGGTGAAATGCTACAAAGTGGTATTTATATCTATAAACTTCTTGGGATAAACCTTTTATTTATTTTCCTAGATTGCAAACAACACATTCACGAGTATCACCTATGCATTTCCTAGCATTGCTTTGTGGGGATGGCAACCTAGCACATAGTAGTGTTAAGAGATGAACCACACCGAAAGTGTCTCGGCGAAGATATGGCCTAATGTGAGATTAACTCCACCTTACATTTATAGTGGCGTTAGAAATACCAACATCACCTCAATACTCTCTCATGTATAGAACCAAGGTACATTGTCATCTTTCTTTTCCAATGATCAAAAGAACTCATGCCATCAAAGAACGGAGGCTTTGCCCCAACATGGTTGAACACTATGTTTGCCATTTCTTGCACCGAAGGGTGTTAATCCTTGCTCAAACGGTGACCACGGCTCTAATACCACTTGTAAGGTCCTAAATGGCTAGAGGGGGGGGTGAATAGCCTAATAAAAATTTCTACAAAACACTAGAGCAACTTGTTAGACAACAATAAGGCGATAATTACAGTTGCGCTAGCTCTACTTATCGGCAAGCCACCTAGTGACAATTCTAGTCAATTTAAGTCTCTAGAGCACTCAATAACTATGTCACTACTTTTCTAGCTAGGTGAACAAGGTAGATTACACTAACAATTCTAAGCAACCTAGTCAACTAGCAAGACTACACTAGCACAAAATATGTATGAAGTAAAGCTAGGTAGAGAGGAGGTGTTATACCGAACCGTCGAGGCAATGAACCAATCACCGGGAGACAATCAATCAACACAAATGATAGAGACAATGATTTGTTCACCCGGAACTTAACTTGAGCACCCGTCAAGCTACGTCTCCGGTTGTGTCGACCGTCTCAATGGTGGATCAAGGTAGCGCGCACGCCTTGCCTCACTAAGCCCTCTTGACACCACTCGATTGAGGGGTAACTCAACGACACGAGCAATCCACTAGAGTATCAATTCGGCACTCCGCCGGGGAAGATCAAGAACCCCTCACAATATCTCCTGAGGTGGGCAAGAACAATCACATTCTCTTCCCAAAGCCTCCACAATCACGAAGCCGGTCTAGGAGTGGTCCTCTCCAAGAGCAACAAGAAATCCACTAGCAACGACGACCCTCAAGTGCCTCTAAATGCAAACACTCAAAGCAATGCACTTGATTTTCCTCAACTCACTAGAAATGTGCTCACAAGCAAGAACAATGAGGAGGAGGGAGTATGCTCAGCTCAAATGATGTTAGGAGTGATTCAAATGTCCAAGGGAGAGTGCAAAGGGCCGGCCACCAAGTATATATAGCCCACACAACAAAAGGTAGCCATTGGTGCCCAAACTGCTCCCAGCACGGGGTGACCGGATGCACCGGTCGAGGCCAGACAAAGCTACCACAGCCGGCCGGCGACGAAAGCCCGGCTCAGCGTGCGGTCATAGCTTCCGGTCATCGGCCGGATACTTTCGATCGGCCGAAGGGCGAAAAACGACCCAACGAATTTACCGAATTGACCGGAAGCACCCCGACCGGACGCTCCGGTTAGGACCCCCTGCAAGTCCGTCGCGAGGGGTCCGGGCCGCTAGTAAACCTGCGATGTCACCAAAGATGGAGAGCAAGTAATGAGTTCAAATAATCATTGGATATCTTTGGTAGAAAGTTCATCATGTGGATCAATCAACCAAAAGTCAATTCAAGTGAGTATCAAGAATGGTTCTTGGAGAGGTCACTTCTCCGTTGGGGGGCATGCAGCCCTCTTGAGGTAAACCGAGCACCGGCTTGGATGGCTAACATGGAAGTGAGATTCTAGGAACTATTGGAGATGCTTAGTTGATGCAATCTAAAGGGTTGATCAATAGGGAAAAGCAAGCAACACCCAAATAGAGAGATATTTCATGCAAGATTCAAATGGTTTTCTCTCATGCAAGCAAAGGTCAAAAAAAAAAAAGGCAAGCCAACCACAACATGAAGATAGTGCACTTGATCATTGATGGTTTTCATTTCATATGGGTGAAGCTTGGAATTCATATTGATATATATTGTCTTCACCAAGCTATTGAATTGGACTTCATGATGCTAGTTGGAGAGCTAAATTGGAATCTAATGACTATCCTCTACTCCAACATAGCAAGGTGAAATTGCTTGACATATGCATTCATACTTTGCTAAGGACTTGCTAGTGCATATAGTCATACATAGTGATCTTTTATGAAAATCAAATGTTTTAATGCTTATATGGTACCACTATTGCTTCTATGCTTTATATGATCTAGTGGTGGCATATGACATGTTCATGAGCTAGTAAACCCATAGTATTTGATCTAGAAAATAAGCATTCAAGTACTTCAACTCAACATTGTCAAGATAACCCTTAGCATGAGGTGTGAAAAAGCTTGTCATTGGTTCAAACCGAAGTTAGATTATTTTATGCAAGTGATCTAGATCAAGTCCAAGAGAAAAGAAGCTCATGGAAACAACATAGTTCAAGAATTGGTTACAATTGACAAATTTTTTTCAAGTGGCTTCCACATTGCAAGTTTCAAGACATGGCTAGATTATTACATCATCTTTACACGTGGTATTTCCTTCACTTGGTATCTTTCACGTGGTATTCAACTCAAGTAATGTCTAGTACATGAAATTGGTGGTTCCACAAGTGATCCTCAACTTTAAGTGATCAATTCAAATCAAGAAAGCTACCCTCGCCAACAAGTGCTCAAATTGTTCAAATGGTTTGACATATGCTTTGACATAGGGGGAGGTGCCCCACCTCAAGATCAAGGTCAAGGATCCTACAAGTGACCTACATGTGGCATTTCTAGGTGGTCTTCATGCTTCCACATGTGGTTGTTACAAGTAGTGTCATTCCAACATATGGTGGTGTCCATCAAAAATGAAGATTCAACAATCAACCATCTATCCCTAGTCACAACCTTTGTATCAATAAGAGACATACCCTTTATGGAAATTGATGACAAAGGGGGAGAAATTGGACAAAGATATGTATGTGTCTTTGGATACATGACAAAAGGGGGATGAGAATATGGACATAGAACAAGAGGGAGCAAGAGCAAGATTGAAGATTAGAAGAGGATCAACATTCTTGGACAAAAGAGAAGCACACAAGTTGGGGGAGCAAGCTCATGAACTTGATTGATTGCATTTGATATGTGCATATTCATGTGCTTGCTTGCATTTGCATAAGTATTTAAATTTTATATGCAATGCTTGTGTGGTGTATGCTAGTCATAGAACTTGATTGATGACGTGATAACTAGCATGCATAGGTTGTAGCAAGACATATATAGTTTTCATGTGGATCAAGAGCCATAGCATATAATGTTGATCTCACATGGTATCTTGAGTTTTGATGTATGTCTAGTTACATGGTTGATGCTAAGGATGAACTTCAAATTTGCAACTCCGATTGGTATCACGCTTCAAAGGTTTATCCTATATACCTTAGCATCACTTTGTAGTGTTAACCCTCCCAAAAGTTTCATATCTTTGTATGTGTGCAAACCTTGAATTCAAATCAATTGGGCACACATATAGGGGAGTTACCACTACGAAGAAAGCTTTAATCTTCAATTCCATATCTTTGTAGTGTTGCCATCAATTACCAAAAGGGGGAGATTGAAAGGTCCCTTGTGGTTTTGGTAATTGAGTGTCAACATTAGGTGAACTAATATGTGTGATTGAGATTATACCGCGGGGAGATTAGTTCACACATGATGATGCAATGAAGGAGCTTGTGCATATGAGACATGACATGGAGTCATGTGACCAAGGTGGTGGAGATCAAGACGAGGCTTGGCTTGAAGGACCGGTTTGCAAGTGTGAAGGGCAAGTCAGCTTTGGACTTGGCGCCGATGGACCCGATGCAATAGCGGTGAAGAGCAAGTGAGGTCAAGATCGATGGACCAAGAAGGTCATGTGATGATATGAAGTGGATCATATCATTCTTGATCGTGTTGGTGCATTGGTTGCATTGGCACTTGGAGATGGAGCGGGAATGGAAATGCGCAAGGCAAAGGTATAACCTATAGGGCATTTCATTTCGCGGTCATTGGAGCTTAGAGAAGTTTATGACCGGGTTTAGGATAGATGGCCGTACTATTAAGAGGGGCAAAGCGGGTTTGTATTTCGGTCATCTAGTGCCACTTGAGCGATCTAACTTTGCGATGTGTTAGGATCGAAAGTGGCGTGACAAGAGCTAACCCGGCCTTTGAAATGATTGTGAAAATGCTAACACACTTGCACATGGTGATGTACACTTGGTGGTGTTGGCACATTTGCAAAGGCGGTGATTGCGGGGGTTGAGTTGGGTTTGGGAACCACTCATCCTCCCGCCGAAGCTTCTGAGGGCGGATTCGGGCGCTTCGAGAAAAACAGAGATGCATATTTTCTATTGCGCCGGATGCATCGTGGTGAGTGAAAACAATGCTATTCCTCGTGCTCAAGTTTGGTATACTTGATGGGTAGCATGTCGAAGAGAAGGAGTCGGTGTTTCGGTGGAGTTTATTTGAAAAACGCCGGCCGACGCTGACCGGACCGCTCGGTCGACGGCCGGGCCGCGACCGGCCCGGACGCTCCGGTCGATGCGTCGCGGAGCCCCCGCAGGCGGTTTTGACCGGACGCAGGACCGCGACGCTGAACCGAAGCTTCAGTGCCGACCGAAGCACCGACGACGCTTCGAAGTAGCCGTTGGCAGGCCGTGTTAACTTGTCGCTTGTGATCGACGCTTGACCGACCGCCGGGCGCGTCCGTCAGCGTCGAGCGTATGCCAGAACGTGTTTCGCCCCCAACGCTGGCAGTTTTGGCTTGGGGCTATAAATGAGGGTGTGGCTGGCCTTAGGCGGGTGCAGCACCTTGGGGACTTTGTGTCCATGCTTGAGAAGTGCTTGAGAGCCCTCCCACTCACATATGCTTGATATCGTTCATCCGATTGAGTGAGAGATCGAAGTTCTAGTGCGTTGCTTTGAGAGATTGCATCGTGTGGCACTAGGTGTTCGTGTTGCAAGCCGGTGTGCTTGTTTCTCTTGGAGGTTGCCACCTCCTAGACGGCTCGGTGGCAAGAGGCTTCGTGAAGCACGCAAAAAGAAGGTTGTCGGTGCTCGAAGAAGAGATTGTGAGAGGTTCGGTGCTCACCTCGCGGGGATCGTGAAGAGCAACTCTAGTGGAGCGTGTCATTGAGCTACCACACTTGTGTGTGTGGTTCATACGGTACCCTCTCGAGGGATTGGCTAGAGAACTCACACCGCGTGTGAGTGTCTCGATCGAGCTCCCAAATTGTGGGATTTGGCACTCGCCATTAAGCTTGAGAATCATCACCGGGTGATTCGCCAAACCGTGGAACCACTAAAGTGTTGGTCGACACAACGAGGAGTAGGGGGAAGTTGGCAAGCTTCCCCGAGACCTCGATAAAAATCACCGGTGTCATCTTGTGTCCACACTTCGCGGTGGTTTGCATTCTCTTATCTCAAGCTTTGTCATTACATTCATATATATATTGTGCTTGTGCTTGAGTAGAGTAGTTGTAACTATGTAGCTTGTGTAGCTTGATTAGTTACTTTGCTTAGCTTGTGTAGCTAGGTAATTTGAGCCTTTGGGTTAGGCGTGTGTTGCCTTGTCCATTGTGCATCTAGTGAGCTTAGGAGCTTTGTGCTTGTGCTTACTAGAATTGTGTAGGAGCTCACCCGTGCTTGAAGTACTAGTGCTTAGGTTTGTGTGACCTTGCATTAGATTTGATTAGGAGCTCAAGCTAGGCTTGTCACCTCACTCTTCTTGTGTAGGATCTTTTGTGAGGTGATTTAGAGTTTTAGTTAGAGGGGTGAAGTCTTGGCTAGACCGATAAGTTTATTTCCGCATTTGTTTTGGTTAGCGGTGCGATTAGTTTTTTTAATAGGGACTATTCACCCCCCTCTAGTCCCCATCTCGACCCTTCGGACCGCTCATGCCGCGAGTCCAAACTTGTCCCCCCTCTCTCCCTTTCCATAGGATCCAAATCAATGCACCTATCCCCTAGCTTGCCTAAATCTTTCAAGGTTCCAACTGTTCCATTAGAACTTGATGATCTGAAATCCTTAACCAGCAAGTCACCCGCTGCCTATTGGCCGATGACCTTGGCTTGGGTAGCAGCCCCCTCCATGGCTTTCGGGGCTTCATCATCCTCAAATCAGCCGCTGCCTCTGTAATTCTCGAAGGCAGAGGTCTAGGATGTTTAACATGCCCAGCTCCTCTGTCTAAAAAGAGTCAAAATTTCAATGTTATTAGCGCAACAAATTAAGAGATAATCATCTCCAAAGATTGCATTGTCAATGAATTAAAAAATATTAAAACCGTTGTGAAGCCCTTGTCAAATTGAATCCAAATGATCCAACTTTTAACATGTTGTTCCTCAAGTGATTAGCTCCAACTCCTATTTTTGGTACAACACAAGTTGTTTAACAAAAACGGAGAACACGACGCGTCGACACGATGCCGATGGAGAATAAGAAAAATTCCAAGTCCTACAAATCTGGGTTCCTTTCATCCTGAGTGCTATATTTGAGGCACTTGGATGTCGCATCATGACCTGACCCAAAAATAACATTTGTGGTACACCTCCTAATCTTCAATTGTTCTTAAAGGTGAAACTTCATATCTTGCTTCGAAAATATACTTCCACTTTGGTCAAAGCAGCAACTTGATAACCCTCAAAAATAGGGTTTAGCCCAAACAAGGTATTTTCTAGGCATTTGATCAACATGAACCTTTGGTAATTTTTGTTGGAGAGTACAACTAGAGTTGTTTGGCCAAGGTTACAATGTTTGTTTGATGACATAGGTTATCATCCACTTACTCGAGCTATTCAAGCAAGTGTAAGAATTATCATTCCATGTAACCTTTTTACTCCAAACAATATAAAACTTTTCCACAGATCAAGATAACCACATGTTTAAGGTAATGATCATGATAGAGTCATGTTTACCATCACTTGACCTACCATGTTTGAACTCAACCTACTGCTTAAGTGGCGATAAACATCTGGGTTGTTACAAGCGCTAGCATTTTAAATCTCATCATGCGCGCATGTTGAACCGACCTGAGCAACAACCGGCATTGTAGGATAAAATGTCGGAGATAGAGAGAACAGAACAGAGTCAGATTCTCTCTCCCGCGTCAAGGAAACAAGGGAGCTGGGGCAGAGTCTGCTGCGACAATGAATGGCCACAAGGACAGGAGGAGGATGAATGAAATTAGTCAGATACTGGGACCAACCAAGCTTATGAGTAGAGTGTTTCACGTGCTAGTCCTAGATGATCTTGATTAGCAGTGTTGCTTACTATAGCTGAGGGAGTGTGCTCTGGTTTGTAGTACGCGTGATTATCTTGAGTGCATCATACATGAGCCTTTACACCTGATACTATGGACACAAGGTTAGGGGCACGAGGTCTCCGCATCCCCACTGCATCTGCAGTTTGCAAGGACAACATGCGTCGGCGCCAGCGCGTACAACCGTAGACGCGAACGTAGTGTCACACCGCCTGTTGGAGGCAGTGGCGCCAATATGCCCATATCGGCAATGGGACGGCCGACAGCCCTAGACATGAACGCAGTGCCACGCCGTCTGTTAAGAGGCGGTGGCGCCGATATGCCCATATCAGCAATGAGACAGCCGACAACCCTAGACGTGAACGCAGTGCCACGCCGCCTGTTAGAGGCGGTGGCGCCGATATGCTCAGCACACCCAGTAAAATGTACTCAATTTACTAATTGGAGTCAAGATATAAATCTGTATTGACAGCTACTTAGCATTTACATGACATCTGTATCATCCAAGTTCGGGTACGGCTTTGTAAATATGGTATTCATCAAATATGCATCTTCTAACCATATTCTTCTCCAAATGGAAGTTCTGTCCTATGTTTTTTTTAAGAGAAAGTTCTGTAAGTACTATGTTTATACGAAGACATTCAGCAAGTCTTTTTGCACGAAAAGCCGTATAAAACCACACGTCTGACCGGGTTCACAACATGATCTGCCTGCCTCGAGTCTTGTGTGGATCATTCAAATGTAAAAACTGAGCAAGCAGAAGGCCCATAAATATCTCAAATTGTGGATTTTAAATCTGGTTTTATATGTGAGAAGGCAAGGCGCTTAATAATAACTAATAATAAGTTAAAAAGAAACTCAACTGAGGTTGCAGTATTTGCTATACTATCAGGAGAGAACAAATCCAGAGTGGCATGGCACACATATAACAATATATATAGTTATCAGTTATCGCACTGCAGACTCGAAGTGTCCAAGCTTGTCAGCTGTAATTCTATAAGTTTCCACGGGTCAAGCTGCTCTTCGATTGGGTACACCCAATAAGGTTTGCACAGTGGCCATCTGTCATTCAACAAATGATATATTTTAGAAAAGAAAAGATAAATTCAGGTGAAAGACTGCAATAAAACTACTCCCTGAAAATGTGTTAGAAAGAACACCTGCTTGGACAAGGCTTGATGTTGTCAGCAGCCAAGATCCTACCAAATAAACACACAAAAACAACAATTTACACATCTATCTATAATAATAGAATTAGAATAGGCATAGCACATGTACGCATTAACACACTGTGCTTAATGGGGATATTCTTAGCATAAGCTGTGATATTTCAAATTGGCATGGCTTGCAAGTTCAGATAGGAGAGTGTTCAAAAAAAAATGAGAGTGAGCAAAGTGGGGGGGGCAAGTGATCTGCAATAAGTTGCATGAGTTCCATGCCATAAAAAATCAACACAGATATTGAGAGCATACCCTCTTGTCTCAAATTGCCTGAGGCATTCAAGAATTACATTTCTAGGCAGGAATGGGGTTTCTTCCTCACCACAGAAGTTCATACCAAGGAAGTTACCATCGGTATCAACAAGGGGCCTCAATCCCAGCCTAGCAAACAAAAAAACAGTGACAGTGAAAAAGATGTCCACATAATGCCTAGCAGATGTAGTTCAATATGCAGTGACAGATTAGGTGCTAGCCTGACATAGTAATTTATATATGTCACGTAAAAAGTAAGAGAGATGAGCAGTGTACCTTAGTGATTTTACAGGTGGAGAGCATAAGCTCATCGCAACCCAAATTGCTCTGTTTATCAGTAACTACTCCATGTGTGGCTGTTAATCTGCCACTACTGAAAACACGCCCCACAGCTACCACCTCTCTACCAGTCTTAGGTTCCATTGGATGATAGAGATTTGCTGCACGATAATCAGGGGCAGACTATGTTGTTGACAATAGCAATGTTATAATGTAGATTATAGTATTGCAGTGTCCCATCGACACATTGTCCATTTGGAAGGTACACTTTAATCTGCAAAAGACGGGGAGTTAAATCAGAATGGCAGATGAACATACGGAGCATTACAAAATGAATGAATGGCAAACCCACCTGCAAGTTCTCAACAACTGCATTTTCATCATCCGAAGACCTGACCAAACTTGCTGATGTCAGCACACTTGTATGTAGATCGTAATCTATAAGTATGCCTGAGCATGCAAACCACCTTGTTTTCCCTATGCAGAACATATTTCAGGTCATATCATATTAGTGATTACTGAAGTGGAAACCAAATGACCAAGTCACAGTATAATCACCTTTGAATGAAGCAAGTGAAACAACATTCTGAGACAAATTTGAAGCAAGTTCCACATTGAGTTCATTCATGAAGTCTTTTCTATAGTCATCTGATTTGCAGAATCTCTCTTCAAAAGAATGAACAAGGTGCATGCCATCTAGTTGAAGAAACACAGCAAAGCACAACAGTGAGAGTTAGCATGGCTGGCAAAAGCACAAAAATGGGAAAGTTTGCAAAATCTATAGCATCTACTCACCGCAGATGGTAGTAGGCAAGGGATAATTCCAGCTGCGTAGATTGTTATGCATCATATCAACAAATCCTATGGGAAAAGGTTAAGCAGTTAGCACTTTAAGCATTGACAGAAAACAACAGCAAAGTATGTCAGAACTAAAAGATGGCAAGTACAACTAATAAACTGATGTTCTTACATATGGTAGAAATTATGGACATATAAATCAGTAAGAAACACCAGATATGTGTCAACTTACATATGATTCAGGATTTCAATATTTATATCAGCCATAAAGAAATTCACCTTGTGAAAAGAAGCCACAAGACGGGATGGGGAACGGTGTATGGGCCCTACAATAGAAAGGATGAGTCAAAGGAAATAGCAATCAGAAATCGACAAACTGGAATAGCATATATTGAAACTAGTGAATGAAAGGCAAGCTCTGTAAGATATTCCCATATGGAATACCCACAAATATGATTTTTTTGGCCCCTAGTCCCTAGGGGCTCATGCATTCCAACAAACTGAGGGATCACGATATACTGCATGTTTTTAGTAAAAATAAATAAATCTATAATTGTGTAGCATGAATCTCACTGCATATTCAATGGGGCCAATATGAGGAGTATGCGCTGCCAGGGAGCACATCTTTCTTTCTCAAGCAAGGAGAACTAGTTATATAGCTAGTAAGCCACTAATTATTTGTCAGCTTGTTGTTGGCTACTGTAAAACCGTCATCGTGTAGCCATTTCCTTAATTACAAACAATAAATACTATCCCAATAAATAAATAGTATGTTATAATTCTTAACTACGAGGTTTATATTTTTCTTACTTGCGTAGCCGTTTCCTTTGTTGTCATCCCTGCAGTAGAACATAGTATATCTGTTATAATTGCTGCAGAGAAATACTATCCCAAAAGGCAGGAAGTCACATGCTAGATTATTAGATAAAGAAGAGTTTAAGGATACCAATGAAAATATGTTCAAATAAGTTTGTACGAAGTATCCTATCATATTTAGGCAACCTTTTGTTGAAACCATTCTCAGTGCTGGGACACAATGGGACAATGATGCTAACACGTGGTAAGTTACCATGTAAGATTTGTGCTTATTTAGTCAAATAGGCAGGAAACCAGAATACTGAAGAAGGAATAAACATATGCAAAAATGCAAATCAACTGCAAATGATAACAACATTACAGGTCTTCAAATGCAAAAATTATGTGCCCTGAAATCTATTTCGTGTATAAAACATGAGCAGAAACTTCAAAGCGTCTAAGATTTTAAAAAACTCTCTACCTCTTATTACAAGAATATTGTTACATAAAACATCACGAAAGGCAGCCTCGACATGCCTTCTATATTTACTCACTTCTGTTGACATTTCTGCTCAATGAAACTAACAAGATAAACATGGCAGATAGATTAAAGGGGCAGCAAACTCGAGTATGCAAGCACAAACATGCATATATATAAGCCAGTAGGAGAAGCTAATAACATACCCAAACATCCCAAAACTTTTCAAGCATTTGAGAATTATACTCCTTGGAAGGAATGGTGTTTCTTCCGCACCATAAAAGTTCATGCCATGAAAGTACCCATCAACATCAACAAGGGGGCCTCAATCCCAGCCTAGCAAATAAATAAATAAAATGGCAATTAACAACTGCTACACTGGAAGAGAAACCTGCCAATGCCTTGAAGTAAATGAAATGAACAATTAAGGCGCTTTATACTCATACTCGATGCAACCATCTGTTACCAACATCATGTACAAATAAAAAAAATGTACCTTACTGATTTTACAAGTGGAGACTAAGATCTCTTCATGATCAAATATGCTTGCCGTGTCCTTCACTAACCCGCTTGTGGCCATCAATTTTTTGGAGTTGTAAACACGACCCACAGCAAACACCTTGCTGCATGACGCCAAGTTGCACTTGGTGGTCAAGGCGTGCCACGGGAAGATGGGCGGTCTTGATATTGACAAGGAGGAGGTTGTAATCCAAATCATAGTCTCCCAACCATCCATCCATATAGTCTAGGTAATAAGAGTTCACTCTAATCTGAAATGACCAAATCAGACATAACTAGTACTGTGAATGAACAAATAGAAGGTGTAAAGCATGACTAGCACCACCAACCGACAAGTCATCTTCAATCCTGTTTTCATCGAGAAGATCTGATCAAACTTGCTGAGGTCAGCAAAGTTTTGATGTGCGGCTCAGATCTTATAACTATGCCTGAGCATGCACGTAGCATCACATCTCCTTCACATGATCATAATTTCAGTTATTCATTAATGATGATCCAATAAGATGTGGAAACTAATGAGAAGACACCAATTCACCTTTAAATGAAGCAATGGAGAAAACTTTGTCAGACAACTTCATAGCAGCTCTTTTGCTGATTTCACTCCAGGCACCTTGACCAGAATCATTTGTATCACCAAATTCCCCATCAAAACTATCAACCTGATCCATGAACACTGATGAAAGAAAAAAATGTATATATTATAATCAAATATTGAAAAGGTGGGTCTATGTGAAGAAAGGAACAATTGACACACAAGGGAAGGCCCCTCAATCGTTATTCATATTGTGCAATTTTTGCTTCTTACTTTCACTATTTTCTCCACCGCAACTATCTTCTTGCTTATATTTCAGCATCCTCCAACCTGCAGCAGAAGAACAGTAAGAAGAAATCATGTCATGGCCATGAGGCCGAACATTTTATTTCACAAAAGGAGGCCAAACGTTGTCATGAATGCTACACCAAACAATCCAAGTGCAGTTACATAAACATAAGGTTATTCAAGCCTGATTCAACCTGTACAAGTTATTCTCTTTTTCATCTCATTTTGCCTATTAGGAACTAGTGTGTGTTCTCATGAAAGGAGATATTCTGGCTGAAGTTGACACCAAATGGCCTGATTGTGTGCTCCAATCTATCAAAATCCTTGCCTTCCATTGCAAGGATTATAAGAGGATCAGTTATATTACCATGGATCCAAATTTTGGTCGAGACAAACTGTAAAAGACTCATTAGGTTCAGGCAGCTAGTTGCAAGTCAATCCCAAACCAATTCTCAACTTTCACAAGTTTAACAGAAACAACAACTACCACTTAAATACTACTAACACAATCAAATTACCACTAGAGAAAAGAATTACTACCTACATTAAAATCTGAAAATGACAATCACACCAAAATCAACTGAGACTAATCGTTGCGGTAGCTGAAGAAGAGCCCAATGCAACCAAAATAGAACAACATATGAATTAGATTAGCATGCCACCATGGAGCCAGACAATCAGATACTAACTTCTGGGGAGACCTAAGGCTGGATTTATCAGCAGCTAAAAGATCTCACAGGCAAAACTAGGTAAAATTCGAGGGCAATCCATCCGACGGGATTAGGGTTCTTACTAGAGCCAATTCGCCTGTCTCCGCGCCTGGGCGGGCGGGGGGCGGCGAGGGGGCTAGATGAATTCCTTCGGGGTTGCGGAGACCGGACTACCCTACGCCCACCCTATGGTGCAATAATATTCTCTATATCTATATCTATCTCCGCCCCGCTCTGCTCATCCGAATCGGGGAAAAAAAAAAGGAACGCGTGAGATCTTGTCGGTGTTCGACACGGATGGGATGGCCGCATCGCGCCCTCGGAGCTGGGCGTCCTCAGGGGAGGGCGCCCGCTTGCAACTTCCGCTCACGCCGGAGAGGGAGCTGGCGCAAGCCAGCTAGCTCTTCGCGACGGAGGTGGGAGATGTCGACGAACCAGAAAAAAAAATCGACCTTTGTCCCCGAGATTCGAAGCACGGCGCTCCCAAAACATCTCAAGGAACCAAAAATCTGGTTTGATTTGTGGAGAAAGCGAGCAAAGATTCCACCTTTCTTCTTGCAGCAGCTCGGATCTGGGGAAGGCAGCAATGTAGCCGCAGCAAGGAACGAGAAAGATGGCCCGGAGATCCAAGTTTCTCTGGCTCCGCAGCTCAAAAGATGAAATCTTCCAGCTCAGAAAAAAAGATCAAGGAATCCCTGCTCCATCTCCCTGCTCCCCAGGAGCTCCAGATCTCCCTCACTCTCTGCACGCTGTGGAGTTTTGCTTCCAGGCTCCAGCTCCATCCCTCTCCCACTCTCCAGTGCCCAAAATATCTTCTTCAGTGCCTCTCTGACTCTCACACTCTTGTGAATGAATTCTGTGCGCTGTTTGGCAGTGTGGGTCTGTGTGAGGGTGTGTGGTTTTGACAGGCCATGAAATGAAAAGCACGTTTGGGCAAGCTTTTATTTTCTTTACCTGAGATTTCACTTTCTAACATATTGGTAATAGTATATTTTTAGGAGTAGTTTGTGTTACGTTGATCTCATAGGGCCCAGCCCAACGGGCTGGCCCATCCCCCTGGTCGACCCCGATCGAGGCATCTAACCCCACCAAATTAGTGGGCCTCGTCGACCTTGCTAATAAATAGAGGTGAGGGATTGGTGGCGGGCCCAATCTCCTTGGTTAGCCCTGATCAGGGGCATCTAACCCTAATGGTTAGTGGGCCCCGATCCTTCTAGCTAAATAATAGAGGTGGGGGACTGGCGGCACTACTGACGAGAGTTACGACAAGTTAGATGGTTGCCATTTCCCCTCACCGTCTTTTCCGAGGACTCCACCAATCGGAGAGCGCAGCCAGTGGCGGGAAGTTCCACGACCGCCGCCACCGAAGGGAAGACCGCGACGCGGATGAACTCCTCCACTGACGGTCCAATTCTTTCACCTTTTACTATTGGTAGTTGATTAGCAGTTGTAATCTAGTACTACTACTTGTCATTATTGTTGTTGTTCCCTAATCCGATTTACTGCTAGAAAGATCCTCTAATCCTATCAATGGTATCGAACCAATCTAGTATGTAGATCGGGTTTTTAGAATGATTTACAAGAAAAGCTCGAGAGAAAGGGGGAATGACTCGATCCGTTTTTTTTCGGATCGGGGTTTTCCTAACCTTAAGCACGAGCAGAGATGGGGAAGAACTCAATTCTTCGCCGTTGCACGAACCCAAGCATAAGGAACCCGCCGGAGTCGGGACACCGGTGCGTCGCGGTCGCGAGAAAGGAGAGACATCGTCGCGCCGATCGGAAAACCCGCCGCCAGCGGACTACGAAAGCGGGCGGCTGCGCCGGTGGACGCCGGGCAACGGCGAGAGAGCAATGTGCCTCCGCCATGCCGCTAGCATGGGCGCATGAAGCCGTAGACAACGGGGGAGCAAATGGTCCTTAACGTGTCCGGGGACTATGACTCGGAAGCCAAAGGCACTAGGGCGCCGCCATAAGGTCGCTCGATGGCGGTGTGCTCGGCCGGGTGAGCACACGTCTCGGCGAGGGCCGCCCGGCGGCGACGGTGGGCCTTGATGCAAAGTGCCGGGAGCGCCGCCGCCTTGGCACTGCCATGTGTGGTCAGAAGAAGAAAGAGCAAAGAAGAAGAAGGAAGGAGTGAGGTCCGGCCGGACGGGGCGCCCTTTCCTCGTCGAGCGTGGGGTGGGTCGGCAGGCCGGCGTGGAGCACCGCAAGGCGTGAATGCGGCCGGCGGGGGGCTAGGGCGAGGCGCGAGGAGAGGATGGGAAAAGTCCGCTCGCTTTTGGTCCCGCGAGATCCACGGAGAGTCAAGGTCGGATACAACCCTAGGCATGATCAACGGATGGGAAAAACGCTACCGTTTAATGGGCCCGCGAGTTATTCCGCCCATGCGGGCGAGATTCGATGTGCCATGGGGCCGCATTCGCGCCAGGCCGAATGGTTCGCAAGCAGCCCAATAAGGGAAAGAAATGTTTTTCCATTTTAGCTTGAGAAACAAAAAAAAAAAGGCTAGGCTACCGGGCCTTCTTTGGACCGACATACAGTTTTGGGCCGGCTACCTAGGCTACCTAGCGCGAACAAGAAGGCCGCGGGCCGACTCGCAAGTTGGGCCTTTTAAGGCCGGATATGTTATAATGCATAGTAAAGTTTGAGCTTTAGTTTTTTCCATTTAGTTGTATTTTTCGAAGTATTTATGCAAGGATTTATGATCATTACATGGTTAGTTTTAAATCTCTACTTAATTTACACCAAACGTGTTTATTATTTGGAGAGTAAGATTATCATTTACAGAGCAAGATTAGCAAGTAATGCTTCTCGAAAATAGCAAGTTATTCATGTTTCATTTAGCAAAGTAATTATAGTTTATTCTCTTATTAAATTGAACCAATGAGATATTTATTTTGAGAAGCCGAGATTTAAAGCTCAAGAAATTTAAGCACAAGAAATTTTGTGATGTTGCTATTTTTGACCAACGTTAATAATAGCAATATTGCAATTTTGAGATTAGCAAGTTGTTTTAATTTTTACGCTGCAAAGATACTCCAAAGATTCTCTTATTAAATTGAACCAACGAGATATTTAATTTGAGAAGTTGAGATTATAAGCACAAGTAATTCTTGTAATGTTGTTATTTTTTGACCAACGTCAATGATAACAATATTGCAATTTGATTGAGAAGCTAAGTTTTTCAAGCACAAGTAATTTTGTAGTGTTGCTATTTTTTGACCAACGCCAATAATAGCAATATTGCAATTGTAAGTTTTCAAGTTTACAAGATTGAAGCAAGTTATTTGTATATCTTGATTTTAACCAACGTTAAATTAAGATGTGCGCTTATTTCTAGTAAGAATTCTCGATGTTCGATAATTATTTCGTATATCACAAAGAAAGATCCATAAACTCTTTTATGTTGTTTTCCTTTGATGGAGCAACAGTTTGAGTCGTTGAGCAATGCCTCGATGGGCGACAACTCTTCGAGAGCACAAAGTATCTCGAAAGCAAGTTTCCAAGCTACAAAGAAGCTCGTTAGTGCGTGTGGTGCCATGAGTATGGGCATTGGAAGAATAAATGCCCTAAGTTCATGGAACATCAGTAAGAAAAGGAGGATTCCAGATGGAATGACAATCCTCAAAGATAAGAAAGACAGATTAAGGTGGCCGGCTCAAGTCCAAGCTATAGCAAATTTATCTCTCTAGTATTAGCTAGTGGTTTTCACATTTCGGTTATATGATGTCGCTTATGTTTCCTAAGCTAGAAGTTTGATTTAGCTTTGAAGTATGTGAATTGCCATGTTGCGCAAGTTTATTGTAAGCTACGCTTTGAATTCTAGTTATTTTGCATCAACGTGTAAATAATTAGAAAGCAAGAAAAGAAAGAGATTCGAATGTGCAAGCAAGAAAAGAAAGAGAATTGATTCCTCATCGAAATTATGGTATTGTTGTTAAGACCATATTTCGAGGGGGAAAAAAACGCTTACGCTAAGAATCAATCCTCCCACCACAAGAAAGGAGCTAAGCGAAGCGGGAATACTAGAATTGATTCATATGTGAACCTTTTCTAGTAACATTTGTGAATGGTTTTTTATTACTTCATTACATTCACGGATGGATACTCTCGTTATGGATAAATCTATCCAAATCAAAGAACTTTAGGAATCGTTAGATAAACCTAAGATATTCAAAGCTAAGTTGATTGAAAGATCAATGTAATAAGATCATGATGTGGGGGAGTATTGCTCGGCATACCCCTTATGGATAGTTTTCTAGACCTATTTGCAAGGTACCTTACGGAACCCGGCATAGTTGCCTGCGATTCTTCACGCCTGGGAGCCTCCGGTAGAATGAATTGCGTAAAGGCATAAAGCAAGATTAGCTACGTTGCCGGTTAACTAATGGATAGAGGCGTTAAAAACCACTTTGTTCACATAATTAATCGTGCGACAAGCAAGTCGGTGCGCAAAACACCACATGAGTTGAGAACGGGCAAAGAACCCTTACTCCATTATATGAGTTTTGGGGATCCCCGACGGAGGGAAAAGTATTTAACCCAAACAAAGAAAAGCTAGATACAAGGTAGTAAGCTGCCATTTCATTGGTTGTCCAGAGAAATCAAAGGGATATCATTCTTGTTATCCAGACAAAAGCACCAAGTTTGTAGAATCAAGACATGCTAGTTTTCTAAAGCAACAATGATCGGGGGAGCATGGTAGCATAAGAAAATAACCTTGAGGAGAAGGGGCATTCATGCCTACTCCGATGGTGCAAGAGCCCTATTTTATGCTACATTTGTTCTTTGAATCCACATCACAAGACACTGCGTGGTTGCAAAGATCTGGCCGACGGTTCGCCTATTGGCAATAGCGACCGATAGTTCGAACCCCGCCCTTCGGAGCCGAGTGAAGTTTGTTATCGGCGCAAGAGCAAAGCAGTAGCCTCAAAATGAATAGTCCCAAGTGAACAAATTGCTAGTTACAAAAGCCTTCTATCTGATCGTAAAGAGCTTAGAAATCTTCAATTTCGGATAACTACATTGTCTATGAATGCGAAGAAGTTCGGATGGACGGTAATCCCACTTAATTTGAAGAAGCACGAGAAGCGCCAAAGCATCTAAGTGGCATAAAGCCATGGAAGATGAATTGAGATTCATGAGCATTAGTGAAGTTTGAGAACCGAAAGAAATTCCAAATGGAGCCAAAACAAGAGATTACAAATGGGTCTACATGGTGAAATGTGACTTCAAAGGGAATGTAGAAAGTTTTAAGGCGTGACTTTTGGCAAAGGGGGTTTACCCAAAAGAAATAGAGAAGAAAGGATTCTTTCAGGATCATAATAGCTCTAGTAGCAAAGTTTGATCGAGAATTACGTCAAATGGAGACGAGAAGAAAAAGAATACATGACATGGCCGAAAGGTTTTGTTGTGAAAGATAGAGAAAGAATAAGATGTCGCCTAAAGAAATATGTCTACGGACTAAAGCAAGCGACTAGATAATAGAATTCGAAGTTGGGTTTTAAAGACGAGTTGAGGACAACCGCATGTATGCAAAGCTTAAGAATGGGAAATACATTTTCCTAATACTGTATGTGGATGACATTCTACTATCAAGTAGTGATGTTGCTCTACTGCGAGAAACCAAAAGGGTATTATTCTCAAGTTCGGATATGAAAGATATTGGTGAAGCCTATTTTTGTTTTGGGCATAGAAAATCACCGAGATAGAAGTAAAGGGGTATTGGGATTGTCCCAAAAGCCATATATAGAGAAAGTTTTGAAGAAATTCAGTATGCATAAGTACAATTTTTCACCCGCCTATTGTCAAAAGTGACAAATATGGGGGCATCAATGTCCCAAAGAATGAGTTTGAATGCGATCGCATGAAAGGAGTTCCATACGGTTTAGTTATTGAAAGTTTACTGATATAAGTAAGTGTGCACACCACCCACTGCACCTAGTTTTTGTAACCAAGTCGCTTAGCGATATATCAAAGTAATCCTAGTATGGAACACTAAAGTCTAGTAAAGAAAGTCCCGAAATATTATGCAAGGTATGAAAGGCTCATGAAGATCCGGACGCCTACGGATGGTAGGATATTCGATTTTGAGTACGCGAGAAATGAAAGAAAGTTCAAGTCGAGCCATAAGTCAAGTGAATTGGGACAGATGAATTGGCTTAAGAAATTTATACCTAGTTTAAAGGTGGTTGATGGCATCAATGAACCACTAAAGTTGTATTATGACAACGAGCTAGCAATAATATATCTTCACAACAATAAGTCAAGCAAGGCCACCAAGAATATTGTCACAAAGTTTTGTTGTGAAAGATAAAATCCGGGATCACGTCATTAGTTTTTGAAGAACATAAGCACGAGAAAGATGCTAGCGGATCCGATTACAAAAAGGATTATTGCCCAACATGTTCGGAGAGAACGTGTAACGGGTATGGGTTTAAGGGAAAGCCCGTGATTCCCGGATAGCAAAAGGGCACAAGGCGAGAATTCATCTCTAAAACGTAAAGGTGCTTGTAGTTGTCGAGTCTAACGGTTATGACTGTGGACGACGAAGCATGCTCAATGCATCATTTTGTAAAGGGGTGGGTTAACGGCGTAAGACGATAGATGAGATCAAGGGGAGAATGTTAGGTTGATTTCAAAGGGGCCCGGTAACGGCGAAAGGTGCTTGTAGAACATCACAAGAAACACGCTAGAACATCGCAAGAAACACTAGAACATCGCACAAACACACTAGGAAACCGACTATTTTCAACCCGAAATAGCCGGGATTTAATAGAACATCATAAAAACACGCCGAAACATCGCAAAAACACGTTAGAACATTGCATGAAATACAATAAAACATCGCATAATAATAATAAAACAAACCTGAAAAAATAAAAAATATAAAAACTAGCACAAACCTGAAAAAAAATGCACGGTGCACGGACATCAAAGGAAAAAAAAAAAAAAAATAAAGATAAAAATAATAATAACAAACCACATAAAAACAAAAATGAAAAAGAAAAAACAAAATAGAAAAAAGAATTAAATAAATGTAAAAAGAAATAGGAAGAAAAAAAAGCGAAAAGTGCTACGAAAAAAGAAAAAAAAATAAAATAAATGAAAAAAATAAAAAGAAAAGAAAAAAAAAAAAAAGGAAGAAAAATAGAAAGAAAAAAAACATAACAAATAATCTAATGAAAGAATAAATAAAGGATATAAAACCAAAAAAAAAAAAAGAAGAGAAATAAATAAAGAAAGAAATCAAGAAAGAAAAAAAGAAAAGAAACGACCACTGAAATGGCCAAGAAAGCTACATAAATTACTTTCAAAAAAAAAAAGCTACATAAAAAGAGGAGAGAAAGGCGTAGTACGTTTAGCCGAACTTCTGTTTAGCTGGGCCCAGTTGAAATGAGCAAGAGGCCTGCTTTTTTTTTTTTTTTTTTTTTTTGAGAAAGCAAGAGGCCTGCTGGGCTGCAGCTTGAGAGGGGGACGAGCTGGGCCGGTACGATTAGGTGGCTTTCTACTGGATTTCCGCAATTGGCGGCCCACTGGCCTGTACCGACTTCCCGACCTTTAGTTGGGCCACTTCCAGTGCAATAGAACCTTCTCTTTGTTGTTCCCCAAGAAAGCACTCACATCTGGAAACTATCGTGGAGTCTATCCCTATTAATTGCACTGCCATGTAGGCGTTTTGATGATGTGGCAGAGGAGAGAGAGGAAAAACATGGATACGACGTCTATGATAGACTCGACGTCTACGCGTGAACCGAGGCGCTCGTCTCGCCCTCGCAGATCCCCTGCGGCTGCCCCTCCTGCTCGCCGTTTCCGCAATCAACATCCCGAGGCCAAGGCGCACCTCCGCAGCCCGCTCCCATGGCCGGGCCGCCGTCATCTGCTGACCGGGGCGCCGCTCCTGTGACCTCCGCAGTCCGCTCCGTGGCCAGGCCATCAGCGGTCGCTGCTGACCGAACCGGGACGGGACCTGGCGTGAATGAGTCCCGATGCCACCCAGCCGTGGCGCCCCTCAGCTGCCTCCGCCGGCGACTCCGCCACCTGAATCGACCGGCCCTGCCGTCCGCTATATGTTCTGTTCGTGAGAAGGAGGAGGAGGACAAAAATATAAATAGAAGCTTTTTCTTAGGTCCAGTTGCAAAAGTGCAAGACTCATAGAAAAGGTGGGAGGACCTATTTCATTTTGGAGAAAGTGCAAGGGTCCTGATGCAAGATGTGTTTTCCTTTTCCAGTAATTTTTTTTCCATCTACGTTGCTTCACAATTAATTTTATGTAGCCATGTTAATCATGCTTGACATGATAGCGTGTATGATCAGTTTAAATTGGGTGGTTCTGCCATAGTGGATCACACGATGATATGCCACATTTGATCATCTTTTTTGTTAAGTAATAAATATCTTTTTTATCTATAGAAACCGCTATTACAAAGTATGACGTGGGGACTATGGTTTCTTACGGCCGAGTTCGGGGATAGACTACATGATAGAGTCTTTACACCGTGAAGTGCCCTAAAAATAACTTCTCCTTGTTTGTTCTCTCGATACAGAGAGTGTCTTACTGTCTTTTCTTATTTTTCTCCCAAAAGATAACCAAGTGCCTCCACTACCTCCGTGACGAACTGACGACATTGCCACTTTCTGCGTAGCTTAGTTGTGAGGTGGGAAAGGACAAACAAAAATTGTGACGAGTACTGTCAGCACATCATCAGATATATAATCTCCTCAGCTCAGATCGATAGAAAGGTGGATCTGATCCATCGATCGGCAAAGATTTGATTTTCTCAAAGCCGCAAATCTTGAAGAATTGTTGTCCAAGCGGGTAATAGGGGCAATTGTCCACCAGATAGAAAAAAGCATGAAAGACATGCACTACCCAGCAGGCAGCAGCAGCTGTGATACCACAGTTCTTCCATTTATTTTGCCAACATTTTCGGGGACACCAGATCATGCATGGCCACACTGACACCATTTTTTTGTTTTTGACAACAACACACTGACACCATTAATTTCCTGTTGGATTATTGCAGTTTTTAGAGGAAGTTAGCATGTGTGGGTGGTTCTGGTTTTCGTGGGATGCATTGGAGTATTTGATTAGGTGGGTCTAGAGTCCATTAATGTTTCGTGTTTGGTTTTTTCACTTAAACCCTCCCACCTAGATACACACGGGTGGAGGGATTTAAGTAAATAAAAACCCAGAAATGGATCCAGATACTATGGCTTTAATTGAAGGTTGCATAGTTTGCACACGAAACTGGTTGCACATGATATGTTGCCGTTGTGGTATAACCCGATAATGAGTCAAATATTCTATTCCAAGCACTTTGCCAATGTTTTATTGATCTTGAGACTTCTGCCTTTGGCACCAGCAAAACATCGAATGGCCTCTTGTAAATTCTCTCTTACAAACACAAAGTGTAATATTAATGCTTGCCCGATCTCTTTTTTCTTACTTTTGACACGCACAAATGCAAATTCCTCTGCTTCTGCTAGAATTCAATCAGGACGTCAATCATCAGAGATTCAGAGATGCCCTCCTTTTCCCTAATATATATGTGGTCCACTCAAAATTTCCGGATTCCAAGCTAATTTGATGTTTTGAACACCACACCTATCATTGGGCATCAATGGTAAATTTACACAGTAAAAAAATTGTGTCCCCTTTCCTTTACACAACTAGGTGAATTCCCCGCGCGTTGCTGCGGGTATGCAACACTACTACAAAAACCTACTAAGAGGGTGGTCGCCATTTTGATTAGGGCGGCTCATACTTTGAGCCGCCCCTAATGTGTGCACAAATCCGGCTGGGAACAAACCGCCCCCTAGTGAGGTCACATTAGGGGCGGCCGATGTTACGAGACCCCCTACTATTATCGTGGGCGGTTCAATCACCACCGCCCCTTATCAGTGAGTTCACACAATAGGGCGGCTCTATATTGAGCCACCCCTACGATTGGGTTGCGAATTTTAAAAATGAGACACTAAAAATTAAAATTTTGTAAATCGACCTCGGACGGAAAAACTTCCTAAATATGAAATGTAGATCTCGAAAAGTTATGAAACTTTGTAGTTGACCATTTTTAGTTCGAAATCATCTTGTCATGCAAAAGTCGTGTTCAAATGTCTCAAATTTGAAATTCAAATTTAAAATCGACCTCGGACGGAAAAAAACTTCCTAAATATAAAATGTAGATCTCAAAAAGTTATGAAACTTTGTAGTTGACCACTTTTTAGTTCGAAATCATCTTGTCATGCAAAAGTCGTGTTCAAATGTCTCAAATTTGAAATTCAAATTTAAAACGACCTCGGACGGAAAAACTTCCTAAATATGAAATGTAGATCTCGAAAAGTTATGAAACTTTGTAGTTGACCACTTTTTAGTTCGAAATCATCTAGTCATGCAAAAGGTGTGTTCAAATGTCTTAAATTTAAAATTCAAATTTCGTAAACGACCTCGGACGGAAAAACTTTCTAAATATGAAATGTAGATCTCGAAAAGTTATGAAACTTTGTAGTTGACCACTTTTTAGTTCGAATCCGTTTAGGGCCTCAAATAGTCAATTTACACTCGGATTTGTATAATATATGAGGACGCGGAATGGGATATGGACACATACAAGTGTGTAGCGCAGAGTGGAAGGGAGGGTCACGCCTTGAGAGCTCGAGGTCACGGGTTCGAATCTTGGATTTCGCAACATTTGCAAAAAGTTTGAAAAAATCACCATGTGTAGGGGATGTGGGTGGCTAGCCGATGGGATCCTACCTCGATTAAAAAAAAAATTGTTTTTTTGAATTTTGAAAATGCAAAACCTGCGATTCACATTAGGGCGGCTCAAACAGGAGCCGCCGATGTGTTCACATTAGGGGCGGCTCGATAAATCCCCTAAATGTGGAACCACATTAGGGGTGTTTTATTAGGGGTGGCTGGAGGAGCCACCCCTAATGTGCATCTTTAGCCGCCCCTAATGTGCATGCTCTGTAGTAGTGCAAGAGAAACAAAAGACTGTGTTTTTAATCTCCCGTCAATCAAATATATATCTTGATAAAGAAAATGCACATATATATGTAAAATGATGAGACATCTAACCTGTAAAACAAATTTTGCAGATTCATGGGTACTCGTTTGGTCTCTAGAATACCGTAATTGTTGCTTAAATTACTATGTTATTAAAGGTACAGATGTATAACAAATAGATCTAACGAATCAGTTATGGGATCATATGAAAATAACCATTGCATGCCATGACATAGAAAAAATAATGAATAATCACAAACGACATTAATTGTGTCTTGTTAGGCGTGGTTGCATGCACTCTTAACTGCCGCCCCTAAAAAGAAGAAGAAACAACCACGACATTAGCTCACGGCTCGTCCCTCGCGTCGTCAGAAGTGGGAATGAATGACAGCTTCTCATCCGCTCATTCTTCTTCACCCACGAAATGGCCGTTCCGCGTATAGGACCTCTCCTGTCTGTTCATATCCCCATCCGGGGTTGGGGAATGGGGACGGAGGCTCCACCGCCGGCAAGGGTACTGCGGGCAGAGCGAGGGGGAGTGATGGACGAAGCTCAGAAGGCATCACACATGTGAACGGATGGGGCAACATGCAACGTCGCTAAGCGGGCTAAACCCAGCGGAGTTCCATCTTGGTTATCCAGTGCACGTGCTCGCAATAGTCCAGGTGAACGCGACGACTTCCCGCTGGAGAACTTGCGACATATATGGTTGAGCTGGGAGAAGCCGATGAAGGGAGCGTGATGCGATATGGCCGGGGCTGCTGGGCAAGATATATATGACCGCCGGGCAGCCGAGTTTTAAACTCGAGAGCGGCGTTCTACATGCATTTGGCGTTATGCATGCATTTGTTGTGGCAGTTTCTGTGGTGTAGGAATGCACGCTAGTGGTAGACGAATTGATGTGGGTTGTGGTATAGGAATCGATGGTGGGAAATTCTAGTGGAGCACTCAAAGGCGTGCGGTGGGATTGAAAGGTCACCATCGAACTTGGCTGCATGTTAGTGAGTTGCGGATCGAACTTGGCTGCATGTTAGTGAGTTGCGGGAGAGCTATATTTCAGTTACTACTCACGGGAGCCAATCAGGAGGCTGAGAACTCCCAAATAAACCCCTAGTAGGGGATAGTCTTATTGGTGTTTTAGATTACACTGTCCACCAGGAGCTCTCACTTTTCACGTAGCTGTAGTTCCTCTGCTTTTGTTTCACTTTCACTGCTTGATTATTACCACCTTTTACTGCAAACCCCAGTTTTCATCAGCACCTTTGCAACCATGAGTGGAACTAAGGAGAGTCTAAAGAATCTTGAACAGATTAGTACTCCTGAATTAGCACTAGTCTGAACATCATTAATCAATCAGGATGCACTCATTAGTCATGATCAATTAACATCATCTTTGGATCAGGAATCAGGATTATGACACAACCCTACCCCTTCCCAGACTCCGTTGTTGGCCACCTAGGACATTAGCAAACACAAAAGGCAAAAACAAAAAGAAATAAATAAATTAAAAAAAAAACATGTCTTCCAGCACAAGACTTCACCGCAGCATATCAGATCAGACCATGCCCGGCTTCCTGACTCCGTTCAGCAGGCGAGGGAAAGGCTCCTCGAGAGGCTCAACAGTGTTGACCTGTCAGGAAGAGGGTCCGCTCCGCAATCAACTCTTGGCGCGTCATACTGCTTCCAGCACATAATAATCTGACAATGTACATTCACAAAATTCTATCTATCCTTTGTTCATTGCAGGCAAAAGACATGGCCCTCGGAAACATTCTGGGCTGGACTAACTCGCCCAGCCGACGCATGTGTGTCCACCTCTTCGGACAGCATGCTGGGCAGTCTAACCAATTGCTTCCAGCCTGCTGGTGAACCCACCATCACAGCTAGCAAGGTTGACACGACGGAGCCTGTCATCGCTAACGCAGATGAGTGTATGCTGATCACAGTGTTCCCCAAACTGGTATCTGAGCTTGAGGAATCAGCCGGCGTCTAGGCGAGGCGGCGTCTAGGATTGGAACTGAATGAGAATGACAACATGTCCAAGGCAACATGTCCAATTGCTAGCTCTACGTGCAGATGGCGATTAATGATGTCCTTAATCGCCCTCGCGATTAATGATGTCCAAGACAACATGTCCATGACAACATGTCCAAGGCAACAGTGTTAACAACATGCAGCAGTTTAATAGGAGGATTGGAACTGAATGAGAATGATAACATGTCCAAGGCTGCAGATTACGGTTACTGAACTTAAGCTTAGCCATCTGGCGCTGCTCACCCTTTGCTGTAATAACTACTAGTACATGGTTTTCCCTTACCCGTTGAGGTAGTACTTGGAGTACTGAACTTTGCGGCTTCAGCAATATAGTGTGGTATGGTATATGTGTGTGTATCTAATCTATCCATACTCACTGGATGCTGTGTATAACTGGATATTTTGCATCTGTGTGATACCATCAGAGAAGCAATAAAGTGGCTAATGCTACGCTGCAGTATAGTTATGTTCCATGGAAGGTCACGTTGTGCCTTTGTGCAGTTGTTGTGCTCTACTACACTGTTGTTTTTGGATCCCGTTAAACTGCTGCAGAGAAGCTCATCGCTGCAAGTTGAAGCGGAATCTGGTTCTGTTGAGAGATGCCTGCATCCAGTTTGGTTCCCAAAAGGCAGAAACGGTTTCAGTAACAGAATTGGTGCCCATGGAGCATCAGTGAGCGAAGCGCGATCGTGGTGGTTCACTTGTACTTGTCTTCTCGGAGGAGAAGGCGTGGATGGACAGCTCAGAGCTCCCAAAGCAATTGGACTGGAGAGGCCGCCGGCCGTTGTTGGGCTTTGCCGCCGCGCTAGAGTCGGGCCCTAATTGAATGTGGCCCATTTGTTGCCGGAGTCCAAGAGACGATGGACCCCGTTAAACATGGAAGGCCCAAGCTCAAAGACTACATCTCGGCTATCAGTATCACCCCTTCGGGCCTCGGCCTCTCTTCAAACGGTCACGCCGAGTCGAACCAGTCGGTCACAGGAGCTGGCGAGCGGCGGCGGCGAGGCGAACCCTAGGCGAGGCGGCCGGCGTCTAGGCGAGGCGGCGGCCGGCGTCTAGGCGAGGCGGCGTCAGGCGGCGCGAGCGCGTGGCTCCGCACCCATCATGCAACCTACAGGGTCCGAGGGGCGGCGGCGGCCGGCGGACGGGTCGCAGGGTTCGGCGGCATGCCGAACTGCGGGAATACCCAAGGTTTGCAACTGCTCTGCTTTCGTTTGTTCTTTCAGAGTTTTGCGCTCATTGGAAGACCGGGATCTCAATGCCTTTCTAGAGTAGCGTATCTCATTGATTGACTATTCAAACCAAATCATCATTATTCACTTTATTCTCGATGTATCTTATTACCTTGTTCATAGCAGCCTCCCTGCCGGGAATGAAACCATTCTGCCTCCAGGTTGGTATGAATATGAATTTACTCACCATTTTCATCAGGACTAAAACCTTGCTCGGGGGCAGGCCCAGGACCTGGGCTGGTCCAGCCCACAAGTTTCTCATTGATTTTAGCCCATTAATCAACCGAAAAATTGATAATGGCAGCCACTAGCACTTGGCCTCTCCTGCTCGCTTTTTGCTGGGGTTGTTTGGCAGGCTGCACCGGCAGTGGCAGTGGTCAAGGCGCAACCTGCTGCCCTGCTGTCCTGCAGGGCAGCTACTGGCCTCCACAGCTGGGCATGGGTGCTGCGCAGGCAGGGCGTAGTCTGCTGTTCCGCCTTAATTTGCTACTAAGCCTGGCAATTTCTGGATACATAATTAGTATTCCGTAAGAGCACTAGTAAGATTTTTTTGCCCTTGATTACTTAGTCTCCCTTTTGTTGTGTTTCTGGGTCCTTCACTGCCTATGTAATTTATGTTGCTTTTGATTTTGTCCAGCGATGAAAGTATTTCATACTCATGGTTTTACCGTTTATTACATGGCCACAACTTTTGTATAACTCGATAAGAATCTGAACTAGGAGAACCAGAATCCCATGTTCATGGTGATGGACAAGCAAAACAATATGATATACATCATCATAGTTTGCAAACCTTATTAGCTTTAGGGACATATAGCTTTTTCTTTGGCCTCATATTGTACTGCCCTTGGATCATTTTTTTTTTTTTTGCATTTTAATTCTGTCTTTTATTAATAATATAAAACGGACCATTCTGTTTTCAATTCACAGAATGCACTAGATAAACATAACCACATTTAACATTATGTATTTCTTATTAACAGATCGAATTTGATGAGTTGCATTCAAAGATCAGAAAGTCCGTGGTTAGGATATGGGCCATAAGACCTGACCACTCCGTTACAATTTTTTCCTGCCATGATTATTTTAACTGGAAACAAGTTTTGCTATGCAATGGCACATTGTTATCTTTTCCAACTAGACCACGATACCAAGTATGAGATAGTATTTCCAGACAGTCAGGAAAGCATAGAGCTCAGAATAGAGGATTTAAAAATGACACGAAGCATTGCTGCTTTTTATATTTTTAATGAATTTGACGGCAACAAAATCAAAGCGGTCGAATTCGATCAAGTGCAACTGTCAGAAAATGAAGTGTATGGTCTCTGTTTTGATGAACGTGCACTCACACCAAGTTTTTTACGAATGGACGTATCAAGTACGTATAAAAAGTTCCAGATTTAGTTTTTTGAATTATTTTGTCTGATTTATTATATATTTATTGATTTGCTTTGGTATCTTACAACAATATAAATGATTTGTTCAGTCTTACAGCAGGCAAACACCGGTTTTTTTCATGATTGTACTGGACATACGTTTGCTATTTTTGGATCTCCGGTCTTTTACAAAAATGGTTCTTTTGCTGGCATCACTTATGCTAAGGAGTCTGGTGCCTTACTTGCTTTGGATATGGAAGCAGTTAAAGAGGTTCTTTATCCGGAAATGAAAGATCTGGTACTGTTTTACTAACAAAAATACTTACATATGACCCAATATTTCATCCGATATTTAGTTGTTTCATTTGTGCAGAAACTTCACGAGCTTTTACTGGATTTAAAAGCTAAAGGTGAAGCTCTTCAATGAAGCTCCTAATGGTAACCAACTAACCAGATGGACATTTTTTCTTCTTGGGTGTACATATGATGAACAAACAAAAATGCGCGACATTTGAAAATCCTAAACATTAACATATTCATTTTTTGAATGAGAAAAAATCCTAGATTAATTTGGATAAAGCACTGTGTGGTTTTCTACTACAGTTTTACTACCTCCTGTGACTTTATCATTGCTCACTTGGCAAATGTGTCTACCACACCTCATAATCGGCCATCCCAAAATTTATCCTTATTGCCTCAGTAATTACCTGTAACTAATGTCGCCTTCCCAATTTCACTGAAATTCTTGTGGGCAAATAAGTGAATATTTAAGGCTGAGAATTGTCATCTTCTCCTGGTTCCCATGCCTGTCCTTGCTCGCTGGTTATGCTCATTGTCTTACCTTTCATAACACCATGTCAACTATTTCCACTACTAATGTGTTTTCTGAGTTGTGGACCTTTTTTTTTTTTGATCATTTTGGTGATGGTTAGAAGTTAGATATGTTAGCTTTGGTAACTTTTAGGTGTTATAAAATTATATCCTTTATGGCATCATGCAGATACTGATAGTATGTAAGGGGGATTCTGATAGTGAGTTGAGGTATCTGAAAAGGTGGGTGTATATTGTTTATTTTGGTCAAAGGGATTCTTGTTTCATGGTCAACATAGAAAGTACAACCAATGCAGTTTTGAATAAACTTGTTTCATTTTTTATGTATTTAACTTGTGGAGACACCAAATAACATTAAGTAGTTCTTGAGATGCACTTTTTTATTATATACGTCCCTTGCGCCATTAGCTGAATTTGTCATTAAAAGCAAAGATCCGCTTATCAGTTTCGATAAGTTTTATCTAATATTAATAGTTTTTTTCTACTGGGAGAACAGTCTTTTGAGCACTGATACAATCTTGCTTCTACATTCTAACAAGGCAAATCTGGTTTGCCTCCATTTAAATAGATTATTACTTCCAAGTGTGGTCTTGCATTTGTGCTTTGAGGTTTTTGTCATGGTTCATATGTGATTTTCTTGTTTCTCTTGGAGCTTCTGTTTTGGTACTGAAATCCTAAGGTTATTAACATGCTCGTTTCTTTCTATTCTTTTTATAGGATGGGCATTTAAGAGTCTTGAGGTGGTCTGACATGGAATCTGTTTTTGTCATGCATTATTTTGATGATTTTGTCTTGTTTCAAAAGAGTTTGTTCTGTATATTTTCCCGGGGTGGTGGGGGTGATATTTGGATTCTGTAACAATAAGACTAACTACAGTCACATCCTAGTTATAACAGCGATGCGAGGTGACATTAAGATGAAGCTGACCTAGTTACAAATTGAATTTGGCAACAAGCTTAAGGTCTGACAATACCTGAATAATATTTGCTTTTAGGTGATTATATATGGAAAAATAGTATCTTGCAATACTACCTCTGTTTTTGAGGCGTTGCGGCGTTGCGCGGCGCCCGACCCCCTTCACAACGCCTAGGCGTTTGTGGCGGACGCCTAGGCGACGCCATACACACATCTATTAGGCGCCATATGATCATCTTATCTTAATATATAATGCTACTAAAATTCAGAAACAAATCATGCCTTAAAATTGCAAGTCTTAGCATGTAATACCATAACAAATAATGCTACCGAAGTGCTAGTGCACACTGTGCTATCACTGAAAAAACAGAGGAGCACCTGGGAAAGCAGAGTGCACACCCCAATATTTGGGAAATCAGAGGAGTAAAGAAGGAAAGCAGAGGAGGGAAGGAAAGCAGAGGAGGCAGGGGATATACCAGGCAGAGGTGGACTAGTAGATTGCGGACGAGCGCACTATCTATAGGCGGTCAATTTCCCCAATTTCCTCCTGCCGCCTTCTCTTTTCTTCTCCCCTTGTCCTGCATGCGAGCGCACTATCTATAGGCGGTCAATTTCCGCCATCTCGGTGGATTCCCGCGCGGCTGGGTGGACGCGGGCTATTTAGGCGCAAGCGCGGGCGATTTCCCGCGAGCCGCATAGTTTTCGCGCACCTTTCCTTGCGAATCGACATGCGGCGTCCTCAGCGTTGTCAAAGGCGTCCGCCCGACGCTAAACTAAGATTAGGCGACGACTAATTCGCCTAGGCGGACGCCATACACTGAGGCCGCGGCGTCTTCGACGCCCAGGGACTCCCGCACGCCTTGTCGCCTAGGCGACGCCTTAAAAACAGAGAATACTACCTCATGGACAATCAAAGAAAATAACTCGTGAGGAAAAATAGTAATTTTAAGTACTGAGCACAATAGTTTGGCACTGAAATTTGGCCCCTGTCCTTTGTTTATGTTCCACATCTATAAACACTTTCACTTTTATGAAGTACAGATTATGTTTCCTTTCTTCTACTTTACAACCTGAATGAAATTTTGAATCTCTCTAGAATAGTACTGCTAGTGGCAATACTGTATGGAATGGAGCAATATACTACTGCTATCCTTGAGAAGATTGTACAGTAGGGGTGTGTGGCCACCCATCCCCTGCAACACTGTTAGTACCTTTTGGCAACTGTTTACAATACCTAAAAGTAAAGAACCGCATGCATGATGTTCTTTCTATTTATTTAATCAACCATATTTTCTTGGCTTATTCCTCTGCTTGTGTGAACATGGGCAATGGGCGAACAATCCCTGTAATTGGTCTAGAAGATGGTTATGGTAACATTTATGTTATTGCAACTTGTAAATTGCTACTACTAACCATGCTCAAAATGTGCTTTCTATGGATAGGGGGAAACCAAAAGAACTAGTGCAAAGATGAATAAAAGTTTGGTCTCAGTTAGATGCTCCGGGTGGACAAATGGATAGGTACTTCTTCATTTGGATCCTGTGTATTTCAGGTTTCAATTATCATATAGGCTCATTTGTATTCAACAAATAATAGAAGGTACATGGAAAGACAACATTTAATAAGATATAGATCATTAGGTGTAGAAGCTTAGCGCATGTTGCTGTCACTTTCGTATTGGGCAGGGTACTTGAAGGGCATATGCTTTCTTAAGAATGTTTGAGAAAGAATCAAACACGCTTGGTCTTTTAACTCTAATTTGTATTGAGATGACACAAGTCTTTTAAATCTGCTGTATTACTAGGCAAATTTGAGGGCTCCAAGATCCACCTTGTTAATAGGGTAGATAAATTAGATTATTTTCTTTTGTGTTGACCTTTTTACAAGATTATTTTGTACATGAAGCTAATATTTATACTTCCTTATGATCAGGAATTTTTCTTCTATTTCAAGTAACTCGTGCGGCTATGAGTTGATGCGTCTCAGGGAGGAATATGTCAAAGCACCTATCAACCTGGCAAACACTATCGATGACTAAATTTTAAGGAATTCAGTGGTCTAGTTTTTTGTATGATGCTGTAATATGTACTGATTAGTGACCGCCCTACTATGTACCAAGACAAGTTTAGTTTGCACTGTAAAAGTACTTCACTCAGACCACTTAATTCAGACCTGTACAAGTTTAGTTATTTGCCAGAGTCAAAAGAACCATAATGAACCGGCAACCTGGTAACTACTGAACCTGTACCAGAAGGATACTCGAGCTTTTTCAACATCCGCCCGCTTAAGACTGTTGCGGCCAGTTCCCCTACATTGCAAAGGCAGCTGGCCTAGTACATTATCTTGTTTTTCTATCGAGAAGAACGAGTTATGCCTTTTGAAGATTGCATTATCGATCTGTTTTGTTAGTGTCTAGTGTCCTGTCAGTCTTCAAGATGCAATTTTAGGTAGTTTATTAACTCGATGCATCTTTACAAATGTTCTTCGGATTTCTTCCCCTGTAACCTATTCTATGTTGAATCTTTATGGACATTTTCATTTGTTAGTATTACAAAATGTGTTCCTGTATGGCACGTCGCACCAAGCTTGGAATTGTCTCTTTATTTTACGGCACATCGCACCAAGCTTGGAATTGTCTCTTTATTTTACACCTAATCGCTATAGATTGTTTTTCTTGTAGCTGGGATCGAAATATATGTTCTCAATATAAAATTTCAGAAAAAAGGGACACATTGTGTCGTGTTCATGTGTGAGACAGGATGGCTCGCTGAGCCCAGAGTCGGTACAGTATTCAGATAAAGCAAACAGTATGGGGAATAGTTGCAAGGGTGGGTAAAGTTAAACATGTTACTGTACGATTAACATCATGTACCGTTATACAGTGAACAACATCCTGGTAATTAAGTGTCCATATAAGAAACAATTCCAAGCATCGTTTTAGGTGAGTTACAATAGGACATTTTGGCATTAATAATGCATTGAAAAAGTGCATAGATTGGAAACATAGTCGAGCCTACTACCAAGAACATTTCTAGAAATATAACTTCTATACGGTGCATCCGAGACACTAAAGAACACTTGAGTGTACCAAAACATATAAACGAATGAATACTTTAGTGTTGGGACATATGGAACCAAGTGTACTCAGAAAATGTAGTAATCATGCATGAACAGAGCGCTAAAATTTGCAAACTCAGCAAGTCGAAATGTTGTGCCCCAACTTACAAACAATACTAGTATAGAGGCGCGCAAGCCGATTGCTTAGTTGGAAAAATTAGCAAAGCTGAGGTTATTACGATCTGGGTAAAGTATACAAGGAATTAAAGAGTACATGTAAGCCAATAGGAACCAAGTGTTGATAAACTTGACAAGAATGGTTTCGTGGTAATTCAGATGATCATAGATGTACTTAGATGTACTTTACATTACACTAACCATGACTCTGTTAGGCCTAACATAATACAGTATTTGTGCAATAGTGTAAATCACGAAGTAGCATTATCCCATAAAGACTAATCTAAGCATGAGCATTAACTAAAAGATTTGCTAAAAGCCAGAGATGCTTCCTCTCAAACTCTTATATGATCTGATAGTTATTTGCAAAACAAAAATTCAACTATATATAAATAAAAGGTTTCTTTGCTTGAATCAAAATGTAGTTTTCCCATGTAGCATCCATCTTCCTCTGAACAAATCAGAAAACACACTATACAGGAAATCAGTTTAACTATGTTGGTTGCCTTGGAATAGAAGACAATGACAATTTTGTTCTGAGTATATTCAATGCAGTTGTTGGTTTGTAACATACAAAAACTATGCCTTGCATCATGGATATACCATTGCACTAAGCTCTCATGTCATTGTGGCAACCTGTAGAGGCTCTATTGTTGTAGAGAATGACCAAATATCGACTGATGTATGAGGATGTTTAGTTCCAACCATACTGGAAGCTGGATTGGCCTTTGACGCGGGTGCATCAACGATGATTACTGGTACAGAAGCTGAAGTAGAGGTCAACTTAGGTACTCCCTCCGTTCCAAATTGTAGTTCACTTTGGCTTTTCTAGATTCATTTGTTTAGCTATGTATCTAGACATAGTGTATAACTAGGTGCATAACAAAATCAATGTATCTAGAAAAGCCAAAGTGAACTACAATTTGGAACGGAGGGAGTATTTATTATCTGCTGTTGGTAGAGCCATAGGAGCCTTCAGCCTGCTTGGGAACCTTGGTAAACGTCACTGGAGATGTCCATCGAGGACCCTGAAGTCTGAACCATCCTCTGCAGAGGTACACATGATGACTGGCCTGTAGCATATGCAGGTTGATTATAGAGATAAATTAGTCCGTGGAGTAATGTACATGTAAATAGCAGCCACAGAAATATGTACATGTAAATAGCTGAGTACTGATTCGTTGGATGGCAAAATATTTTAGATCAAATAAACGTGTCTTTGTTATGGAATTCTGTCATGGAGAAGAACTATCCGCTTCTTAATTAGTGGTTGAAGAATGAATCTAGACTCAGCAATATGTACATGTCTGGGACTATCTGACTGATGGGAAAACATATATGGCACCCAATAGCGGACTAAATATTAAAAACAAAAGTAGTCGTGGTCAATTTCCATACACAACATAGGAAAATCTAAAAGGAAAGTTTGGTATATACGACTGCAAATCGACAGCCACTATACCCAATTTAGTGTAACTGACCGATCAAACAAAATAGTGTAACTGTTGTCTGATCTGCATTAACACCAAATTTTTTATAACCGTTGGACGGATGGTATTTATTTTCAGTGGGTAAAATGATTAGAGGAGTCCTCACTTGAGATCATTTTTTTCTTAACTATCTAAAGTAGCTCTATACAAGGATATCATACATTTTTTGAATACAAGATTCTACATAATTATTTATTTTCATAATACAACAATAAGTGTAAAGGCAGTGGATAGCTCCATACAAATGCATACATTATATTGACTATATTTAAGGGCTTAAAGTAAGGAGTAGCCATCTGAACATACCTGAAATGGATTACGAAGGTATTTGAAAGTTAATGAGCAGCAAACTGACTCAAACTTTGTAACATCACAGACTGGAAGAATTAAGGGCTGTCCATCTTTGTCCATCACAGGGCTTGATGGAAATCCAGGTACCATCCAGACCAGCACCTCTGCATCACCGACAAGGAATCAAGGAACCAAAAAAAATATATTGTTTGATGCAAAACAGAACACTATTAAACATGGCAAGGTGGAGATTTGATCTATTGCTGTTTGAGCAGACTATTTCAGTAATGTGCAGACAAAAAATTGGAAAACTGGGATGAATATAACATGGAACATAACATGCTAGCAAGTGTAAAGCCAAAATTGGGGAACTGGGATGAATACAACATGGAACATAACATGCTAGCAAGTGTAAAGCTATGGGCTGGAAAGCCTGGAATCATATACTATTGAAAATCAACTGCACCAAACCTGGACAGTTAACAAGGAAATTGAATTGCCTATATGCGCCGCACTCCTTCAATGAATCCCAGAGGTCGCTCAGAGTAAACAATGGCAGCGATTCTTCTGCATCTGATTGCCCCCAACCATTCAGTCTCCTGTAATTAGGACCAAACTTCAAAAGCGTGCTCTAGAATCCCAATTCAAATGCAATGTAACAAAAGAAGCAGGCAAAGAACTTCTGAAATGTCATGATCAGTTTGAATGGCATTCTCTTAATTAAGAACAGAAGCTGCCAATTCAGAGAACAAGGAATGTAGTTTTCAACTACTGAAACTGAAAGTACGAGCTAAGTTTCCTAAAATCTTATTATATTTCTGTAACCTATTCAAAAGACTACCAAGGAATGTAGTTTTCAACTACTTGAAACTGAAAGTATGAGCTAAGTTTCCTAAAATCTTATTATATTTCCGTAACTTATTCAAAAGAGTACCACCAGTACTCTATTTTGTGATTCTAATTGCTACATTTCCCGCTTTTGTGGGGAAATGGTTTATGCAATCTTTTAAACCAGAGAGCAAAGAAGCCTATTGCCCACACATTAAGGCATATCCAGTTACTTTGCTTGAGCTCCTTCATGCTCAAAACAGGGAACTAAGTTCAAATGCAATGGACAACATTGGGAAAAAAAACAAATTGATGTTTCTCAAAGAAACTAAAAGGGTAAGTGGATTTAGTTATACAAAGCTTGAAGTATTAGTGTCATGGGTCAGGGGTAAGCCCATGTTAGAATGACAAAAATTATTGCACATAAGAAATTAAAGATTTTTTGGTTATGATCAGTTCATCATATCTCTCCAACTGAAGGACTCAAAGTGAATCGAATTACTTGACAACAGTCTTCTTGTTTCCAAAAAGAAAGGGACGGGGGGCATAGGAGGCCTACCTTTTGTTTCATTAACTTTGTGTCAGTAGATGCCATTAACCTTCTATTATGCTCAATAATTTGATTTTCCCATGGTTCAAGTTCAGTTCGCGTACTTGAGTAAATTCAGGACGAGGCCTCCCAGTTTCCTCTGTAATTACAAAAGGAAAGATTCGTTATCAGACATAATAATGCAATGAACATGGATACTGTAAGCTAACATTACCTTGAGAGGATGCTTTGATCTACTCTAATACTCTCAACCCTAAAATTCAATGAACTTTGTCGGTAGTAAGAAGCAGGCCAACAACCTAGAGACTGAAGGGAGCTTAGAGGAATTTAGGATAAGAGCAGGACCACAATATTTCGACAAGGAGACATTCACACATCTAACCCAATAGTAAGGATATGATCTGTATGGCAAAACAGACATGTGTTCAGGACAAGGAAACACTGCAATATATTTGAAAATGTATTTTATCAACATTATAGTAGTCATCTGCAGTTGTAGAAAGGATAAAATACCATTTACTTTGTCAAATAGTTTCCTTATGGAAGAAAATCGAGCCATTTTTCGTAAAATAAAGGACAAGGTTATTCCAAAACCTTCATTATTCAGTTACTTCAGCATGAATACAGGACCCTATAATTACCACATGAGAACTATGGTTTGTTTCATTTTACTGCAGGAAAAACATGAGTTCAGTTTACTTGAAGGCAAAACAGAATATAAATATCAATATAGCAAGGTTATATTCTAGGTTGCAACGTTGTACTCCAGATTCCAGTGGCAAAATTCATATTAGGCAAAAGGAAAGTTATATTTCCGATAGAAAAGTTATTAGGTATAGAAAACGAACCAAAGAAGTAAACCAGTACAAATATTCAGTTCAAAAATCCAAAAAAACAATCAAAATACCCTGATATTGCACGCCCACCAAGTAATAAATCGCATTGCAAGGAACCCCAACTGGCCACTCTACAGACCACTGCAGGCAGTACCGCCCGGCCCACTGCCTGGCTTAGTTGTAGCTACTTGCTGCAATCGGACAATTAGCACTTCCCTTGACCTAAAGACAACACAATTGTCGCGGTAAGCTTGTTGATGAGACATCATCAAGATACATACTTCAAATCTTTGTTAGGACAAATCTCTTCCGCTATTTACCTTTGAAAGTTTAGCACTGCTCATGCCCTTGGGCCAGCTGGGTTGGTCCCACTTACTACAGTCAAACACTTGGCAGTTGTATAAGGCACAATAATGTTTAATTATGGGGTCACACAGGTCGAATTTACCAGAAAGTGCTCAGAATATGGGAGACATGATCACAAATATCACTATAGGTATGGTTAAGGCTTGAGGCCAGGATTGAAGGAACTATGTGAGTTCAACAAAATAATTCCATGTGTAGATGTGTGATCACGATGGTAATGAGGAAAAAAACAGAAGGGAAACTAAATAGCTCCCTTGACAGAGTTGAACGAAAAGGATTGGTCATAGAAAGCGTAGTTCACCAACCGTATGAGCATAGCGATTCCCATATTACATCATAGCAAAAAAAAAAAAAAAAAAAAAAAAAAACAGTCCTAGCACATCCACTAAATAACCAGGAAGGTAAATTGAGTTTACAAATTAACCAGATTGAACCCGGGAAAAAATAATTCCAGAATTGCATGCAGTGGTAGACAATATAATGACAAAGATGGCGTACCTGAAAATACTCAGCTTTGATCTCATACACTGTATGCAAATTAAAATGTATCATAATATGCTGCTGCATATAAGGGTAGGATCAAGATGAGCAGGTTTTTAATTTAAGAAAAGAGTGAAATGACATCAGTTCTTGCAAAGGACAGGGGATGAAATCTTATATAGGGTGTGGCATTGCAATAGAGATGCAATACCTGCTGCAAGAACCCATATACGTTGGGAAATTTGTCAACAGAAGCCCGTTTATCTGAAAAGTGGACATAATTCACGATAGTTCAATTAACATCATGAAATTGACAAGAATACAACTGCTGTGACGTTGGGAAATATTTCAACAAAACCTCGTTTATCTAAAAGTCGACAGAATTGAAAATAATTCAATTAGCATAATGAAACTGACAAGAATTATAGGTGTTGATATTTGTATGCGTCGAGAAGAAGCTCGTTTATCTGAAAAGTGGATGGAATTGACAAGAGTTTAATTAGCATAATACAATTAACAAGGACTACAATTGCGGAGATCTGTAAATACACCTCTGCAGCAATGGAAAAGATAAATATACATATTTCTGCAGAAAACTCAAACGTACAACTAAATTGAAAGGGATTATCAAAATGTAGAAACACTTGTCGATTGAGAATAATCGTAGGCAATTAACAAAATACAACATATAAATAGGCTGCTCGATCTCGCACAGCAGGCTGGGAATAGAAGGGGGTGGGCATACCTGATGAATGCTCATCGCCAATGAAGGCGTAATGGTGAGCCGCCGCCAGATTCGTCCTCGGAGCTGAGCCCCCACCGCTGGCGGAGAGGAAGAGCGGACAGGCAAAGCAGGGACAAGCTTCGACCAGCGCAAATGGAGAAGACGGAGGAGGAGCAGGGCCGCCGCCACCGCCATCGCCCGAAGCTGCCGCCCGCCTAGGGTTTCCTCAGAGCATCTGCCACATGGGGGTAAAGGGAGGGGAGAGGGAGAAGGAGATGGAGAGGGGGCAGGAGGCGGTGGGGGAGGGAGGTGGAGAGACGGAGAGAGGGAGAACGTGCGTGAGAGGGAGGAGAGGAAGAGAGAGGCCGGCCGTTTTTTTTTTTTTTTTTTTTTTTTTGAGAAGAGTGGGAGCCGGTATATATGTGGGGGGCAGCGGTGGTGGGTTTTTGCAAAAGGCGCGGGCGGGCGGGTAAACGAAAAATGACCGCGAAATCAGAATTTTGCCTTCTTCGGTGTAGGAAGTTGGGTAATCTGGGGTAAACGGTGAGAAGTCAAAACTGATTTACTATTTACTTGGGAGTTTTTCCTGGATCTAAAACACGATTCCTCCGAAAGAGGAAGGTTTTTTTGCAAATTTCAACAAGCCAATCGCAAAATTTGGAACGACGTGGATGGCCTATCCGAGGATCAACTCGTAGGAGATTAGAGGTTTTCAATTCTGCAGGTAGAAGAAAACTTTAGTGTTGGGACATATTAAGAAGACAATCTCTATTCATACATATAGTTCATAAGAGCAGGTAGAAGAAATCTCAATATAAGCATTCTGCAGTTCCATTACTTTTAGAGTGCATCATAAACATAGTCAGTACATAGTAGGGGCACAATAAATAATAATTGATATGTTATAAAAAAATTGATACAAGGACCAGGGCAGCATATGAGATGATGGGAGCTAATCAAATTCTAGTTATCGATGTTGATTGTCAAGCTGACAGGTGCTTTGATCGGATTATGGCAGATAGACATTAGTTCATACAACATCGGCATCTTGAAATAGTTGAATTATTCCTGCGGGTATGCAACACGTAGTGTTAGTTTGTTGAAAAACCATTGACTACAATATAACAAATGGCATAAACAAGATTTGAGATGCACACCTTGTTAACAAGGTGGATCTTCGATTCATCAAATTGCCACATCTACATTTTAGAGTTAAAAGACCTGTCTCAGCTCTATGCAAAGCAATATGTTACTAGTAAAGCAAGATTTGAGATGCACACCTTGTTCAGCTCAGCTACTGTTTATTTTGTTGTTTGTAACTTTCACTACCATTCTAAATGGTAATTTCGTTCCCAAGTAGATCTTAGCAGAGTAACTATTTTCATTCTGGAATACATTACCTAAATCTATAATGTGAAAGAACATTATGTAAATATTTTTAGCTTTAGATCTGAAATGTCCTAATTAGATAAATAGGAAATTGATTGTACAAAAATTCATTAACGACAATAAACTGATGTTCCATTCAAACTGACAATTGAATTCCTTTTCCAATAAATACAGCAGGGATTGTGTGCTGAATTGAATCCTTGTCTTTGCATTGCAGGCACATGAAAGGAAGATGGCCACTCAAATTCTTCTAACCAATTTTTGCATGCAGCCTTCTCTCCAGTTCCATCCTTTTTTCAGCTCATTTCTGATCTGCTTCTCTTCCTGAGGGACTACTGGAGTGTAGAACATTAGATGGATTAGTATATTATTAACTTTAATAGATCAAAACAACAAAACAATGAATGTTACCTTTAGTCTCTTATGTAGATGGGAAATCTCATCATAGTCTTCCTCTAATAATTCTTCCCTATATTTTCGGTGAATAGATTCATCAGTAATTTCCGAAGAGAGGTATTGTATTTCTTGTTGTATTCTTTCAATCTCTTCTTTGGCAGCAACCATTACATTGCTCCTAACATAATTCCCAAAGCTTTGCTCCACTAACTTTTGAGCTTCTTCTATGTTCTAAAGTTCTTCCAGGGCGCTTTTTGACCTTAACATCATCTCATTCTTTCTGATTATGTGTAACTTTTTGAACCCTGGACAGCATGTTCCAACTCATCATTAGATAAAGATCTGAAGACTACAGGAACTTCTGAATAGATAAGAATAAAAAGAAATAAAAATACATACGGCAAGAAGATTCAAAACCAAAGAAACAGACTACAGGTAGCCACTGAGAAGTTAGCATGAATATGCATTCTCAAAATTCAAATTCTGGCTCGAAGCATACTACTACAAAAACTGTGAAAAAGTACGGTTTTCCATCTAAGTGACAAAGGTACCAGGAAAGATAGAATATGCATTCTCAAAATTCAAATTCTGGCTCGAAGCATACTACTACAAAAACTGTGAAAAAGTACGGTTTTCCATCTAAGTGACAAAGGTACCAGGAAAGATAATACTGTGCCCTATAATCACTGCATTTGATAGAGGCTACTGACATTTATAACACATTAAAAGCCCATCACTATTACTTTACAGTATCATTGCCCTCATTTCTCAGGTCAAAGTATAACTCCCAACTACTAATGTGTACCAGTTGGTGTTTTTTTTTTTTGACATCAGTGTACCAGTTGGTGTTTAACTGAGAAGAAAAAAATGCTACTAACTAAATTGTACTGGCACAGTTCCAACACAAGCTGTACTGGATGATCTGATGCTGACCCGAGTTACCCGACTGACATGCATGCACCCTGATGCTGTGATGCACAACAGCACAAGGCGTGCTAATGCACAATTTGAAGCTTAACTGCTACAACTGGTCCATGAATAGTGTGTCGTGAATATGCAAACACAAAGAGAGAAGAAAAGCATCCGTAGAAATAGGGAAAAGATATTCTACATCACTCTACGCACAATAGGGAAATGGACCGGTTCGGTCTTTTACCGGTCGAACCGGCGGTCCGGTCCAAATAACAGGGTCATGGGCAGAGCGACCATTCTTCAGTAAAGCTGTTCCGATGCTCCACTCCATCTACAGAAGTCCAACCCTTTCGGCTTCAATAACTGAACACCAGGATGCATGATGCAGCTTCCAACCTGTCACAGATTAGAAGAACCAGACTAGAACTAGGTACAATTCGGTGGAAATTGATAGAGTTTGGGGAATAAAGAACTGCAAGAAGGAACTCAGGGGATAAACAGAGCAGCGGTTAGTTAGGACAGCTTATTCAGGAACGGTTTCAGATGTCGTTCACCCTTCACAGGTATAGCTATATACACATCGCATACAAAGGCCGAAGCCCAATCAAACCGGCACGTCGGCCGTAACGCTAAACAGCAGCCCACCAGATACTTGGAACATCGCCCCCTCGCCCCTTTTCCTGTTGTCGGACATGGTCCAGTCTTCCTCCTCTGAGCATCAGTGGGCGTAGGATGCAGTATTTCCATAGGAATTTCACATGATTCGCTGACTCAATTAAGCTACATGTAACCCCCGGCCTCCACGTCCACAGTCCATTCGTTGAACACCTACACTACCCTTGGGACGTGTCTTTCTTTTTTTTTTTGAAAAAGAAGGTGCCCCACTTTTTATATTTCAAAAAGCAAACTGGTTGGCACTGAATGACAAACACATGCTGATTTTTTTTTTTCTGATAGTGGTTTTGGACACTGAAATCACAGAGAAACTGGACTGGGTCAATTTGCACACTGCCTAAGCAGGACTTACTCTCGTACACACACGGAAAGACAGTTTACACGAGACAAGCAATATCGATCACACGTAATAAATACACCACAAAAGAAGAGGAACAAACACATGCGCCTCGTGTGCGACACATACTCCCTCGGGCGGGTATTAGAAGTCGTTTTTGGACAAGGTTTGGGTCAAACATTAGGAATATAAATCATCAATAACTTTTAATTTGTTGAGTTTGTAAATGTGAAAATTATATGAATAGATTTGTCTTTAACAATACTTTGATAAAAGTATAGATATATCACATTTTCATAAATATTTTTATAATAATAAGAGGTCAAAGTTGTGTTTCGAAGACCGTGTGTCGCTGTCCTAAACGATTTCTAATACCAGCCCGGAGGGAGTATATAGATAGAAGACAAACCTGTTCACTTGAGGAAGATGCCACATTACAGACTATAGAGGAAGCTAAGATGCACTACGCCGGCCTCGTGTACACACAAGCAGAGACCAACGAAACCACAAACACGAGAGGCAACATGGAAAACCAGAGCAGGGCCTTGCCGACGACGGCGTGCCAGTCACGGCGGTCACGTGGCCTCGCCCAGTAACCGAAGGACGCCTTGACGAGCCCAAATGCCGCTATATGGTGGGAGGCTGCCGTAGAACACGAGCCGGGCGCGCATTGCCATCCAGATGAAGCAAGATGCCTGCGGGAGCCTTGAAGATGAGGAGTGACAGGGCTGCCACGGCTTGGGTCACGCCGGACGAGATCAATGTTACTGGCAGCTTCGAGGAGTTTTGGCTCGCATCAGACATCAGCTTCAGCAATCTGACCGCCGGGATCGCTATTTCAGTGAGTATGACGTGTGTGTAGCTTTGTTTGTGGAGAAAAGCCAGCAATTGGGAGCCGCCACAGCCTCTCCTCCCGCATGCCACCGGGTACCCGAGAGCTTACCGTTCCTTCGGCGCCGGCCGGGGTCATCGAGTTGCTGAGCTGTACATGCCGGGTACCCGGGACTGATAATTCCTGTACTTGAGCAAGTGGAAATCGAACAAAATCTTTTTTTTTAATTTTAAAAAAATGGAACAAAGGACCTTGCTGCTGACGGCCTGTACTAGGACGCCGGGTACCCGGCTTTGATCTCCGAGAGCTAGCTGACAATAGCTATAATACATAAATTTTTCCTACACCCTAAGAGTAGTTACACCCTACTCCTATGACCAGGCTTCCCACGCGCGCATGTAGTTTTAGCAGGTCCGACTATTGAACCTGTGAACCCGTGTACACAGTCCACCGTACGCATGCAAATACCGTCCGTATACATCGGTTCTTTATTCAGTAATTATCTCTTCGTTGCCTTACGCATTTGTTATTAATATCAAACACCACGCATGTCTCTCTCCAGATTTATCTCCTGCCTATTTCTGGATCATGCCTGGGTGACTGCGGCGGCGCCGTCCCCTGGTGGTACCCGACGCACCCTCTCCTTCCCATATTCCGGTGGTGAATGACTCGGCATGGCCATGCGGTGGCTCCCAGCCGGCAATGCACGCTGCGCACACGGCAGCGCCGACAGCGGCGCGTCCTGTGCCCAGCGGCGGGCGTCGTGCTACTCGTGGCCGGCTACAACGGCGGCTCCTTCCGCGCCCCTCGCGGTACCGATGACGCCCTCCCCGCTCTCGGCTGCGGCATCAACAGATCTGCATCGACGGCGTCTCCATCACTGACAGCAGCTCGGGTCCTTCCCCACCGGTGATCTGTGCGTACAAATCCCAGGAGCAGTGGCTGCTAGATTTGTTTTATCAATTTTGTTTGTACATAGTGTAAATGAGTTTCGTTGATTTCGGTTCAAAAATTCACGTGTAATGGACATACGTATGCACATATACTATCTGAATCTTGGCGTATGCATACTCCATTCCAAAAAGTATGTATTAATACTCTCTTCTAAAAAGTATGTACAGATACTCATTTCAATAAGTATGTAAGAATACTCTCCCAAAAAAATAAATAATTTATTTTGTAGCCGAGTATTCAAAGTTATCAGCATAGATGTGTGTATGTATACATACTCCAATACTCGCAGCTACGTATGTATACATACTTTCAAATAATTAAATAATTTATTTTGCTAAGTTATGTACCGAGGCACACCCTATGCAAATCTCGTTGGTTTTCCGTTCCTGAGTAGCCGCCGCAATAGCCTAAACAGGTCCGGTTCCGCAGGGCCTTCCCGGTTATTGTTTCGGTGGTGCATATACTCTGGGTGTAGTTACTCCTGGGTGTATAGAAAGTGCACTATATATATATATATATAGTACTGGAAAGGAAACGCAATCACCTCGTCGGTGTCGCATGGGTACGCGGCACTAGCCCGCGGCCCGGCACGAGGCACGCTGTTTTGGCCTGGCCCGAGCACGCACGGCCCGGTGGTTGACGGGCCCGCACGCACAACACGGGCAGCAGATGCGGGTTTGGGCCGACTCTCAAGCACGGGCATGTCGGGCGTTTCGAGGAACGGTCGCCTCGGGTGCCGGCAATAAAGAATTTATATGCCGCGGTGCCTCCTCCCCTCGATGGCGTAGCGCAAGATGGACACGGGACGCGAGATTTATCCCCGTTCAGCCAACGGGCCCTACGCCCCCAGGTGTGTCGCGCTCGTGTTACCTCGCGCTCAAAGGTGAGCCTGCAGTGAGGTTACTGGCGGTCGTGAGAGAGAGAGAGAGACAGTCTCAAGTCCCACGATCGTAGTGGTGGTGGTGGTGGTGTATGGTTTCCTCCGTGTGAGCCGGAGTTCAGCCAGGTCGAATCCTCTCTAATGAGGCATTACTCTCCCCTTTTATAGGAGAAGGAGAGAGATAATGTTTACACCGGTGGACACCTAGGTGGCTAATTCCCCGAGGCCGCACCGGTTGCATGTGCGCCGCCGAGGGGTCGGCCGGCTTGGATGTCACTTGACGAAGACACACGTCCCCGTTCGATGGTGGACGTGCCGCCTCTCGGCGCGCCCCGAGGTTACCGTGAGGCGTCCCTCACGGTTTTGCATGGCGAGGGCCGGCCCGGTGGCTACCCGGCTATGCGTGTCGATGCCCGAGGGTCCGCCCAACGTGGCGTTTTGACGGTGCTTTGGGGGAATGAACGAGTGTCACCCCGGTTTTCCGTGTCGGGTGGCGTAATACGCCACCGGTTCAACTTTTGCGTCCCATCGCTTGGATTGGGAGACGATTCGGCGATTCGATTTGATGAGGCGTCGATGGCGGCGGGCGCCTGCTGTCGTGCAACCGCATTGAATGCGGCGGTTTCCCTTCCTCCGGACGAACCTCCCATGCCCGAGGGTGCGCGTCCCCTCGATAGGCTGGTTGGGCTTACCTTGCCCGAGGATGGAGAGCCGGTCTCCCTCGGGCGAGGCGGAGTTTTGGCGCCCGAGGGTGGTGAGCTAGGCCCCCCTGGGCGAGACGGAGATTTCTCCCGGGGCCGGTGAGCTAGGCCAACCTCGGACGAAACGAAGAAGTGTGGTCGAGTCCGAGCCATGGGTTGGTTGGGCTTTGTCGACGTGGAACATTATGGTTCATCGCTTTTGCGAGGTCCTTGACCTCGCCCTTCGTGAGCGTAATGGGCTCTTTGCGTCGTGGTGACTCAATTTGGGCCGCTTTGTGGGCCGTTTCTATCGCCGGTGGGCGTCGTGGCTCAATGGCTCGGTCCATCGCCGTCGGGCCGTCCCTCCATGCGGGATAATAGCAGGTCGGGTTTTATTGGGCCTTGGTAGGCCGGTACATTCTCATAGTTTTGAGAATGTCTCGGGACCCAATATTTAGGTCCCCGACGTAGCCCCGAGCCCCCGAAGCGAGTGAGGACTCGCCCGGGGTTCCCGCCGTTCCGCCGCCTTGTTGTTTCCTAGGGTGGTTTGTCTACAATGGGTGCGCCAGAGCGCACCCGTTGGGTGTAGCCCCCGAGGCCTCGAATGGAATGGCGGATTCCTTCGAGGTCTTTTTATACCGCGACGCCGGCGAGACTGAAACAGCTCTTAAATTGCGCTTGTTTGTGCGGAGCCCTTGTTTATTTTCGCGTGGGCAGCCCGAGGCCCGCGCTTACGTCTTAAGGCAAGGTCGACCCAGGCCTCCTCGACTTTAATCATATGCTCCTCTGTCGCCCTTCCGAAGGGAGGAGGGAGATACGTCACAATGCCCCGTAAGCCGAATGTAACGCTCCGGTGAGCGTTGTAGCCCGGGGCGTTTAAGCGGGTGCCCGTGCCCTTGCCGGAGCAAGGGTCGGCTTTGTGATCTAGGATTCACCCCATGAGAACCTGCGGACCACTTAGCGGATCCCGGGTTTGGGCGACCAACCCCGAGGGCCCCAAGGCCTCCCACGGATGGGACATCTCTATAAGCGGCACCCGCGGGCCTTAAACACGCTTCGGAAATCCAGAGCCCCAGGGCCCGGGTATAGCCGGGTTGTGCATTTCCATCCCGTCCCTTGCTCGGGTTATCCTCGAGGCGATCAGTAGAAACCCACGTGGCCCCAGTGGCAACCTCTCGAACGTAGGTGTGTCGCCCGAGGCTCGTTTGGTTTCGCCGGGCGGGGAACCGCCAACGGATCGACTTTTTTGCCCCTCGGGTCGGGCGCTGTGCCGGATATGGACGGCCGGACGGTTTTACCCCGACCGGAAGACGAGGCGTCTAGTCACCACGCCGAGATGGCGCGACCGTTGCAGATCGATGGGACGCGGCCTTACGTCTTCCCCGTCGGGGGCGGAGATCGAGGGCTCCGTCAAGGTGCATTAATGCGCCTGACGGCTCCACCGCGCGGCTTGGCCGTTGGATGAGCGGTTCTCGCCCATCATGGGCCGTCCCATTCCAAGAGTCGGTTTGGTTGCCCGGGCCGGCGGTTTGCCTTCCCTTCCCTATAAATATGGGGATCGCCGCGGCGGCGGATAGTTGCTCCCTTGCTCTTCGCCATCGCCTTCTTGCCTTCTCGCTGTAGCAATCAGGAGATAGAGAGATTGTGTGGGAGAGGTTGAGAGAGGGAGAGATTCACTTGCCTTGTGCTCGTGTGATCGGGGTTGCTAGCGGTTGCCACCCTTAGTCTCCTTCGCATCCATGGCGCAGTCCGGTAGTGGTGACGGCGCGAGAGAGGTGCTCGATGCCGAGCCGTGGCCGAGGACGACGGCGACGGAGGAGAAGCTCCAGCGTCTCGTCGATGAGGGACTTCTTCGTCGACGTACTGATGAAGCGCGGCCGGAGTGGATCGCTCCAGATTGGGCCGAGGAGGAGCCCAACCCTCCTGATGGCTACGTGGTGAGCCTGATGGATCTTCACCGGCGCGGTTTCGGGATGCCGGCCGGTCGGTTCATCCGGGCGATCCTCAACTACTATGAAGTAGAGCTTCATCATCTGCCCCCGAACTCGATCTCCCAGGCCGCCATCTTCGTCACCCTCTATGAGGGATTCCTGGGGATCGAGCCGCATTGGGACCTTTGGTTGTGGTTCTTCAAGGCGGATCTTACCACCACCTCGGTCTCACAGGGCCAACCACGAAGGGCGCTACGTGTTGGAGGCTGCGCGCTTCAAGTTCGCGCGGAGCGCGCATCGCCGAACCGAGCCGATGGGTACATCCTATCCAAGCTCACCACCTCGAACAAGGGGTGGCGGGATCGGTGGTTCTACCTCCGCAACGACGATAACGCGCTTCCTGCGTACACTGGGCGTGTCCTCAAGCATCGTCCGTAGAAGTGGAACTGGGGTCCCCCCTCGGAGGATCATCACCGGTTGGAGGGCCTAAGGCAGGCGATCCTGCGTCTCCGAGGGAAGGATGTGAATGCTGCCGCTGTGGTCGCCGCTTTTCATCGGCGTCGGGTGCTGCCGTTGATGGCTCGCCCCTTGCTCATGTGCAAGATGACCCCCGATGCCGCCGGTCTTGATGTGTGCCGGATGTCAGGCCTTCTGCTTTCCACCGATGGCCTGGCCAAGAGGGTGAGGGATGCGTTGGGGTCTCACACCCCGACACATATTCCCGAGATCCCCATGCGCCCGACCGAGGGTATATCTCCTTGGTGAGTGTCTCTTGGCTTTGGCATCCCCGCATCGTTTGGTGTGTCGTTGCCCACACGACGGTTCTCACTCTTTCTTCTTGCGGTCGCTTTCAACTACCGTGACTCCCCCCCCGCACGCACATTTGGATGCCGACCCACCGGTTGGAACCGCGCTCGAACGAGCCGCAGAGGGCACCGGGCGCTAAAGAAGGAGGAGAAGAAGAAGAGGAATGTGGCTCGCGAGAAGCGTCGGGCCGAGCAATGAGGCGGGCGAAGTCGCCCGATACTTCGACCACCGAGGAGGACGAGGATCCGGATGACCAGTTCTATGAACTCGTCGGATGACGACATGGGGGCTCTGGATGGACCGAGCCATGGGTTTCCCGACCCGGTCGGGCTTCCCTACGAACCCGAGCCCGAGCCCGAGGCGCGGGTTCTCGCTGATGCCCGCGCCGCCGAGGGCTCTTCCGGCCGAGTCATCCGACCATCGGGCGTCGGGCCACGTAGGCACCTCGGCGTCACGGGGTGAGGCCCGGCGGGAGGAGCCGACGCCTTCGCCGCTAGTGCCTCGGCGCCGCGAAATGGGTCCGGGGGCCGGGCCAACGATCCCGTCCCGACCCAACCCCGGGCGCACGAACGCCACGGGGAGACGGCGCGCGTCAAGTGTGACGCCCGGTCGCAGCCTTCTCCCGAGCCTCGTCTGCACGCCGAGGGCGTCCCCCGGACCTCGTAAGTTTCTTTTGTCTTTTCGACCTTGATTTTCTTCCGGCGTGGGTTGTTTTGTTCTTGACACACTCTTGCCCTCGAAAACGAGGGGCCACTTCCCCGACTCGCACCCCAAGAAGGCTTTGAAGGCTAGCGCTTCAGCCGGCCCGGCTCGAAAGCCGGGGTCACATGGCCAAGATGTCGCGCCGCCCTCGTCGGATCCTCCCGTGGTGCCAGCCCCCGAGCCCCAGGTGGGGTTGGATTCAAGCCGGGTTGCTGAGGCTACCTCTGAGGCGGCGCAGGCCTCTGGCGGCGATGGTGGGTCAGCCACCCGGCCCAATGGTGGCGACACGAGGGCTCGGCGCAGTCCATGACGCCCCGGGCGCCGGAGCAAATGGTGCCACCCAAAGGAGGCCACGACGTCGCCGCCCATCCCGAGGATGGAGGTCCCTTTGTTCGAGTTCTCGCAAGAGGAGCTCTTCGACGCGGCGGAGACGCCGCCAAGTCCGCCGCCCGACCCTTTGTCGATCCGGTGCATGAAGAGTACAACCCTCGACTTCCCGCTGCTCCACGTGGTTCGGGTTCGAGGCAGCCCTTGGTGCGGCGTCGTCTTCGCCATGACGAGGACGGTGCCCGCGGGTCAGCCCGGGGGCCCCCCGGAGTTTTACCGGGTCCGGGTTCCCGAGCCGCGGGGAGCTGCCGGTGGAGGAGATGTATCCTTCGAGCCGACACACGCCGCGGCCCACCCCCGACCCTGGGTGGCATGCCCGGGGTCGGCCGCGCGGGTTGACGACCGCCCCGAGGTCCCGGAGTGGAGAGCCCACGAGCGCATCCGTCGGTGGGCCGCCGAGGGTTTGACGAGGATCGGGGACGCCTTAACCGCCGTCTTTGCTGAAGTCGGCGCGGTAAGTGTCCGGATGGTTGTCCCTTAACGCATGTCTTTCGTGCTTGTATCTTGATGGGTAATGTCGCCACTGCAGGACTCTCCGTCGCCGCCCCGGAGAAGTCCGAGCTCCTTCGCCGAACGTTCTCAATCGGAACGCCCTTGGTCAAACTCGGGTGAAGTTGACCGAAGCCCAGGGCGAGACCTCCCGGCTTGCCGCCCTTGCCGAGGAGAGGGAGTCCCAACGGCAGACTCTGGAGGCCGAGCTCGTCAAGGCCAGGTCTGAGGCCAGCAAGATGGCAGCCGACATGGCTCGGATGAGCCATGATTTTGAGGAGGCTCGGTCCCGTCCCCTTCGCTCCCGGAGGAAGCTCAAGTCGAGCGGGACGGCTCCCGTGAGGAGGCGAGGAAGCAGGCGGAGATGTGCAACGCCTTGAACACACGCATCGGCGAGTTGGTGTCCGAGGGTGAGGCCCTCAGGAAAGAGAAGGAGCGGCTCCAAAAGTCGCTTGCTGAGGAGCACAATGCGATGCTAGGCTGGCAGCTGAAGTGCCAGGGTGCGTCCTCTTCTTCAGTAAGCTTTTCCACTCTGTCATCTTGTCTTGCTAACTTGGCTTCAGCTCCATTTGCCAGAAGCGGAGAAGGTTCGGACCGAGGCCGTGAACACCGCGGCCACGCTTGCGCAGGGGCTGGAGCAGAGCGTAAGTCATACCGTGAGCCGGAGGGAGGCTCTGTCGGGCTTCGTCCGCCGCTTTGGGGCGGACAACCTAGAGGTTGGCCTCTCAGCACGCAGCCGCCTGAGTGCCGTGGGTGGCTACCTCAGGTCCGAGCTTCGGAACGCCTTCCGGTCCGGCATGCGGACATGTATGGCCGTCTTCTGCTCCCACTTTCCGATGGAGCCCAATGTGCTGGATGGCGTTGCGAAAGGCTTCTTCCTTGGCTCCGACGACGAGGAGGAAGTTGATCCCGCCGAGAGGGATGCTACGACGCCGCCAAGACCCAGACGTTGTACGACTTCGTGGACGACGCTGCGACCCGACTGGCCTCCCGCTTCGAGGATGAAGTGTGTCCCCCGTACTCCCCCATAGAGTCAGCCTATGAGGCGGACACGGAGATGGTGGACGCCCAGTCCGAGGATGCGCCGACGGGTCCGACGCCTGCCTCAGGAGACGCTGCTGCCGAGGGTGGATCCCACACCGGTGCTCCTTCGTCGGTTGGTCGCGACGTGTCAGTGGATGAGGCTCCGATGCCCCGATCTTCCCCTTGTATGAAAGTTGAAGTGTGTGAGAAGTTTGTATCAAACAACAGTGCCGCCCAGGGTATGTGCCCTTGGCAGGTTTATTTATGCTTATGCTGCGTTTCTCGAGTTTGTTCGTTTATTGTGTGGCTGGGTCGCTTGCTTTCTCCGTTCGTGAGATAGTAACCGTGGACGCCACTGGGGCAGTCCATACGGATGCCACTAGGGGCGGTCCGTTTGCCTCGGTTATCTTGCTTCTGGATTTGTGCGTGAGCGACCTTCGCAGCTTAAACGATTGTTTCGAGAATGCGCAAGAAAACTTTTTTCGTTGAAGAAAAAAGTTTTGAAAAGAGGAAAAGGGAGGGGGTCCCCCCGAGGGGGTCCCCCCAAGTAGCCCCGAGGGAGTTTTAGTCTTGTGCTGGACGAGGCTAAGACTCCCTTAAGGTTTGCACGAGAAGCACTTTTTTCGTAAAAGATGCAGATCTTTTATTGAGTGAAAATAACACTGATGTTTGACTTCTAGTGCGGAATTTAAGGGTAGAAGCGACGTAGCTGTTCTATGTTCCAGGCGTTGGAGTAGACTTCACCCTTCTCGTTCTTCAGCTTGTAGGTCCCGGGCCTTAATATTTCGGCGATGAAATAAGGCCCTTCCCAAGGTGGCGTGAGTTTGTGGCGCCCCTTGTTGTCCGTCTTCAACCTGAGCACGGGGTCGTTGACTTGGAATTCCCGAGGCTTCAGCCGCTTGGCGTGATACTTGCGCAGAGCCTGCTGATATCTTGCTGAATGCAGGAGTGCGACATCTCGGGCTTCGTCAACTTGGTCTACGGAGTCTTGCCTCGCCTGCTGGTTGCCTTGCTCAGTGTAGGCTCGCAGCCTCGGGGACCCGTACTCTATATCCGTGGGCAGGATGGCCTCCGCCCCATAGACTAGAAAGAATGGGCTGAATCCCGTGGCTCGGCTTTTCGTCGTTCGAAGGCTCCATAGGACCGATGGCAGCTCCTGGTACCACCTTTTCCTATACTGGTTCAATTGGTTGAAGATTCTTGGCTTGAGTCCTTGTAGGATCATGCCGTTGGCACGCTCCACTTGACCGTTGGTCTTTGGGTGAGCTACGGCCGAGGTATCTACTCGGATGCCATAGTCGCCACAAAAAGTCGAGGAATTTCTTCCCCACGGTTGGTTCCGTTTGTCCGTGATGATGGAGTTCGGGACTCCAAAACAGGAGATGATATCCGGAAGAATTTCACCGCTTCCCCGTGGTGAGGGTTCACCACGGGTCGGGCTTCAATCCATTTGGAGAACTTGTCAATGGCGACTAGGGCGTGAGTGTGTCCTCCGGGCGCCCTTTCGGGGCCCAATCATGTCGAGTCCCCACACCGCAAATGGCCACGTAAGAGGTATGGTTTGCGGCGCTTGAGCCGGGAGGTGGGTCTTGCGAGCGTAGAATTGGCATTCCTTGCAAAAGCGCACGACTTGGTTTACGTCTCGTACCGCCGAGGGCCAGTAGAAGCCTTTCCCGAAGACTTTACCGACTAGAGTCCTTGGGGCAGCGTGGTGACCACATTCCCCTCGGTGAGTGTCGTCGAGCAATTCTTGGCCTTCACCGAGGGTATGCATCGCATGTATACTCCCGAGGCCCCTCTCTTGTAGAGTTCCCTTTTCTCTCCGATCAAGTGTGAAGGATTTCGCTCTTCGGGCCAACCGGGCGAGCCTCGGTCTTGTCCTCGGGTAGCTCTCCTCGGGTGAGGTACTCCAATAGCGGTTTTCTCCGCCTAGGACCGGGTCCATCGCCATAGCCGGTGCGCCCGCGTGTGCCGTCCCCTGGAGCCCCGAGGGTTTGTCCGAGGGGGCGTACTTGACCGAGGGTTGACCGAGGTCTCGGGTGAGGACGTTCGGGGAACAAGACCTCGGGTTGCTAGCGCGACCTTGGCGAGCTCATCCGCGGCCTCATTGTAGCGTCTAGGCGTGTGCTTGTGCTCGAGCCCGTGGAACTTTCTTCTAGTTTACACACTTCCCGGCAATAGGCCTCCATCTTGGGGTCATGGCACGCCGAGGCCTTCATGACTTGGTCAATGACCAATCGCGAATCCTCCCCGGTTTCCAACCGCCGGATTCGAGGTCCGCCGCGATCCGGAGACCGTTGACCGCCTCGTATTCTCGTGGACGTTGTTGGAGGCGTGAAAAATGCAGTCGGATGGCATACCTCGTGTGAACCCCGAGGGGTGAGATGAAGAGCAATCCCGCCCCACGCCCGCCTTCATCATGGATCCATCGAAGTACATGGTCCAAACTCGCCCGATGGGCGCGGGGAAGCCGGGTGTCCGGCCCACTCGCCACAAAGTCGGCTAGGACCTCGACTTGATCGCCTTTTAAGGGCAGAATGATATAGTTTCGCCCATAAGCTCCACCGCCCACTTCGCCACTCTCCCCGTGACTTCTCGGTTTTGGAGGATCTCCCCGAGGGGGAACGAGGATACCACGACAACCGGGTGTGCGAGGAAGTAGTGGCAAAGTTTCCTTCGTGTCGCGACGATGGCGTACAGCCAGCTTTCGCATCCGCGAATACCTCGTCTTGGTGTCGGAAAGCACTTCAATCGATGAAGTAAACAGGGGCGTTGTACCGCAACGTGTGCCCTTCTTCTTGACGCTCCACTCGACGACCACGCCGACCACCCGGGTGGTGGCCGTGACGTATAAGAGCGGGGTTTCTCCCGGATTTGGCGGTACTAGGACCGGTGGGTTTGTAAGGAGCTTCTTGAGGTTGCCGAGGGCTTCTTCGGCCTCGGGGTCCAAGCAAAGCGTTCGGACTTGCGAAGGAGCCGATAGAGAGGCAAGCCCTTCTCCCCGAGGCGCGAAATGAACCTGCTTAGTGAAGCCAGGCAGCCCATGACCTTCTGTACTCCCTTGAGATCTTGGATTGGTCCCATCCTGGTGATTGCGTCCACCTTGGTCGGGTTTGCTTCGATGCCTCGCTGAGAGACAATAAAGCCCAGTGGCATCCCTCGGGGAACCCCGAATACGCATTTCTCGGGGTTGAGCTTGACTCCCCTCTTGTTTAGGCACTTGAAGGTTTCCCGAGGTCTCCCACGAGGTCCGACGTTTTCTTGGATTTGACCACTATGTCGCCGACGTAGGCCTCCACGATCCGCCCGATGAGTTCCCCGAAGATGATTTGCATGCATCGCTGGTATGTGGCACCGGGCGTTCCTCACCGAAGGGCATGGTGAGGTAGCAATACATCCCGGCGGGTGTTATGAACGAGGTCGCGAGCTGGTCGGACTCTTTCACTTTGATCCGGTGATAACCGAATACGCGTCAAGAATGGACAACGTTTCACATCCCGCAAAGGGAGTCGACAATTTGGTCGATTTGAGGTAAAGGAAAGGGAACTTTCGGACATGCTTTATTGAGACTAGTGTAGTCCACACACATCCGCCATTTCCCGTTCTTTTTCTCTACTAATACAGGATTAGCTAACCACTCGGGGTGGAATACTTCTTTTATGAATCCGGCCTCCAGTAGCTTGTGGATCTCCTCGCCGATGATCTTCCGCTTTGCGCCATCAAAGCGGCGCAAGCGCTGCATGACTGGCTTTGAGCCTGGCCGGATGTCTAGGGAGTGCTCGGCGACATCCCTCGGTATGCCCGACATGTCCGAGGGTCCCCACGCAAATGTCTTGGCATTCGCACGGAGGAAGTCGACGAGCACGCCTTCCTATTTCGGATCCAGGTCCGAGCCGATGGTCAGCAGCTTCTCCTTCGGGGTTCTTGGGATCGAGGGGGATCTTCTTGGTGCCCGAGGAGGGCTCGAAGCTCCCGGCCGGGCGCTTGGCCTCATGCTCGATCGTGATTTCGTCAAAACTCCGCTTTGCGTCGGCGATGAGTGCCTCAGCAATGGCGAGTGCCTCGGCATACTCCACGCTCTCCACGTCACACTCGTATGCATGATGGTGTGAGGGGCCTGTGGTGATGACACCCTTCGCCCCGGCATCTTGAGCTTGAGGTACGTGTAGTTCGGGACGACCATGAACTTGGCGTAACAAGGCCGTCCGAGGAGTGCGTGGTAGGTGCCGCGGACCCCAAGGATCTCAAATGTGAGAGTCTCCCCGCCTGAAGTTCGAGGGGTCTCGAAGCAAACCCGGCAAGCCGATCCGCCCGAGGGGCTTAAGCTGCTTGCCGGGGGCGACACCATTGAATGCCGGCCCTCCCGGGCGGATCTTGGACTTGTCCACCCCGAGGAGGTCGAGGGTTTCCTCGTAGATGAGATTGAGGCTGCTCCCTCCGTCCATAAGGACCTTGGTGAGTCGCGTGTTGGCGATGATGGGATCCACCACCGCGGATAAGCCCCCGGTTCCGGGATGTGCCGGGGGTGATCCGACCGTCGGTCGGTGATGGCCCTCGTCCGACCACTTGCACACGCCGGATCGCCGGCTCCGTGGGCGTAGACCTCTCGACGCTCCTTCTTGCGCCGTCGCACCGACATGTTCTTTGTGCCGCCGCCGAAGATCATGAAGCGATTGTTCACCTTCGGGGAACTCCTCGTTGCCCTTGGCACCACCCTCGGGAGCCTCTTCCTCCTCACCCTCGGGGATGGCCTTGAGCTTGGCGAGGCTTTGGCGTACCCTCTTGCACTCCCCGAGGGTATGCTTGACCCGGGTAGCTATGGTTCGCACGGCTTCTTGAGCATGTCATCGAAGGTTTCTTGTGGCGGAGGCCTGGGCCCCTTGCGGTCGACCGCAGCCACCATGTCTTCATCGTCCGCTCGGGCGGCATGGCCCTTGCCCTTGCGGCTCTTATCTTTCTTCTTTTTCTTCTTGCTCTCCCGAGGTTGCGATCCCTCGGGCTCCTCTTCCTTGCGCTTTCCCTTGCCCGAGCCCTGGTCGAACAGAGGCCCCGACCCTCCTCACCGGGCGGCGAACTTGGTGGCGATGTCCATCACCCCGTTTGCCTCGGTGGGGAGTCCGGCGCCCCCCTTCTTCACGAGGTCTCGGCAGGTGGTGCCGGCCAAGAAGGCCCCTATGACGTCCGAATCCGTCACGTTGGGTAGCTCGGTCCGCTGCTTGGAGAAGCGCCGGATGTAGTCGCGCAGGGATTCGTCGGACTTTTGACGGCAGTTCCGAAGGTCCCAGGAGTTTCCCTGGCGCGATATGTGCCTTGAAGTTGCCTTTGAAGGTCCTCACCAAATCCGTCCCGTTGGATGTGAGGTTGGGTGGAAGGTGTTCCAGCCAAGCTCGCGGCACTTCGAGAGGTACAGGCGTGGTTTACGATTATCACCTTATCATCGTGAGCCCCGCGCAACCGGCATGCCACCGATAATCGTCCAGCCATACCGGGGCGAGTCTCTCCCGTGTATTTCTCAAGATGGCTCGGGGTCCGAAACGCGCAGGAGTGGTGCTCTCCCGATGTCCCTTGTGAAGGCCCGAGGCCCGGAGGATCGTGGGAGTACCCTCGGTCGCCTCGTCCCGCTTGTCGCCCTCGGCGAGCCACCTTCGCGGCGAGCCATCCGGGCCGCTTCGATCTCGCCCCCGAGGTCAGGGGCGCCTCGCGCGGTCATGGTGTGGGTCTTCAATGCGTTCCCGCACCGGGCGGTTGCACCGCTTGTCGTCCAGGCACTCCCGGACCGGCCTTGCCGGGCTCGGCTCTAATCCGGTGGATCTGAGCCCCGCCGACTTCGCCCGATTCTTCGCCGTCGTGGACGTCACAGCCGCGATCCCACGGCGCGAGCTCTCCGCCGCCGCACCGCCGCCTTGTCGAGGAGTTGACGGAGGCCTTCTCGTGTATGCGCCCTACCCTGGTGGTGGAGGGCTCGGGCATTTCCGCACCAGCATGGCGGCGCCGCCGCCACGTTGAGATCGCCCTCGTTGAATGGGGCCGCTATGCCTGGGATTGAGGTACCCCAGAGGTCCGCCACGTCCACCGCCGTTGTGAGCTCGAGGTGCCCTCGGGCCGCCGCGCCAGCCTGCTCCCCGCCGGATGTTCTGCCGGAGTTGTCGGTCGTGGCGGTTTCCACGCGGATCCTTTCTTGAGGTCCCGCAGCGCGCTCCCTTGACCGGGCGAGTCTCGGCGCAGCCACCGGTTGAACCGGGGGCGGCAGCGGCCCGCCGCCGCCGAGCCCGACGTGGTGGTACGTCCCGCCTCTTCTTCGCCGGAGACGCGTCGGTGAATCGGCCATCTTGCGGCGGGACCTCGATGTTGAAGCATTCCCGCGTGGGGTCGTAGTACTCGTCCTCGTCATCGATGACGGAGCTCAAAGCACGGATGAAATTCCGGTGCTCCGGTCGGTAGAGCGATTCCTCCATTTCCCGGGCCCAGGCCCCAATCGAGCCCGGAGGGGGTGGCATGATCGGGATCGCCACGCATCCTTCTGCGGTAGAGGTGCTCATCCGAGTAGTTGCCCATGGGATATCGCTCCCGTGGGACTGGCTGGGTCTAGTCCGCGCCCTCCCTGGCGAAGGCTTCGACGGGAGGGCCTCGCGCCGGCGAGGATTCGCCGACTCCCCAGCATGACCCGGAGCGGGAGGTATCTTCCCGACGATTAGGGTTTCTGGCGCGCCCCACGGGGAGGTGCCGGGTGCAGATCTATCCGGCGCCGGGGTGTCGCGGGCCCACCCGAGAGGCGGCACCGGAGGAAGGTTGTCGGATTCGAATCCGTTGCTTGAATGCGCCTTGCGCGCTGATGGGTCCGCCTTGCCCGCCTCGCACGTCGACCATGATGATGGGCACGCCGTGGGCGATCGATGCTGCCCCTTCCTCCGCCGGCAGTCGGGCGAAGGATCATCTCGTGGTTGTGGCCGAGCGCCACGAATGCCGGCGTCCCAAGAATAGTGGGGTTCCGCTGCGGAGCTCGTGCTTCGCGAGCGAAAGGTGGTGGAAACGAAGGAGGAAACGCCATGAAGGTTGATGGAGATGCGGATCGCACACGCCGCTCCCTACCGGGGCGCGCCAACCGCCGGCGTTTCGAGGAAGGGTCGCCTCGGGTGCCGGCAATAAAGAATTTATATGCCGTGGTGCCTCCTCCCTCGATGGCGTAGCGCAAGATGAACACGGGACGCGGAGATTTATCCCGTTCAGCCAACGGGCCCTACGCCCGGGGCCGGTGTGTCGCTCGTGTTACCTCGCCTCAAAAGGTGAGCCCGCAGTAGGGGGTTACAAAGCGTCGTGAGAGAGAGAGAGACAGTCTCAAGTCCCACGATCGTAGTGGTGGTGGTGGTGGTGTATGGTTTCCTCCGTGTGAGCCGGAGTTCAGCAGGTCGAATCCTCTCTAATGAGGCATTACTCTCCCCTTTTTATAGGAGAAGGAGAGAGATAATGTTTACACCGGTGGACACCTAGGTGGCTAATTCCCCGAGGCTGCACCGTTGCATGTGCGCCGCCGAGGGGTCGGCCGGGCTTGGATGTCACTTGACGAAGACACGCCGTCCCTGTTCCGGCGATGGTGGACGTGCCGTCTCCTGGCGCGGCCCCAAGGTTACCGTGGAGGCGTCCTCACAGTTTGCATGGCGAGGGCCGGCCCCTGGCTGCCGGCTATGCGTGTCGATGCCCGAGGGTCCGCCCAACGTGGCGTTTGACGGTGCTTTGGGGGAATGAACAAGGTCACCCTGGTTTCCGTGCGGGTGGCGTAATCGTCACCGGGTTCAGCCTTTGCGTCCCCATCGCTTGGATTGGGGAGACGATTCGCGCCGATTTGACAAAAGTGTCGATGGCGCCGGGCGCCCGCTGTCGTGCAACCGCATTGAATGCGGCGGTTTCCCTTCCTCGAGACGGAACCTCCCATGCCCGAGAGGGTGCGCGTCCCCTGGATAGGCTAGTTGGGCTTACCTTGCCCGAGGATGGAGAGCCGGTCTCCCTCGGCGAGGCGGAGTTTTTTGGCCCGAGGGTGGTGAGCTAGGCCCCCCCGCGGACGGAGATTTCTCCCGGGTCGGTGAGCTAGGCCAACCTCGGACGAAACGGAGAAGTGTGGTCGAGTCCGAGCCATGGGTTGGCTGCCGCCGACGTGGAACATTATGGTTCATCGCTTTTCGCAGGTCCTTGACCTCGCCCTTCGTGGAGCGCAATGGGCTCTTTGCGCCGTGGTGACTCAATTTGGGCCGCTTTGTGGGCCGTTTCTATCGCCGTGGGCGTCGTGGCTCAATGGCTCGGTCCATCGCCGTCGGGCCGTCCCTCCATGCGGGATAATAGCAGGCCGTTTTACCGGACTTGGTAGGCCAAGACATTCTCATAGTTTTGAGAATGTCTCGGGCCCAATATTTAGGTCCCCCGACAGGTACGCACGACCCGGCACGTTAAGAAAGGGGAGGCCCGGTGACAAATATACTAGTGATAATATTGTACATATTTGGTATATTAGTCCCGATATTTTCATACTTGGTATATATTATACATATATTTGGTATAATATTGTACAAATATACTAAAATCTGTGTAGAAAATGATCATGTTTGAGTGTTTTTTAAAAATCGCCCGTGGACTGGCACGGCACGGCAGGGCACGATTTGGCCGGGGGACGGGCCCTGGGCTCGAGGTGCGGCACGGAGCCCGGTGCGCCTGGCCCGCGAGGGCACGACGCGTGCCTTAACGGCACGGCACGGGCCGGCACGCCCGTTGGAAATCTATACCCGCACTGATAATTTGGTGCGAAAAATTCACGATAGGTTTTGGGGTGTTTAGTTTCCATGCTGCCCTTTTTCTTTTTTTTTTTTTTTTTTTGCCGCCGACCGCTCGGGTAACCCGCTGCGGTCGTCGTGTAGTCAACACAGCTCTTCTTTTCACATCTGAGCCGCTGCCGATGGGCCCTCGGGTACCCGCGTGGCTACGATCGACCGACCGTGCGAAAGTCGAAATCAATTGCTTTGCTTCCTCAGTTCACGAAAACGACAGCCGCTACCGATACGCTACAAGAAAATGATCACGACCTGACGTGTTGATAACAATCGGCTGCTCCTGGCACTGCCCGACTCGTCTCTTTGCCCAAGTGCGTACAGCACCAGGCAAAGACGCTTCACACTTGAAAAGGCAAGGCGGGCACTTGGCCGGCTTTGCATAGTGTCTTTACCACTCGGCAAAGAAAAGCAACGTGGCCGCAGGGTTGCCGCGTTGACGGATGACGGTGGCTTTGCCGAGTGTCGTAGGCCTGTTTGCTGAGAGCCTTGGGCTGGCACTCGACAAAGTCGCCAAGCTTTGCCAAGTGTCGTGGTTATTGTACTCGGTAAAGCTTGTCTTCTTTGCCAAGTGTCAAAGCCACAACACTCCGGTACGACATTTACCACTAGCGGGGCGGGCTTTTGTGGGAGATTCTTCGTCAACAGGATATTGAAATCCAACGACAGAGCACTGCCCAAATGCGGGATATCCAGTTCTCCACCATACCCATGTCGGTGAAAGGCCTGAGGTTTCCAACGGGGTATGTAGTCGGCTAGGTGGGCTGGGGCTGGTTACTAAGCTGCACAACTATGGATGAGCATTATTCAAACATGAGATGCTTTGACTCTCCATAATTTTTAGAATAACTTATAATTTAGAACGAATGTGTACCTTTTTTTAGCAACGAATGGCTAGTAGTTTATTAGTCTGCGCAACAACATTGCCGACCAGTGTCCTAGTTAATAGCTGCTTCAACACTACCGTAGAAGTCTGAAATTTAGATCAGCTTAAAAAATGGGACATGAATAAGTAGTCAAGTACAGAAATTATCAGTTCCGGGTACCGGTGCCACGCCGCCAGGGTACTTTTGCGTTGCGTTTCCTAGTACTATATTCGGCCAACGGGGCAAGGCAACACTTTCTATGGTCAGTCGGGTACCCGGCCTCCCTTGCCTAGCCGGGTACCCAGCCTGCATGTACAGGTCAGCAGCAAGGTCGTGCGACTCGATGCAGGTTATTCACCTCTGGAGCACGGTAAGCTCTCGGGTACCCGGCCAAGCTACCGGTGGCATTGATCTCGTGCGGCGTCACCCTGATTTTGTGTTGACGTGTATCAATTCCAGCTCGGCACGTTTGAGTGCAAAATTTGAGGAGACGATTGAGCTCTCGCTGGTTGCAGTATTTTTCTTCGTGAATAATTTCCAACTTGAAAACAAAATTTGATGTTATTACCAAAAAACAAAAGATCAGAAGATCGTAATAAACTAGCAATTGGGCTTTTTCAGCTTGAGCCGCGCATGCGGCTGAGGCCGATGTTCCTGCCTACTTCGTCCATTGGGTTTGTCGGCTTGCGCAATAGTCCATTGGATCGCCTGCATACTTTTCCTTCTGCAGTTGGTGGCCGCGGTTGCCCGTCGAGCAGCTGACGTGGGCCGCGTCGCTGTTGGCCATATCCGTGGGCCTTGCATCCTCGTCAGCGAGTCCTTCGGGGAATCACCTACATCCATCCATCCATTCGATTTCGCTACTTGCAGCAGCGCCGTAGTTTTCTTGCTCCTATTGCTCTGTTGTTTAAGTAGGAACGAACTTGAGAATTTAATTTTCCTGTCATATTTTAGGATTGATCGTGAGATGAATAAATTGTACTAGGTGAAGTGCTATTGCTGTTGCAAATCCTCAGATTGGTGAAGCTTGATAGCGATCCAGACATAGCTTGATATGCAATGTTCATGTTGAAAGCAACGCTGCCGCCCTAGGCAGAGGCAGTGCACACGGCCGCCCCAGCACGGCACCGAGAAGGGGCCCCGGTGGGTGACCGGGCTGACCGCCACGATGCGCCGCCCGTGTCGTGCGTGCTCCTCCCGCTTCACCGCTATCTCCACGTACCGCGCGCGGAGTAGTGCGCCGCGCCGTGGCCGCCGAAGCGGAAGGAGAGAAGCAAGCCATGGCCGCCCTGTGGACCTCGACGCTGTGTCTGTGGCCACAAGAGCAGCGGTGGGAGGCGGTGGCGAGGGTGGTGCGCCGCCGCTCCACCTCCGGCCCTCACGAACAGGCGCCAGCACAGGAGACCCGAGCGTCCGCGGCGATGTGAAACGGAGGACAGGGGCACAGCGATGCGTCCGTGGGCTTGACGGTCACTGGGTCTGATGGAGCAGACGACCACTTAACAGTTCGTATGCATTCTGCTAGAATATGTCGCTGACAGTGGGCCTTGTACACTTCGTACAGAATGCCATAGTGAGGGGGAATTGAAATTATAATGACAGATGTCCAAATCAGAGAATGACAATGGCCTAGATCAAAACAACCCAATTTCATTGGATCAGTCAAAAAAAAAAAATTGAGATGACCAAGAAAATGACACGACATTAATAAGCAAAGAAAGACTTGATTAATCTTTGCAAATTCAGCTTGGTGGGAGGAGCTGCACCCAAGATCCCCAAACAAGAGAAATGACGCTTCAATAAAAGTTGATCTACACGCTATGGAACCTATGGAAAGAAAGGAATCAAAAAGCTTTCAAAATATTCAGGAATAGTTTCTCCTTAATAAACAGGTCACGACCCCAAGGATCCGTGGGGACGTACCCATGCATGAGCCAGCCGTGGAAGGTTGTGTCGTGTGCCGGAGGAGCAAGAGGACTGAACCATATCCGACAACAGGCAAAAGGGGTGAGTTGTGGATGGGCCAAGTATCTAGTGGGCTGCTTCTTGGCGTTAGGGCCTGCGTCGTGCCGGTTTGATTGGGCTTCGGCCTTATATGCGATGGGTCGCTGAACCTGTGAAGGGTGAACGACATCTGATGAAACCGTTCCTGAACCTGAATAAGCTGCTGTGATGACTAACTGACTGCTGTTCCGTTCATCCCCTGAGTTCTTTCCGTTCTTAATTTCTTCCCCAAACCCTATCCATTTCAACCGAATTCTGCCGGCTTCTAACAGTTTGGTTCTGATCCGGAACCTGACAGCTTGGAAGATGCATCATGCATCGTGGTGTTCGATAATTGAAGGCGAAAGGATTGGACTACTGAAGTGGAGCATCGGAACACAAGTACTGAAGAATGGTCGATCTGCAATGACCAGTGATGACCTTTTTGTTGTAAGTGGTGCAACAGCGTTGGTTGAACAGTCATCAGACTACCCTTTAGACTTTGGTACTAGAAGAAATGATCAACATAAGAGGCATTGCAGTGCCCGTGTAGGTTCCACTTAAGTCTTACTGTATGATTGGAACCAATGACTTGGAATAGTACCAATATGAAATGACACTCGCAGAAAAGATGTTAAACAAAATTGTGTTAGCACACATGCCGCCTCATTAAAAACCTTAATGTAAGGGAAAAAGAGTACAGCATGGGTAATAAATGTCAGGGAAACAAAACTAGCACAGGTGCCGTTGACATGCTGGTTTCAGTCCAGGGTAACCAGTATTTACAGCTTTCTCTCCACGGTCAACAAATCCTACGGAACGCCAACACCCACCAAAATGTCAAAACGATTTTCTTGATAGCTTGACGAGCTTGGCTGCTGGTTCTTGTTCTTGACTGGGCAAGTAATGTCGCAATGCGTTAACAGGCTCTTGGTGCCATTATGTGTACCGGCTTTGAGCACCCCTTCACAATGGCAGCACACCGCATGTACCACCTTAGACCCCTCTAGTTCAGGATGTTTGTCATATACCTTGATGAAGTGCTGCCAGGCCAGTGATTCTCCCTTGATGACCATGTTCTCAGGACACCGCATCCGGTGTTTCTTCCCGACAGAAATTTTCTTCTTTTTTTTCACCTCTGGAGATATATATTAGAAGATGGATAGACATGTTAGTCTTGATACATAATATAATTGGTGGTCAAATGATATTGGAAGGAAGCAAAAAAAGAACTGATGAAATTCAGAAATAGTCTGATTAGTACTCTCCGGGAGCAGCTGTGCATTCAGCAGCATACCTGGAACTTCACCCTCATAAACCTCGCGAAACCCGAAGAGGCTGCAAGTAATCAAGCACATATTTATTTATCACTGCCTCACATAAAAAAAATACACTTACAAGAGAAGTGTATTTACTATTTAGGACTAATATAATTCATAAATCATATAACATATTAACATAACAAAGCATACCAAAGGTTCTGATATGTACCTTCATAAACAGGTCATGACCCCAATGATCCGTGGGGACGTACTCATGCATGAACCAGTTCGTTTCGGTGCCGTCATTCATGTGGAACTGGAAAGTCCTTTTAAGCCCACGGCAGAACGACCATACAATTCCATCAGGTTCGTCCTCGCGCAAGGGTTTGACTTGTTTTTCCTTCCAGTAGCCGAGATCATGTGGGTTTTGGTCGGGCATCATCTTTACAGTCGTGATGTAGCTCCGGACGGCCTTAGGAGCCATTTGGTCCTGCTCTCCGAGGCTGAGGTTCACCTCCTTCCCACGTGGCATGGAACTTTCTTCCCTCTTGAGGAAGCGTATGATCTCGATATCGGTGCTACCGGTGGGAGGCTTGATGTCGGCAGAGGACGGGGCGGACTGAATGAGGCCGGCCTCCAACTCTACCAAGTTGAGCTCCAGAGGCGTTGACCTCTGGCTAGATGAACCACGGGCGAGCCTTTTCCTTTTACGGGATGCCCGCACCGGAGTCTCCGCTAAGGTGCAGGCGCCGCTGCCACCGCCCTGACTGCGGAAGGCCAGCCCCAGCATTGAAGTCCTGGTCCAGCGAGCTGCTCCCCGTATCGGCGGCGGCGGAAGAGCAGTTGGTGTCCCAGGTGGAGTATGGGCTTGACGAGCTTGGTTGTTGCATCTTGTTCTTGATGACTGGGCAATTATCATTGCAATGCTTTAACAGGCTACTGGTGCCATTCTCGGTAGAGGCTTTGAGCACCCCTTTGCAATGGCAGCACAGTGCATACACCACCTTAGACCCTTCTAGTTCAGGATGCCTGTCATATATCTTGATGAAGTGCTGCCACACGGGCGATTCTCCCTTGATGACCAGGCTGTCAGGTCCCCGCATCCGGTGTTTCTTCGCAGCAACAATTTTGTTCTTGGTTTTCAAATCTGGAGATGTAGGCTCATCTAGATAGAATAGAAGAGGGAAATAAAATCAAGTAGACATGTTAGTCTTCATATATAACTGGTGGTTACACTACACAATATTGTCTCTAATAAGTCCAATTGATATTGGAAAGAAGCCAGAAGAAATTCAGAAGTCTGATTAATACTCTCCGGGACCAGCTATTCATTCAGCAGCGTACCAAGAACTTCTTCGCCCTTGTAATAAACCTCAGGTCCCCGCATCCGGTGTTTCTCGACATCAACAATTTTGTTCTTGGTTTTCAAATCTGGAAATGTAGGCTCACCTAGATAGAATAGAAAAGGGAAATAAAATCAAATAGACATGTTAGTCTTGATATAGAATTTGTGGTTACACTGCACAAAATTGTCTCCAATAAGTCCATTTGATATTGGAAGGAAGCCAGAAAAAAAAAGAAAAAAATCCGATTAATACTCTCTGGACCAGCTATGCATCCGGCAGCGTACCTGGAACTTCTTTACCCTTGTAACAAACCTCAAGTCCCTGCATCTGTTCTTTCTTCGCATCATCAATTGTCTCCTTGGTTTTCACATCAGGAGATGTAGGCTCACCTAGATAGAATAGAAGAGGGAAATAAAATCAAGTAGACATGTTAGTCTTGATATATAATTTGTGGTTATACTACACACAATGGTCTCCAATAAGTCCATTTGATTGGAAGGAAACCAGAAAAAATTCAGAAAAAATCCGATTAATACTATCTGGGACATGTCCATCCAGCAGCATACCTAGAACTTCTTTGCCCTTGTAATAAACCTCAGGTCCCTGCATCCGGTCTTTCTTCGCATCATCAATTGTCTCCTTGGTTTTCACATCAGGAGATGTAGGCTCACCTAGATAGAATAGAAGAGGGAAATAAAATCAACTAGACATGTTAGTCTTGATATATAATTTGTGGTTACACTACACAAAAAATTGTCTCCAATAAGTACATTTTATATTGGAAGGAAGTGAGAAAAGATTCAGAAAAATCCAATTAATACTCTCTGGGACCAGCTATGCATTCGACAGCGTACCTGGAACTTCTTTGCCCTTGTAATAAACCTTAGGTCCCTGCATCCATTGTTGCTTCGCATCAACAATTTTCTCCTTAGTTTTTACATCTGGAGATGTAGGCTCACCTAGATAGAATCGAAGGGGAAATAAAATCAAGTAGACATGTTAATCTTGATATATAATTGGTGGTTACACTACAAAATATTGTCTCGGTGGAGGGCACAAGGGCCACGGTGAAACTGGCGCAAATCGACGTGCGGTTGACGTCTTTCGGCTTGTGTCTAGGCTTACCTTTGAATGTGTTACATGGTGTTGTTGTTGATGATGTTGTAATCTCACCCTGCCCCTTCTTCGATGATCTGAAATGTTTCCAAGGCCAAGCCTTCCACCAACCATTGAAGGTGGGGAGTTTTGGTCCTACCTCAAAAAAAAAAATCCAATAAGTCCAGTTGATATTGGAAGGAAGCCAGAAGAAATTCAGCAAAAATCAATTAATACTCTCGGACCAGCTATGCATACAGCAGCATACCTGGAACTTCTTCGCCCTTGTAAACTGTGCGAAACCAAAGAGGCTACAAGTAATCAAGCACATGTTTATTTACCATGAGTGTACTTATGCGAGGTTCTCACGACTAAACATTCATAACAAAGCAAAGCATAGCAAAGGTTCTGGTGCTAATATGTGAACGATCCTTACCTCCATATACAGGTCAATACCCCAAAACTTTGTGGGGATGTACTCGTCCATGAACCAGTTGGTTTTTGTGCCGTCGTACTTGTGGAATTGGAAAGTCTTTTTAAGCCCATCATAAGAATCCATCGAATGTACATCAATATCGACATGGTGCTGCCGCACGGTAGTGACTTGTTTTTCCTTCCAATACCCGTGATCATGTGACTTTTGGTCGGGCATCATCTCTACAGTCGTGACGTATCCCCGGACGGCCTTAGGAACAATTTGATCCTCCTCGGCCAGGGTGCGATTGACACCATATACTTTATCCATCGAAGGAAGAGCGTCGTCGCGCTGATCAAATTTTGTTAAATATGATGGATTAATAGAAAAAATTAACAATATTTATACCTACTAATAAAGCAAATGAATTTCTGGTTCGCCCAGCCCTATAATCCAACAGAGATACGAGAAAGGAGAAAATAAATAAGAAAATAAAGAAACGTATTGCCTCTCCCTGCACGTCCCAATGCCCAGCTCCTGTTCGATCTGGACTCTGGAGTTTGACGAGTCTCTAGAGACGGGGTTGTGGATTGCATCTGAACCAAGCTCATTGTTAATGCATAAAGAAATGACTATTTTATACAAAAATATAACCGTGCATTTGATGTAGAATACAACAGTACTATACCACAATAGAAAGTATAGGAACTACTGAATGGCAAATAGTGGGCATCAACGATGTCTCTAGCCTCTGATCATTCGGTGGAAATTCATAAATGTATGACTGTTGACGTGCCATGTTTCAATTAATTAAGGTTGCTATTTATCTGTCAACAGATTTTGTTGACTGTGCATCTGTCTAATTCTGGGGCGTTGATGTTGCTTGAAGATGCGTGTTGTATGTCTGGTCTGTAACCGCAATTTGCCAAATGATTTGCATGCTAACGGGTCCGCAACCATCTTATCCTTTCGTCTCCCACCACAACTTTCCCCAATCCTCCCCAATTCCGTCCGCTCCTCATCTTCTCCTTGTGTGCACATGCGCATGCGTCGGTGCCCAGGCGGCTTCTGCGCCGCCCCTCGCTGGACCTCCCGCCGAGGCCTGTGCCGCCCCTCGCGTGGAGGCCTTGCACCGCCCCTCGGCGAGCCCCCGCACTAGGCTTGTCGTCCGGTCCTCTCCCCCCGCGCTCAGGTGAGTCGTGCCTCCGGCTGAGCCCCTGCACATGGTTTGTTGTTGATTTTGATGAGCTAGTTTTGCCATTCTGCGTTTGTTTCTTACAGCGTTGATGTTGCCCCCCCGCGACCGGCCTAAATCGACCTGCCGGTCACCGGTTCCGGCTCCGCGCCCTTCCTGCCTCCCAGTTGACACCTACAGTGCTCACAGATGCAGCGCCGCAGGTAGTCCCAAGGGCACAGTACATCCCCTAGGTGAGAGGAGACTCCTAGTCGGCACCTACATTGCTCACAGATGCAGCGCGCAGGTAGTCCCCAAGGGCACAGTGCATTCCCTAGGTGAGAGGAGAGGAGCCTAAATCGAGCTAGAACTTCTGTCTGAATCGAGCTAGAGGTTGTATCATTTTTTGGGTTCATATATGCACTGAGTAGACCATCAATTCATTGTCTCAATGAAATCACGAATATTCCCTCTTTCCTTTTGGGTAGTGTTTGCTGTTGAACTGTGAATTCCCCTCCATTTGTTTACTTTGTCAATTGTTTATGTCTTGCGGCGTGAGTGCTGACTCCTGTGCCATGTGGACTTGGATGATTCAATGTCACTCAATTTGTCCACTATCCCCCCTTATCTTCATGTATGCTTATAGGTAATACCTCTGTGATCAAAGTCTGGGCCATGTCTGATTAGAGCTTACTTTTTTGAAAGGATCAGCAGGGGAGACCTCTAATGATTAGAGCTTACTTAGAGCAGCTATCTTTTTGATGTATGTCCTTGTGACTGCACTTTAGTTTAGTTTTGTGTTGATTCTCTCTCTCTCTCTCTCTCTCTCTCTCTCTCTCTTTATCAATTGTTTTGGTTGTGGGTGCAACTACATTTGAGTTTTTATCTTGTGGTTATCTGACATTGAAGTTTATTGGTTGTTAGCTATTAACTTTTAGGCTTTTAGCTGTTGTTGCTATCTCTGATATGTATTTTGAGATTTTTGCATTATGTATCCTCTCGAATCCTCGATGTAGTCTTTGTTTGATATGAATGCAGTGGCTGTTTTGTGGCTTTTTATCTGATATGGCAGTTGGTTTTCTTGCTTGGCTGTGTTGTTGGATTTGTATTTGTGTTTTTTTTTTCCTGAAGTTGCTATCTCTTAAATGGCAGTTTATGTGCTTTGACTGGCTAATGAATGTATATTTATGTATTTTGACAAAGGCTGAGAGTGCCTTTGTACCTTTTGTAATGTAGATTTCTTGTATTATGTAATTCAATTTTTGGTCTGTGTGACCCTTTCTCTCCCTCTCTGTGTGTCTCTATTTGTCTCCGTCCATGTGTCTGTGTTTGTGGGCCGAAATGCCTTTGTCTCTCTTTGAGTTTTTTAGCACCTCTTTATAGTCCTTTTTTTTTAAGAATTTATAAGCCTATCTGCATGTCTTTGTAGATAGAATTTCTCTATCTCTCCGTCTCTCTCTCTCTCTCACTGTGTCTCTCTCTTTTGTGTGTTAATGTAAGTCTAGCTATAGTTTGTTAGGTGAATTGCCTTTCTCTTTTTTTTCTTTTTTTTTCGACATGAGAGTGAGTTGCATTTTCTATGTGGCTTTGGTGTCAGTGTGTATGTTTTTGGTGTCTATGTGTGTCTCTCTCTCTAAAAGCTATGAGAGTGTGAATTTCTCTTTCTCTGAGTTATATTTGAGGCTATCTGTGTCTCTTTCTATATTTTTTTTTGTATTTTTAAAATCATGCCCCTAGAAGAAAATTTGTTTTGGGCAATTATATATTTTTTTAAGATAGCATGCCCCCTACTAGGCAAAGGGTTTTGGGGCTTTTTGTTTTTTGAAAATTAAAAGCATGCCCCCTACTAGGCAGTGGGTTTTGGGGCATTTTGGTTTTTGAAAATTAAAAGCATGCCCCCTACTAGGCAAAGGGTTTTGGGGCATTTTGTTTTTTTTAAAATTAAAAGCATGCCCCCTACTAGGCAAAGGGTTTTGGGGCATTTTGTTTTATGAAAATTAAAAAGCATGCCCCTTAGTAGGCAAAGGGTTTTGGGGCATTTTTTTTTTTTTTTTTTGAAAATTAAAAGCATGCCCCCTACTAGGCAATGGGTTTTGAGGCATTTTGTTTTTTGAAAATTAAAAGCATGCCCCCTACTAGGCAATGGGTTTGGGGGCAATGCTCTTTTGGAGAAAAAAATAGAATGTCCCCTACTAGGCAATAGGTTTTGGGGCTTTTAGTTTTTTTGAAAAAAAAAATCATGCCTTCCTAGTAGGTTTTCTGGCTTTTAGTTTTTTTTAAAAGAAAAATTCATGCCCTCCTAGAAGTCAATTTTTTGGGGGCAATTCTCTTTTTTTGGTTGGATTTGCTAGGTTAATGAAGGAGATGTTCTTATCTATTAGAGGTTATCTTGAGCTTGTATTTGTTATCCTTTTTTCCCTCTATCTTTATTTCTCTCTCTGTAACCAACCATTTTTTTCTCTCTCTCTGTGTGTGAACTTTGGAGGTAATTTCCATGCCCACTGAAACTGGCACCAAAGTTTGTTAAAATGATTGACTTGAAGATATGGTGGTAACAGATATGATTGACTTGTACTTCGTTCTGTCCTTTTACTTTTAACAACTTGCTTTTAGAAGATGAAAACCTTTTTTTAAAAAAAAAAAGTTGATCAATTGCGCCTTTTTCATTGTCTTTCCAGGTGGTAACAACCATGAGAACATATTTGTTGTTGAACACACAGTTTGAAGTGATAGCCTTGATATCACTTGAGGGTTTTGTCCTTTTGTCACTCTATTGCTAGTGGAACTGGTTCAGGTTGGCTCTTCTCTCATATTTTGCTTTCCTTTTTTTTCACTTTCTATTCTATTCTCACTTCACTTTGTTTTGTACTTGTAGTATTTTTGTGTTGCCTACCATCTGACTCACTGTAGATTGGAATTGGATATTGCCTTGTTATTATGAAACATTATAACAGAAGGATTTTCTCTTTTTGCTTTGTCGGTCAGTTGCTAGGGAGGAAGAGATGTTTTTGTAGTCTGATCTGATGGTTCCTAAGCTTGATCTGTAGTCTTAACTATGATACATCTAATTGTTATAATGAAGTGTTCTAAAGATCCATGTCTGTTCTTCCTTTGCATTGCAGTTTCAAGGACAGAGGAGTGGAGCTTGCCTATGCCGACAGAGAACAGTGCTTTCTTAGGTGACTGAGCTGCCAAGGTGTGTGTTTTTCTTGTCTGTAATGTGTGTGTGTGTGTGGATTTAGAAGACCAATTTTTTCCCCTTTGAAAATGTGTGTTCATAAAAAAGCCATCTTTTTTTTTTTTTGAAAAGTTCATATATGAAGATAGCTTGTAATGTTGAAACAAAAGGGCTACAGTTTGCATCGAGGTTGCGGAAGAATCATATATTCTGGTAGGCTTCTCCGTGCCATTGACATTTTATCAGTGGCTTAAATTGTCCTCAACTTTCGTCGATAGATAGAGGTCTTTTTATTATGTGTGTGCTGATTGCAGTTTGGTGTTTGATTATCCAGTGTTAGCCTTCAGTGTATGGCTGCCTTTGTAGGTGGAAAGAGATGTTTTGCAGTCTGATCTGATGGTTCCTAAGCCCTGATCTGTAGTCTACTTAGGATATGCCTAACAGTTCTAATGATGTGTTCTAAAGATTCATGTCTGTTCTTCCTTTGCAGATTCAAGGACAGAGGATTGTAGCTTGCCTGTGTCGACAGAGAACATTGCTTCTCAAGTGATTGGGCTGGCAAGGTGTGTTTCCTTACAACTCACTTTTTAACTCTGAAGCGCCTGACACTGAATGCTGACTGTGAAACACATACTTTCACTGGAAATTTTACAAACATGAAAATCTCTCAGAATGAGTTTTATGCTATGATAACTAGATCAGCAACAAGGTATTCCTCGATAAATATTCGATTATGGCAAGGGATGCTTCTTATGTAAGACCAAGGACAATTGGGAAGTTGTCTGCATGGAAGAGGTGATTGCAGCACCTTCTACTTTCTTATAGCTATTATTTTCTCTCGATGTGGCTATCTAGTTTATTGCAGCAAATTGATTTTCTCCCAATGTGCCTTGCTCTGATTTGTCCAATACAATTTGGCTTCTTTCATACAATTTATCTCTGTTGCAGATTCTATATGGCGCTATGATAGTAAGGGCAGCAGCAAATGAAGTTGTTAAGAAAGTGGTAATTACTTAATGCTTGACGTCAATGATCATAATTTTACATAGCTGTACCAGTAAAGGGACTAAAAACATTTTATTGGGTCACCCTTGTGTTTTTGGTTGTGCTTGCCTCTTGCAGATTGACTTTGAAAGGAAAAGTTCAAGTCCAGCTTGACCTGAAGAGCAATGGGAATGGCTCCAGTGGGAAGAAGGCGCCTGCTGCCGGATGCTGAGGCTGACTAGGAGGCTATGGCCGTTGATGCTGAGGCTTACTAGACTAGTGGTGACAGCTAAATCTGTAAGTATATATCATATCACTACCCATGGAAATCACGACCTCATGATGCTCATTTTTTTTTCATTAGGACAATGACATGTATATATGCCATTCCTTCTGAGACATTAATTGTGCCATTCTTTCTGTGGCTAGAGGTACAAAGCTGGAGTAGTTCGTTTGTTACAAAGGAATAATCAAAGCTTCCAGAGTTTTGCAGCCTAAGGGAAAACAAAGAAGCAACAATTTTTGAAGCGTAGTTTTGACCTCTGGTATCTAGTTAGCTCCATGAGCAATTCTTTTTGCAGTGCCTCTATCTAGCTGTGGGACAAGCACACATTGTCCCACATTTGCTTGTACAAATGTAGGTCTCAGACTTAGTCGTATCTGGTGTGTCAGACAATCAGTCCAATACTTCTGATTTCAGAGATTAGCTTAACACTGGTCGAACTTAAACATCCTTGTGTACCACAGACATGGTTTTTGGAAGAGAATCTCATCTCTTTAGCTCCTGAATGAAATGCTTTGCTGAGGCTTTGTAAATCTGTCAACGTGATGTTTGTTCTGCCAATAATCAAGAAGCTATTGGTTTATTGGGTTTTGGAGTGCTTTGTTGGGTTCATGGATTTGTGCTTCAAGTATTTTGGGGTTTTTAAAAATTTGACAGATTTGTTCATTAGAAAATCTGTTGACAGATTTGTAGTATACAAAATCTGTTGACAGATTTGTTCTGTTGAAAATCTGTTGACAGACAAATAGTCACTCCCAAAATTAATCAAATCATAAAAAGTAGTTTATTGCCTAATTTATTCTAAATAAAAATATATCTCTACAAGCTCATAGTCTAACTAATCAAATCATAAAATAAAACATAAATAGTTTGGAAGTCCTAAATTCGATTCCAATACGTATAAGAATAGATAACACGACCATTACATAAATCTTAAAATCACAAGTCATTCATATAACTGATCAGCATGTAGTACATCCCGGTGCAACGCACGGGCATGTTTTTGCTAGTCTCTAACTAATTCGGGAAGTTAGAATAATTCTTCATGGGACGGAGGGAGTACCTTGCAACCTTCTCTTTTGAGGAATTCTATGATCTCGCAAGGGCTGCTGCTGTCGGGAGGCATGATGTTGGTAGAGGTGCGGGCGGGGTTGAGCTCTAGCATGTAGAGAGCTTTGAAACCCGGCAGGACACTCCCCGAACTCAACTGCATCCTCCCCTGCTTATCCGTGATGGTGGGGACTGCGACCGAGTAGGTTGGCACCTGGATCTGGGGGCTGAGATCGGGGCAGATCTCCGTCCAGTCCCACGCGGAGATATCCATCGCATCGGCGGCGGTGGAGTGGCTGCAGGCAACAGTGGCAGCCGTAGGGGCCGCGAGTCCGACAAGGTGCGGGACTGGCTGGCCCTGCCCGGCGGCCGCGGCGTTGACCTCCATCGCATCGGCGGCGGTGGAGCAGTTGCTGCTGGTGTCTCCGCAGGAGTGAGGATCCGGCGGGGTGTCTCCGGCGCCTGATTCATCCCGGAATAAATCATCCATGTTGAACTCGTGCTCGGGGATGATCAAGTCGGCCATCAAATCATCCTTCCAGAATTCGTGGTTTCCTCCAGCACCAACAGGGAAGGTGGATTCCATGATCACGGGGGTTGGGAACTTGGAGTTGGAGCCGGAAGCTGTTTGTTCTTGGATGGAACTTAAATTGGAAGGGGAAGGCCGGAAGTGGCAAGGCGAGGGGAGCACAGTATGCTGGATGCTGCCACCATTGAAATAGGAGCTCTGCATTGCCAGAAAGCAGGGGCGGCCGGGGCCGGGCGGGTACCCGCTCACCACTCCCCTAGCAGCTCCGGGGACCCGACGCCGAGCCGAGGGACCACCTGCCAGTCAAACAAAATCCATTCCACCTATCTCAAGTCCACACGGGTCGTGAGTTTTTATTTATGATTTTTTACCATTGTTCGTGAGTTTGTTCGTGTCTGAACTCTGAGCAGCAGCCGTGTGGGTGGGCGCACCGGGTACCCGGGTAACTGAACAAACTGCGCAGCCGCGGAGTATATTATTCATAGAACACAGATACAATTCGTAAATCATAGTAATTTTTTAAAAAAAAAAAAGCAGCCAACGCATACACTCACAACACGCATTTGCAAATACCCCTATGAAAAACACGTATGCAAACCCGAAGCCTTAGCGCAACCCGGAAGGGATCGAAAGACAGTAGATCCTGGAGATTCCCAAATTCACCGTTGGCGCCTACGTCGCATCGATGAAACGTCGCTTGTCACTTAACGCGTAACGCCAATAAATCATGCGAAAATCTCGGGGAAAAGGTCGTCTTGTGATTTGCACCTGGTGGGTAGCATCCCACCTGGGCCGCTTTTTTACCATTGGATTCTGAGGCCAATTCGCCAGAAATCATACTTCATGTGCCAGCAGAAAAATATGTCTTGCCCATTTGTGGCAATTGCTAAAACAAAAACTATTACAAGTTTAGGCATAAAACCAATGGATGTAGTTGAGAAATGGCATGCAAGGGAGGTGGAAACACATTTTCTTAAGAAGTCACTACTATAGAGAGCATTTTTCACTCATGATCAAAAATAATTTATAACAATCATGGCCTCTACTAAAGAGTTTCTACAAGTCCTCTAGAAATCGATAATGTGACCAACCTCTAAACATAATTTACCAAAATTATAGATCCACTACAAAAATAGGAAAACATCTTGGTAGAAAACCCACTAGGGATTGTGGATTTCGCGCGCATGTGGTTCTCAGGAATTGATTGACCACAATATTATTCCACTAGGGAGTGTTATTTTCGCATTTTTTTTTTATTATTTTTTATTTTAAAATGTAATGAGCTAGTGAGAAGAGAAATACTTGGAATCTATGTTTTTGAAACGATGGCCAAATGAAATATGCTTACCACATTTAGATTTTTTATGAAGTTTTTTGGAAAAATAATTCTTCAGAAAAAATAGTTAAAACATTTTAGACAGACACAAAAGCAATATAAAAATGAGTAATTAGCCATGAGAGAGATATGAGTACGCTGAATTGACAATTAGGAATAAATAAAAAAATAATAAAATATGGTTTCGGGCTAAATTTTGATATGATTTTGAGGGATATTTCCTGAGATTTTTTCTAACACGATTATTTAAACTTGAAACCTATTCAAGTTTCTAATTTTATTCTCACTTCTCAAGACACCTCGGCCTCCCAAGCTACGATCCAGCACTGGTCAAGACACGAGAACCATCACCAAAGACGCGTTTGCGATCCTACAAAGGCGCCCGAGGAGCCCTCGGGCGGACCTAACGCCAGGCTATTGAAAGGAAGAGACCGCCGAGTCACTACCAATTCGCCTCGATCGACGGGTGGCAGCACCCAGGCAGACTCTCCTCGCCCGCTATAGGCCCCCATGACATCTCCCACACAAAGCCATGCCAACGACGCAAAAAAAGGATCCAAGCCTCACCTGCCTTGCCGCACAAGGGAGGTAAGAAGGCACGGTAAGAAAGTAAAACACCGCCCTTCTAGACGGGAATCTCTCCGTCCGGCCAGAGGTACCACAATAAGGTGTATCGGCCTCCTATTCCTAGGATTCTCATTCCGGCGGTGAAAACCACGCCTCGAAGGCAAGAGTAAAAACCGAATCTCCACTATGCTTGTCATCGTGCACACTCCTTCTCCACCCGTCCTGCTCATTTCACTGACGAGTCGGTCCCTCCCTTGGGCTATAAAAGGGAGGACTGGCTCCAACACAAGACAAGTTCTAGAGGCCAAGAGGCTCACACACTCGGCCCCGGGTAACACACGCACACACCAAACCATTCATCCCACAGAGCTCACCCACAGCTCCACCAGCTCCTCACGAGCAACAACGACACACGTTCAGCCACCAGCAAGCCATGTTCATCCCCTAGCTCACCATCTAACTCTACACCAATTTTGACACTAAACTCAATCACTCGTAGGCTTGTTTCTAGGGACTTGGGATCTAGCCCTCTCCCACTATCTTGTATATGTACTAGGACTTAGGATCCGTCCCTCTCCTAGGAGCTTATACGCCCCTACACGAGCACCCCACCAAAGGCAAGATAAGAAAGGAACCGTGACCGCAACTGGACGTAGGGCACTTAAGCTCGAACCAGTATAAATTCATCGTGTCATCTTTCTCTTTTCTCTCACATAGCCATCGTAGCTGTGTGAAGCAGTTGGCGATGCTCTCTTCACTTGTCGAGTCCCCTAGGGACCCCCAGTTTCTAGGACACCGACACCATTAACCGTGGCAGGCTGGCATTCCTAACGTGCCCGCCACGGTTAATCGATTTACTGTGGCAGGCACAGGCGACCACCACGGTTAATCCAAGATTTAATTGTGACCTTGCATCGGTGACAAGCTCCAATTAATGCCCGCCTCGCAAAACCAAATTCGCCCGCCACATAAAAGAAATTTGGTACTAGTGATATTGAGACATTCGATCTCAAAATCGTTTCAAGAATTAATCATATCCTATTGAGACATTCGATCACGTACTCATGTAGAGACAGTTTTGACCTGCATTACTATGTAAATGTCTCTAGAGGGACCTTTTCATCACATGCTTACTGGTGTGTGATCCAAAAATCAATTCGTCATGAACAACTTGTATTTCATTTGTCAACTAGGTCTTTTGGAGTCCCTATAAGATCAAAGCCGGGTACCCGGCGGCCTTCAGGCTAGACGGTGCTTCATCGGGTACCCGGTGTGTGCAGGTGATCCAATGCCGGGTACCCCGCGGCCTTGAGGCTATAGACGGTGCTCGATCGGCCGGGTACCCGGTGTGTGCAGCAGGTCATTCAAAGCCGGGTACCCAGCGTTCTGGCTGGCCTATGGACGGTGCTCGATCCGGTTGGGTACCCGGTGTGTGCAGGCCAGCAAGGTGCCTGGGGCACGGTAAGCTCACGGGTACCCGGTCCGGTCGACTGGTCATATCCTCACGCTGCCTTATAAATAGATCGAGAGAGAGGCAGCAGTCTTGTACCCCTCTCCAATCTGACGAACATTAACATCTCTCACACACCACACCATCCGCACTGAATCACTCACAGAAAATGGCATTCCCGTCTGCAAGACTGATGGAGCTGCTGTCCGAGGCGAGCCACAACGTGGCAAAGCTGCCGGCGGCGATGGTCTCGTGCGGCCTCTCGCTAGCTGCGCCGTCGCTCTTACTCATCATCTTCAAGGCTCCCGGAGGCATCCTGCTCCGCCTTCACGGCAACACGCCTGGGTTGCTGTACTACGGCACGCTTATAGCCACAGTGATCTTTGGCTTCGTCGAGGCGTCCTTAGGCTTTTGGGTGGTGCCACGCGACCTCAATGGTTGGCGCGCCATTGGCAAGACTATGCTGTGGTTTTCCATCTTGCCTCTTGTGCTTGTAGTTGCCCTGGGAGGCTCTGTGTTCCTGAAACACTAGATCAGTCGCGTCCGCGTACGGTCGGGTGTCTTGTATTGTGTATTTGTGTGTGACTTTGTGTGTGCACGCGAGGCGTAGGTGCATCCCAGCTTCCTCTCTGATAGTGTGGCACCTCCTCCTTATTAGTTGCATCTTATCTTATATACATGTGCGTATGTATTCAGCTTAATTGTGTGTCGTCATGCATGCAAGGTGCATCTAGGGTGTTTGTTCCATTGCTGTATGGTGTGTATTTGTTTATAGGAACTTGGTTTATTATGTAATATATATGGTATTGTTTGCCCTGTGTAACTGTCTTTTCATACGGAGTACTAGGTCCTGATGACCGATGCTGTGGAGTGTGAATCCCAACAGATTCAGCGATCGTTTTTTCGTTTTTTTTTCCCTCCGTGTCAGCTTGAATTGGAGCGATCGACAAACGTCGCCATCCATTTCACTTCCCATTTTTAATATTAACTTATCAATATCATTTTTTGTATATATACTGTGAGTAGTTTCTTTCGATTTAGAATAATTTAAATATAAGTTATGTAAAAAGAAGTTAGACAATGCAAGATATAGGTAAAAGAAACTTATGTGTGTAATATATAGGTAACTGACAGCGTGGCAAAGCATGGAGAGCAACTCTCAAAAAGAGATATATTTCCGCCGTCCCTAAATATTTGTCGCTATGCTTTACTCTAACGTGGACTAAGGGTACCTTTTGATAATCGATACTTAATTTCACGTTTAAACTTTGGCACTGTGTTTGATTAAACCTACTAGTTGATAGGATTGGGTCTACGTACAAAGTGTGTTTGTTAATGTAGAGTTCACGAAAACTAAGGTGCACTTAAAGCAAGTTAGCTTATGATTTTTCTAGTGTATACAAAAAGTTAAAATACAACCTTTTTGAAAGATCTGTTTTACCGGCTTTCATAGATAAGTAGGGAGCAAATTATATACAAGGCAGTCAACATGGCGTGAACCACCACGAAGGCGGAGCCTACCCACACAACACAACAAAGCGAATGATGACCCAACTAAGATACGAGACCGGAGTTGCCAAAGCAGGAGCCATGGTAGGTCATCATTGCTCATCTCGAGCGCATTGCAAGAGCAGCTCCGACTTCCGACCTCATGCCCCGCCCGCGAGACATCACGACCGAATCAAATTCCACAACGACGCCTTCAGGAAAGTTACAACATCATGCGCCACCACCGTTCCCCCAAGAATGGACCACGTTTTCACCCATGGAGAATGTTGGGGACACGACGCCCCCAAGAGGGAAAACGGCGCCCTCAAGTACCCTAAGCGCCACGGATGCGAATCCCAACATGTCACCGCCGTCATCATTGGCGGTCATCCTGTAGAAGCCATGCTTGAGGGGCATCGGCGCTTTCCCGCTACACATAACGGCCGATCGTCGGCCAACACCGCAAACTAGGCGAGTCGCGAGGACCAACCTCACTCCGCCGCAAGGTCCACCTAGCGCCCGTTGAGGCCGTTGCCAACCGCCACACGCTAGCACCCGACACCGCTGCCATTGCTACCGACCACCTCGCCACCAGCATACCGCGGTGCGTACCCCACCATTTTGGGCACCGCCCGACCCTAGGGCCATCGGGTCTAGACGCCGGACCCACACACCACGGCGCCGCCAACGCCATCCCCTTCCTGGTCTTGATCGCTGTAGCAACCTTGGCCGATGTCGCAAAGAACTACTAGTCCATTAGGGGAGGGGCGGCGGGCGCCCACACCTAGCGCTGCAAGAAGAGCCCCCGACGCCGCCGCCACATCTGCCGCCGGCCACCACCATCGCGCTGCCGCCGGACTAGGCCAAATCTGGCCGCCAGGACCCGGATCGACCTCCTAGGCACGGATCCGACACCGGGCACCGGGCGGTGTGCCGCCGTTGCCGCCATTGCCGCCAAGACTGGAGGAGGGAAACGTGCGAGGGAGAGGAGAGCCCCTACGGTAGTCCCTTGGACCGGCTCGGGCACTAGCGGGCGCCGCTATAGGCTGCGGTGACCCTCCTCTCTCGAAGCTCCATGCCGCTCACGCGGGGATGGGCCATCGGCTAGTCGCTGCCGCCGCGAAAGCAAGACTAGCGCACCAATCCTGGTTCAGTACTCAGAGATATGGTGACATGGGCAGATATGGCTAGGACTGTTGTGCACTAGTCCCGGTCGGCCTAATAAATAAAGTGACTACTACTACTATTTTTTTTCTCTCCCTCAACAGGTTATGAAAACTCGGCTTAGAAGGCTTAGGGCATCCTTAATGGTCCTCAAATAGCTAATCTAGGAAGAATTCTATTGGCTATTATGGAGAGAGAACCAATAGATAGCGAGTGACAAATAGTTAGACAAGCATGATCTCTTGGAAACAACTCTCTCATATATAGCTCAAGTAACTTTTTTTTTCGAAACTGGGACTTCACCCATACTACATTAAGAGAAAGGCCGAAAGAAGGGTCGGTAACCAGATACAAGAGGAGATGCAAGTAACCCTCGGGTTAGCCACGAAATCCTCGAGACAAACAAAGCAAGAAACGAAAGGGGAGGGATGGGGCGGGCCCTCCAAGTAACAACCCCGACAGGCTGAACCTATTACAATGAAAAAACACACAACACCTTGTAGCTAGCGGCGATCTGAGCCAAAACGCGACAACAGCGGCAAAGCATCCGCTAGGAACCGACGGCCAAGCATCCGTCTAGACCAACCACGCCCGAGAAAAGCATCTTCTAGAGAAACGACGGCGGCTTCGACGACAAAGCCCCCGCAAAAAGACGACGCGACCTCGGCCCCCGCGCCAATCGGAAGCGCATGCTCGTAAAGACCGCGACCTCGGCAACATACCGAAACGCGCAAGGTCTTAACGCTGCGACCTTGATGGCACGCGCACGCCCGAAAACGCAAAGCTCGTGAAGAAGAAAGCACCTCGGCGGCAAAGCACCCGTCCGAAATGACGGCGACTAGGAGCACCTCGGTGGCAAAGCATCCGCCGAAATGATAACAGACTAGATACACGGCGGCAAAGCATCCGCCCAAGCAACGAAGAGCACCTCGGCGGCAAAACATCCGCTAGAAATGACCAAGACCACCGCTAGCAAGACATACCGGTGAAGGTAGACATGAAGCACCAAAGGATCAAAGACGACGGCGAGCAAACCCGACCAAGCGGGGGGGACAATGACCTTAGAGACCTCGAGGAGCTACACAAGTCAACCTCCAACGTCCACGCCGGTGAGGAGGCCCGGCATGCTGTCGCGCCACCACGGGGCCGCTTGACGCGCGCCAGCACCCGCGTCGGCCCCGCCACCATGGCGGCGCCATCACCGTAACGCACGGGGCGGCGGAAGAAGGAACAGTCACCGCCCTCGTAGCGCCCTTTGCATGTGGAAGAACGACGATGCCCAAAGGAGGTGTATGGCGCGCGAGACGTCACTGTCGTATGAGCTTTTGCCCCTTCCATCGCAGCGGCACAAGCGACGCCATCCCGAGCCCCAAGGCCGCCCCCCAGGAGAGAGGCCCGCGACGATTTGGGGGGGGGGCCCCCTAGTGTCAAGGCTCAGATTTGGCCGCCGGGGCGGGAGGGGCTGGCCCACATGGAGGGGAGGCCAGCGAGGGGAGGGAGAGGCCGGGAGATGGATCGGCAAAAGACGGAGACTCGGGCGGTGGTGAAGAACCATACGCCCGCGGGGAGGGCCCGGCGCCGCCATGGCGAACAAGCCGAGCTCGTCGGACACCATCGCAAGGGGAGGGGGGACGGCGCCCGCGGCCGCATCCGGGCCACAAAGGGGCGGATCCGGCCGGCTGCCGCCCCGGGCGTGGAGCTCCCCGCCAAGGCCCGAAGCTTCGCCGACTAGGGTTGCGAAGGGAGGGTGGAGCGGGGGTGGAGGACGCCAAGGGCGTTCTCCCTTGTTTTTTTTAAGGCGCCACCGAGGGGCCGCCGCCGCCGCGGGCAAGGGCGACGGCGGCGGCGGAGAAGGCCCGGAGGTGGAGTTCTCGGCGGCGGGCGGGGTTGACGCCCCCCGAGTAGCCCCAGAGGAGTGTTCGGGGTAGGGAGCAGGTGCCGAAGCCTCAATCATAGCTCAAGTAACTCGATCCACATTGCAGTATTCTTGTTTTATTAATTCTAAACCTTTTCGAGTTGGCTATTTAGAAATTAATTGTCATTGAGGAGGATGCCCTTAGCCTCGCTCGCCCAGACCCCTACCTCCTATCGCCCTCTAGTCTCATTTCTAGATTCGCCACTGTATAGAGATGTGTGTTTATGATAGCCTTTGTGTGCAGTACGATTCATAAGAAAGAAAAATAAAGGTGAGTGTGGCAATCAATTCAACCAAAAGTTAAAATTAAGTCTGAAATTATCTAGGCTTAAAAACGAGACACGAATATATTAGTGCAATACAGAAATTATCTGCCGCACCGCCGCCGCCGCCCTAGCTTTCGGTGATATCCAGAGGACCAAAGCCGGGTACCCGGCCTCCTAGCCTAACCGGGTACCTGATATGTACAGGTCAGCAAAAAGGTCGTTTATTCCACTTGCACCTTCCTCGGATACAAACTCAAAGCAACTGGATGCATGGTCAGCTATCAAGAATTTCGCACGAAATAATCAGTCCCGGGTACCCGTTCCACGCCATCAGGATGGTTGCGTTTCCAGTACTATTTTATTTGGGCAAGGCAACAGCACTTAGTTGTATTTTATAGTCAGCTCGGAGATCCAAAGCCGAGTACCCGACCGGCCTCCTAGCCTACCCGGGTACCCCGACATGTACAAGTCAGAAGCGAGGTTTTTCATTCCATTTTTTGTATTTCAACATCCACTTCCTCAAATTACAGAGATTCTCAATCCGGGTACCCGGCTTTGTACATACAGGTCAGCAACACCCCCAGCTGGCCAGCAGAGGAATGGTACTAAGCTCTCGGGTACCCGGTCACCCACTGGGCTGGCATGCGGGAGCGGGAGGAGGGGTGGCGGCTCTCGAATGCTGGCTTTTATATTTGGCGACAACACGCAGGGTCTTTTACCGCACACTCCAAGCTGCAGAAAGAAAGATACACACACTCGCCATGGCCACTGAAATGGTGATCCCGGCGGTGAGGCTGACGGAGCTCATGTCTGATGCCAGCCAAAGCACGGCCAAGCTACCGGTGTCATTGATCTCATGCGGCGTCACCATTACCGCGGCAGCTCTGTCACTCCTCATCTTCAGGGCTCCCGGAGGCGTCTTGCTCCGCCTGCACGGCCGTGCTCCCGGGCTCGTGTTCTACGGCTGCCTAATAGCCATAGCGGCATTTGGGCTCGTCGAGGCCTCCTTCGGTTACTGGGCAAGGCCGCGTGACCACTGCGACTGGCGCGCCGTCGTCGGCAAGACCATGCTCTGGTTTTCCATGTTGCCTCTCGTGTTTGTGGTGGCTTTGGTAGGGGCCGTGTCGCCGAAATAGATGTCAGCGTCTGATATTGTATTGTACTTTTACCAAATTCGTTGGTCTCTGCTTATGTGTGGACTAGGCCGGCGTACGTAGTGCATTTGTCTCGCAATGTACATCTAAACTGTGTAATTAATTATTTTTACCTACATTTTATATACTCCAAACATACGTCGTTTGGTGTATTTAATGTGATGTGATGGAGAGAGAGTGAGAAAAAAAGGTTAGAAATTTTAGCAATCTAGCTTCCTCTGTAGCTCTACTGCTGTAAACAGAACACGCGTGGTAGCCGGTGATGGAGAGCGAAAATAGTCGACGATTTGCCAATAATGCAGCGGCATGACAGCTAGGCTGCGCGACGTCGACAGCAGCACGCCGTGCGTTGAGGATTGCGACCAAGCTAATGCCGTGTCGTCCCGTGGCGTGTGTGTGTCACCTATTCTTTACCAAATTTTCCGGCCAGCGCGGTCGTTCGCTACCTCTATTCTTTACCAAATTTTCCGGCCAGCGCGGTCGTTCGCTACCTCAGAAAAAAGTCAGCAAAAGCAAGCTGCCTTTCTTTTATTTTATTTTACTCACCTTATTCGAGCTATTGCATTCTGCTCATCATATTGGTCAAACCAACGAATTAAATTAATTAATTAAATACATACAAATTGACACTAGAAAATTAAGACAAGCTAGCAAAATTGCGTTAGCGAACGCCCCAAAAGAAAATCTCTAGCTTGAGCTTGGCCGCAGGTGGGTAACTGGATAAAACAGTGACGGTGTAGGTTCTTCGTGCCATTCCTTGACGGAGAAGATAAGATCTTGTCACAGTCATGGCACACCGCATACATCCGCTCATTAGCTTTGTTAAATATTTTCTTGAAGTGAGGCCAGGCATCGGATGGCTCGTTGGGTCTCAGACGCTTCCCAGATTGAACTCGATCGCCTACATAGCAGTTATTATAGGAGAGAATCAGTCATCAAGACATAGCAGATACGGAGTATGTAATTGCTGACTGTACCAAAGCAGGATTTTTATGTACCAGTGCAAGATGGAAGCCAAAATAACTAAGAGAAGAAATGCTTCAATTTAGTAGTGTGTATATATATCCAAAAAAAAAGTGTGTGTTTGTGTGTGTGTCTATATAACCCTTCAAAGAAAAAGTATATAACCCTTCAAAGAAAAAGTATATACCTGTATTATTCAGGACTCTTTCCGCTTCGGAGGATGTATCTTTGTCTTTGCTGAATAGCACACGAAACACGAGTTCATCCTACGAGTATACCAACGCATGCAAAGACCCAAAACAAAATCAGAGAGAATTTCTTTAGCTACTACTACTAGGTAAGTACAGTATGTGTCTCGGTGTGAGTGATACTTACATCAATAACCAGATCATCAGGGCGGTCCTTGTGGGGATCGAGCAGGCGGTATTCGGTGATGAACAACTTCTTCTTGTCCGGCTTTGTCCCCTGGAACTCGAAGGTCCTTTTAGTCGCGACGTACCGCTGGGACTGCCCCGGACCGCCACGGATCGCTATGGCCTCGTCAAGTTTCTCCTTCCAGACATTACTAGAAAGCTCTTGCCTGTTCCGCTGGATGTGTAACCTATTGTCATCGCATGACCATGATGCGTCCGGCTGAAACATGGCAGTGGCAGTCTCTAATTCCGCTAGTAATATTGGGCGCAGTTCGCGGCACACTGATGCAACAGTCGCATCAGAGGCCGACGTCGGGAGGCGAGTCATTGCACCGCGCGAATTGAACTCCACCACCTGACCATTGACCTCGTACTGAGCAGGGTACGAGTACTGTTGGGTTGATCCGGCGGCGAACTCCGGCTGAGCATTCGCCAACGGCAGGCTCCAAGGCAGGCTCCAATTCCCCGTACCCGTACTGGCGGACGGTACGCTGAGGCCAGTGTCGATAGGCGGCGGCCTAAAGCTCAACTCCTGTGTTGGGTAACAGGAGGGGCCAGAGCCGACACCTCCGTCACCGGTAGGGTTTTCGACTAGCAGGGGGAGTAGGGATTCACTCCCCTCCTGCGGGCCGAATCCGTGCTGATAAGCAATCCCAGTACCGGCCGCGGGGGAGAGGGAGCCGCCGTTGTCCTGCTGCGGCATGAACAACCTGTTATCAACAATAATCCCCTTACCGGCCATGGTGGAACCGGCGTTGTCTCGGCCAGGGTACGGCGCCGGTAGGGGAAGGCTGGTCTTGTCCACCAGAGGGCTCAACGCGCCCTGATGAGCAATCCCCAAACCCGCCGCGGTGGAAGTCTCGCCATGGTACCTGGGGAGGCCGGCGTTGTTGTCGAACTGCTGGTTGAAGTTGATGTTCCCGCCAGGATACGGGGTCGATGGGGCAAGGCTGTTGTTGTCCAGCGACGGGCTCATGAACCCGCCTGGAGCAATCCCCAAAGCAGCCGTGGTGGAACCGCAGAGGTCCCCGGCATGGTACTTGGGGAGGCCGTCGTTGTCGTCGAGCTGGTTCTGGTTGTTGAACCCCGGCTGACCAAAGGCCGAGGTGGAACCACAACCACCGATATCTCCGGGAGGGACCGGAGCCAGCTGGGGAACAACGCCAGCGGTGTTCAGCGACACTGAACCCTGCCCGCCAGCTCCCATGTAGGCGTCGGAGAAACAGCCGCCGTCGTCCCCAGAAAGAATCGGTTGTAGTCGGAGACATCGAGGTCACTAGGGGAGGAAAGATCATTGGCAGTTTGGTTTTCCATGGATGGATTTGGGAAAGGTAATAAGGGATGATCTTCTGGCGATGGGATGGAGATGGTTGGTCGATTGGTGTCGTTGGCTTCGAGATTGCCCTGCCTGCTTCAACTATGGAAGGAAGCAAAGCGAGTCTGGTTTGAGATTCAGAAACGGAGCGTCGCCGCCGCGGTTATATGGTAGTAGTCCAATGGTAGGGCGGTCCGGTGGGGCGCTACCCACCGGGTTCAAATCCCGGTCTTCTCGCATCTTTCTTGGGATTTTCCGGGATTTACCGGCGTTGTGCATTAAGTGGTAAGTGGCGTTCCGTCGGCGGCGACGGCGCCTATGGTGACTTCGAGAATCTCCGAATCTGCCGGCTGCACAGTCCTTCCGGGAGGTGCTTATAGGGGTAGGGTTTGCGTGCGTGTGTTCATAGGGGTGAGTGTGCGTGCGTGTTGTGAGTGTCTGCGTTGTACTGTGTAATTCTCAAAAAAAAAAAAAAAGGTAGCTGACGGAGACGTCCGGGGCCTCGGGCGCCCGCGCCTGGTCCGTGGGCCCATGTTTGACCTCCACGGGTGCCCGCTCTTTCATATAGATATAAATATAAAAATAAAAGATAATAAAGAGAGAAAAAATGGGACAAACTTCGGTCCCGTCGGCGGTTGCTGCCGAACAAGTCACAAAGGCACCTAGCATACTTTTTTTTATAATAAAGTTTAGCATAATATATCCCCGGTGATTAGGGTGCTAACGTACGTATGTTTTCTGACCGACCGATCCATGGAAGAGGTTCAGATAGTATAGGACAACATTACATGCAAATTTTCTAGAGATGGCAACTTGCTAACTTTATTGAAACTACATTTACTTGCAAATTTTCTTTCCATAACCATGACTTTTGAGGTATTTCTTGTCTTATAAGATGATGAAGGTGAGGCTGCCTGACATTTCAAGGGGCAACAAAGACATGGCACAAGAGATGATGTGCACATATACAAACCTTAAATACTAGGGATTGATTAATTAGGGACAGTGTGCTCCCCTCCCTCCATATGCCGCCCTATCTACTCCACACTTCCCTCTTATCGGTCATCTAGGTTTATAACATCAAAATCTTTAAATGTAGGGTGTGTTTGGTTTCACTGCCTCCCCGGCCCGACCGGGCGGGGCCCGGGCCAAAAAGCAGTGTTTGGTTGCAATTTTTGGCTTGTTAGCCGGGCTAAGCCCGGGGCCACCGTGCGCCACTTAGCCAGGCTCCCATAAAGCGGAGGAGGGGTGACCTTTTCTAGGGCCTGGCTTGGGCCAGCCATCGAGCTGCTCCTCTCACTCTCGCTCCTTCCCTTCACCGCCCAATTTAATTCGCGATCCTGCTCGAGCTTGGGCGCCCGCCCGGCCGCCTTTTCATCGTGTATTAAGCTACCGAGCTCCGGGCCTCACCGCCCGCGAGCTCCGGCGGCGTCTAGCTCCCACCCGACGCAAGATCCGGTGCCGGCCGAGAGGACTTCCCTCACCCCTTGCATGCGTTTCGGCGCCCGCGACCCATCGCGCGGAGCTCCCTCACCACCGCCACTTTGCCGCCCCGCGCGGGAGCTCACTCACCCGGCGTCGCCGCCCACCCGTGCGGGAGCTCTCACCTGCGGTTGCGCCTATCTGCGCCGCCCGCCCACGCCGGAGCTCCCTCACCAGCGCGGCCGCCCATCTGCGATGATGGAGTTCTCATCTACGACACCACCCGTCCGCGTCGGAGTCCTCGCTCGTGCCGGGGAGGAGCTCCCTTGTTCTCCGTCCACGCTAGGGATCGAGGAGCTCCCTAGGTCGCCCGTCCACGTCGGGAAGAGCTCCCTCGGCCACACGTGCAACTCGGGGGGAGTCAATCCCTCGGTCGGACCCCGTCAAACGCGGTCCAAAGCACTGGAAAAAAAATACATGCATACTTCCTCCGTTCCTTTGAAAGTGTCGTTCGGGAAGCGTGTTTGTGAGAGGGGTATGGTTTTTCCAATAACACTTTAAAAGAGACGGAGAGAGTAGTGCATACCGTTCATGATCTGCTGCAATGTGTACAAAAAGAATAATCATACGTTTGTGGTTGGCGCGGGTACCCGGCCGAAGGACAAACCAGAGAGTCCAGTCAAAACCAAGTAGTATAGTACGGCCTACGGAGTAGAAGGGTGCCATCGTTTTCGGTTCGTATCCCAATAAGAAAAGTCGTAACTTTGTTCTGTAAGTATATAAACACGATCCGGCGCGGGCGACGTTTCTGGTATTTTGTATTGACGTTGGCTCGAAGCCTCATCCAGTTAATTAAGCTGTCGCTGCTTCTAGGCTGAAACAATACCCCCTCCATTCAAAAAAAAACTTGCAATTCTAGCACGGTGTCACAGTTTAGTATCCCAAATTTTATTAATTATAGATAAAAAAAAAAACTATCAATAAACTTTGCCCGCCTCAGGTACAGTTCTTTGCTTGGCTGCTCACCCAAAACCGGATCAACTCGAGGAGCGCCCTCGCTAGGAAGAACATAGTTGACGACTGCCGCTGTGAGCTGTGCGGCGCGACGGAGGAAACAGCCGATCACATCGTATCCGGTTGTGCCTTCGTCTCCTCCTTCTGGGTGACGATCGGCTAGGACCCTGCTGCCATTGCGAATGTCGCCGAGCTATGGACCTCTACCCCGCCACTGTCGGTACACAAGGACATCCTAAACCCCCTACTGCTCCTCCTCAGCTGGGAGATTTGGAAACACCGTAATGAAGTAGTGTTCGAGGTGCCGCACCGGACATTGGACGCCTCAAAGCTGCCTGTCGAGGGGCAATCAGGGGATTGGAGCTGTAGAATCCCAAGGAAGAAGACGACTTTAGCCCGGCACTGGAGAGATTTAGTCATTATGTAAACTAAACCCACCCCCATTCCGTCGATACAATTTGTAATCGGGCCTCCTATTCCGCCCACCGGCTTGCCGGCATCTGTGGAATACAAGCAGGTGAGGATGTTTATATCCCCTCCGAAGTTCTCTCAAAAAAAAAACTATCAATATTTATGCTATTAAATAAATCTCATTAGATTCATTACGAAATCTAGTTCTTTAATAAATTAATTTGAAGTCATAAATATGAATAGTATTTAGTAACTTTTAATGGTACGGAACCTATAATTACAAGTATTGTGGAATGGAAGGAGTACTTAAATTATCAATCTCGGGTACCCGTGCCACGCTGCTAGGGTGGTTGCGTTTTCTGCACTACTATACTCCGCGCGTATTTTATTTGAGCAAGGCAGCAACACGTCGACAAGCTAGCCGGCGGGTACCCGGCCTCCTAGCTTACCCGGGTACCCGGCATGTACAGGTCAGCAACTCCATGCATGGTTCATCAGTCATCACACCCCGGTAAGCTCTCGGGTGCCCGGTGGCATGCGGGAGGAGGGGCTGTGGCGGCTCCCAGTTGCTGGCTTTTATATACCGACATCATGCAGAAGAAGCATTAACCGCACACTCCAAGCTCCAGAAACAAAGATTCACGCTCGCCGCCATGGCCGCTGGCTTTTATATTTTTAAGCATCTTAGTAATCTCAAATAAAAAACTCAAAACTAGAAAAAAGGTATATATATTCAAGGGCTACAAATTTCATATAATAATCGTCTTGATCCGAGGTCCTATGAAAAAAAAAATGATTTTCCTAAGATTGAGACTTGGAGCCAACATGGGAGTCCCATTTGTCAGATACATGTAAGCACCAAGTCATCGTGGCACGCCATCTGCCGGGTTGGATACGACGCCCACTTATGGGGACCTACAAACAACTTCAGAATCCTACCATGAATTCGCACGAAATTATCAGTCCCGGGTACCCATGCCACGTAACTCGGCAAAAAAAAAAAAAAAAAGCTTCCACGGCGCCGGGGTGGTTGCATGCGTTTCCAGTACTATATTTTATTTGGGCAAGGCAACAGCAACATCACTTGTTGTATTTTATGGTCAGCTAGCTCTCGATCGGAGATCCAGTCTTCCAGAGCCGGGTACCCGGCTTCCTGGCCTACCCGGGTACCCGCCATGTACAAGTCAGCAGGGACCATTTGCACTTCCACATCCACTTCCTCAAATTACAGAAATCATCAGCCCCGGCCCCGGGTACCCGGCATGTACATACAGGTCAGCAACTCGATGCACCCGGCCGGCTGAGGGCACGGTAAGCTCTCGGGTTCCCGGTGGCATGCGGCCTGTGGCGGCTCCCAATTGCTCGCTTTTATATACCGACGGCATGCAGAGTCTTTTACCGCGCACTCTAAGATCCAGAAACAAAGATTCACGCTCTCCATGGCCACTGAAATGGCGATCCCGGCGGTCAGACTGACCGAGCTGATGTCTGATGCGAGCCAAGACTCCTCGAAGCAGCCAGTAGCATTGATCTCATCCGGCGTGACCCTAACCGCGGCAGCTCTGTCACTCATTATCTTCAGGGCTCCCGCTGGCATCTTGCTCCGCCTGCACGGCCGTGCGCCCGCGTTCGTGTTCTACGGCAGCCTGATAGCCATAGCGGCATTTGGGCTCGTCGAGGCGTCCTTCGGGTACTGGCTGAGGCCGCGCGACGACGAGGACTGGCGCGCCGTCGTTGGCAAGGCGATGCTCTGGTTTTCCGGAAGCGGAAATTTTGCTCCCAAGAGCACATGCACCTACATGCAACCGTTTGATGCTGTTCTGAGATCCGTGCCCACCAGTACCGTCCATCTCGTATACAATTCGTATTTTGTATTTCTGATATTTTCTAGACGCCGTATTTGCTCTGACACAGGCGCTTTTTCTCGGCTTCTCTCTCCCACGCCGGCTCCTGTCGTCCGCACACGCTCTTCTCTCTCCCACGCCGCATTGCTCTTTTTTTTTTTCTCTCTCCCGAGTTGCGCCGCCCTCTCTCATCTCTGCTCTTTTTTCTCTCTCCCATGCCGCCGCCGCACTCTCCAGCTCAAGGCGCCACCCCTCCACCAAACTGTGCCGCCGCTCCTGCACGCCGCACCACCGCACACCTTCACCTCGCCGAGCCACGACTACAAGTCGTCGCGCTGCCCCAACTCTTGTTCCCCTTCGTTCCCTGCCGCTGCCGCCGCTCGCCGCTCGCCGTCACCGCTGCTCCACCTTCGACCCTTCTCCCATTCTCCCAAATCGATTTGGATGCATCTTCACCCCATCGAGCGTTCTCTCCCAAATCATCCCTCTTTCAATCTCTCTTCTCCATTCTATCTCCCTCATTTACTCTCTGCTGCCACCCTCCCCATCGCCGCTCGCCGCGCAATCCCCTGCGAGATCCATCCTAAGGCTCGAAATCCTCACTCTGCCCGCCGCCTGCCACCTCTCTCTCACTCTCCCCGGCGCCGCCTCTCTCTCTCTCTCTCTCTCTCCCACCGTCAGCTTATAGTACCGTTTCTTGTTTTTAATTACCTACTATTTTTAATTAGCCTGCATGCTGCTATGCATGATTCTTTTCAAGAGTAGCATCTGCTTTTATTGAAAGCAACAACACAGTATGTTTCTAGTTTTAGATTCCGTGTGTTCTTGGAGGCACTGGCTTGCTCTAGTTTTATACGACCAAATATCTTGGTCAGACAGTGTGCTTGTATTGATAGGTTTCTTGAACACTAGTTATAAGATTTTTTTTTAAAAAAATCTAATTAGTATTGCATGATTTTCAAATCTGAGAGTAGCAGTACAATGCTATATGAATGCTCTCACCTCACCCTTTTCTTTTATTTTTTGGTTCAGCTGATCATTGTCCCTACAATTATATCATTTTGTCATCTCCAAGCAGCTGTGAGACATGAAAGCACATTGGTAAGACTTAAGAGAGATCCCCAAAAACCCCAAACTAATTTGCTACTATACAAAATTTCTTCAACATTATATTTTATTACCTCTTGGCCCCCATATACATTCATGCAATTTAGCAATGTGTTCTTCCATCCGAGTAGAATTAGTTTATAGAACTCCCTGAATCTTGTCTTGTTAAGCATTCTGGCCTTTTGTTATCGTAAGATTTTACCTTGTGGTAGGTTTTAGGTACACATGTAAAGTAAAGATTTTACTCTCTTCCGCTGCATACTAAGTTTCAAATAAACTTGTTTTTTTTTTTTAAAAAAAATATCAAAGTACGCATACAGTCCAAGACAAAACAATCAGTTTTTGGTATGATATAGATTCTAATTGTAACAAACAAAGACAATTACCTTCTCTTTGCAGATGGGTGTTTTATCTTCTATTGTCCGTTCACATTGGCTAAAATTGACTAGGTGAGAAATACTTCCTACTATGCTATACTTAATGACTATGGATTGAATTAATGCGGCAAGTATTTTCATGATAGTGTATAGCATCTTCCAAATCTCACTTTTGCCTAAATCACTATGTTGTTGAACCAAACCATCTATGTTTGTAGCTTGAAAGTATCATCACCACTGTTATAATGTTATTTTGTGACCAAACTTTAAAGAAGACAACTTCTTTATTGAAAAGCAGATCCGACTAAATTATTTCTCTCAACTGTGACTACAAGTTAGACATTTTTTGCTATTGATACTGAGTCACAAGTGAGAATTTTTGTTTGATGGCATTTACTTATGGAATTGGTGTCAATTGGTGTCATAATATACCGATGAGAATCATGTCCACGAGAATGAGGCAATGACGATTGATTGTATTCTTAGTATTTTTATAAACCAAATACATGTATACATCTATTTTGGTTGTTTTTAATCGAACATGAATCCATTGCATATGTTGCCTTCTAATTTTTAGCACTGTCCACTTGCTATGATGTCAATGCCGATGATAACAATTTATAATCAGAGTGTTTTCTCTTGTATATGATGCACTTAGACTAACGTATGCTATGATGACTTAATATTTTATATTTGTCTTGTGCCTTTTTACGCTTCTTTTATACTGTTTCATATGGGTTTCATCTCTAGCCTACCCCAACTAGCTTGGGACTAAAGGCTATGTTGTTGTTGTTGTTGTATATAAAATAGAATTGACTGTGGATTGACTTAACTAATTAATTATTAACTGTTGTAGAGTTGTACTCAACGCTCTTGCGTAGATCCCAAATTAAATAAGTCTATTTTAGTTTGGTGAATTTAGTAAACTCTTTGGTGTTGAATTTTTAGGAACACTGCCAAATGTTTAGTACTGGTGCTACTGTACTAATATCATTAAGTTAAGCTGGTACTACTGTACTAATATTTAGGAACACTGCCAAATGTTTAGTACTGGTGCTAGGACATATGAGAAATAAAAGAATAAAAAAGGTCTTATCTATTTTGTGGTATTTCTAGAACTCAAATTTTGGTACGATCTCTCATGGCATAGTTACACGCTGATTTGAGCGTTGTTTAGCTACACAGCTACAACTTCGATTGCCTAATTTGTTTCCTTAAATTTCAGATGACGACCTAGCATAGTATGGACGACTATATACTTTTTGCTAGCTATCCCACATCTGGATTGAGGATTTTGGAAGGTAGGATACTGCTAAATGTTACTTTTTTTTTGTTTCCAGGCTAGTGCTATGTGCTATGTTACTGCTAATCTGGACCGAGGCTTGTTTCCAGGCTTTTGGAAGGTAGCTACAACTTTTTTTTTTTTTGTTTCCAGGCTTTTTTTTGTTTCCAGGATTGTGCTAAACGTTGATCCCATGATGTATTTGCATCCGTAGTACTGCCCTAATTAATGTAATATACCCATTTGTCTATTAATAGATATCTTCGCTTTATTCGAATATATAGTTAGAATCAGGTTGTTTCATTTGCTTAAAAGCTTGGTGGAAGGAATTGAGGTGCTAAATCAGAGATTATTCTGAAGAATAACAATAGTCCTTTTCAAGTACTAGAATACCAGAATAACAATAGTTCTTTTCAAGTATCAGCATTCCTTCTTTCTTAGCAGTGACACTTCTCATGAAAAAACATAGCAAGCATCAGTGCATTGTGCTTTGTTTTGGTTGCATTGCGTTAGCAGAAAGCAAATTCATATTCTTTTAATAATTAAAACTTTTTTGTATTGCAATTTTGTATATCAAGGTTCTCAGGCGATTCCGTGGGAGTATTACATGTCAACTGAGCTTATCTCTGGAACATTCCTTCAATATTTACGACACTATTGGAGAACCAGTGAGGTCCTATGCTTGAGTAGGTCAGCTCCTTTGTCTCGTTAAAATAATAGAGTAAAAAGGATTAAACACCAACCTATTTTGCCTTTTTTCCACCTTTTGCCTGAAATGTGTTTTCTCTTCCACATCCTGATGACTCAACTTTCTATACTGTATTTTTCTTGCTGTCATTTTCTTTAAATATATATTCTAGCTTATGCTCCCTTCCTAGCTAACAGCTCAAACTTGTGCTCCCCTTGTCGTATCTCTTTACTGTTTGCCAAGCATGTCTTGGGTATGGATAGTGAAAAACTGAAACTAGAGTTGTCCTATTGATGTCCTACTGAACATTTTCTCTAAACTATATTTTCTCCACATGATGTCCTACTGAACAGTTTTAGTTTTACCTGATCAGTAATGCTGAAGTCTTGATAAATATTTATTAATAGTCCATTTTCTTCTCGAATTTAATAACATCAATATTCCATATGGACTCCCACATGTATCTGAGTTCAAACTGAAAGAATGTACACTCCCATCTATCTAGTTTGTAAGGAATATGTTTTTATGGATAGCATTTTAACACAAAATGCTTGTTGCTGCAGGGAGCTTTGGATGGTGCTCTGGATATTCCTCACAGCTATAAAAGGTTTGCTGGCTTCAAGAAAGATGATAAACAGCTGGATGCTGATATCCACCGCAAAGTACATCTATGGTCTCCATGTTGCTGAGTATATGAACGTAAGCTGTGCATGTTGCTTTCCAGATTATAGTTTTCCCCTTGTAATGATTTGGATATCAATTTGTAAGTTTATTTCACAAATATGTAAGAATCCCACATCAGGTGCTCTATTTGGGGTCTGACTAAATCTCATTGGTACTTATTCTTGTGAACTATTTCAGAATCTAGCTAGTGAGGAGCCTGAGAAGTACCAGGCTCACTTTAGTGAGTACATCAAGAAGGGAATTGAGGCTGTACAAGAAGGTCCATGCTGCCGTTCGTGCTGATCCTAGCATGGCCAAGTCAACAAAGACGCCACCAAAGGAGCACAAGAGGTATACCCTACATATCTGGCTGATTTTATAGTCTACATTTGCACCTGTCTGCCCACCCTAATTCCACAACTTTCTTACCACTGATCCATGTACATCATCATATTTTTATTTTAGGTACAACCCCAAGAAGTTTACCTATGAGCAAAGGAAGGCCAGCCTCATGGAATGATACCCTACAATTTTTTGGTTTAGGGTGGCATTCCTACAGTCCCTCCGCCGCACCGCTGACCGGACAGAGTCTCGTGAATCCTTTTCCCTACCGTTCTAGCCAAGATCTGCCCACAGGTACAAGTTTGTTCAAAATACGATTGCTATTTGTCCTGAATCTTTCCCACATCTTGTCTTGGTTGGTTTTTCTTTTCGGGTGCACGCCTACTATGTTCCAAATTTTTTACATCTCATATGTATGCCATTCATGCACAGAATACAAATCCTTAAAAAATACTAACTTGTAGCTCTGTCTACAATGTAAAGATTGTGTGAGTGATAAAAAAATGCCATGTTTTTAACATATTTGTTCAGTACATCCTCCCATGTCCACTAATTACACATTGCGGGAGATGTCAAAAAGATGCTAACCTGACAGGTTCTATGAGACAATAATTACTTTCAACTTCTCCAGATAACTACTCCTAGATCTGGCAAACTACTATCAGCATCTTTTAGATAAGTGACTAGTTGTGGTCCACTGTTGGCTGTTGAAATTAAAGTGGTGCCAATAAAGTATCATATATGTTCTCTAAGCTGTGGTTCCTAGTAGTTTTTGGTCGTATTCCTAGAACCCTCAGTTTTTTATGATTTGAGATTCAGAAATATCTTAAAGTCACAATGCAAAATTCTTCTCTTACTTTAGAATAAGACCGCTATATATATTGTTTTTAGATAGTGCTTTTTGGTGGTTGATAAGCATGCTTCCTAGTAGATGTCCCAAGAAGCATACAATGATGTAATATTCTTCCTTTTTGTTGACTGATCTAAGTTTTCGGCACTTAGAAATGTTTTTCTTTGCTTTGATCTTCCAGCAAGCTACTCAAAGAGGGGGGAGGCAACATTAAGTCTGATTCAGCCATTCACCGCCCTAGCGAGGCGAGTAGAACCACTAGCCTAGAGGAGACTCGAGCTCATCATCTACTAGAAGACTAGCTAAGACTGCTACTAATGAAGCCTTTGTTGCTACAAATCTCAAGCGTCGGCTTGTAGTTTCTGAGTCTGAGACTGCCAAGAGAGCCTAGATGGAATTTGATATGCTTACCAATTTATTCGTTCTATCAGATATGCTTTTGGGTAATATTTCCTTAGATTGTATATAGCTATAATTAGCTAGATTATTAGGATGGGTCATTAATGCCCTATCATTGACCAATATAGATTATTAGCTAATTATGCATGTCCGTTCACAATACTCAACATTGACCAATATACCAATATGTATTTGGCTGTGAGCCTGTGACATGCTTGCAGACTTGGAAATATATTTTTATGTAAAAGGTGAAATATCATTGTGGTGTCACTATTACTTAACAGTGTTCTTGTGTCCAAAGTACTTGTCTTGCCATATTCTGTCACTTGCTTGACTATTGAATATGGGGACGGGCACAAGGTTTGGTCAGTTCTCCAACTCGCATGTGTCACCTCTGTTAATGTATTCCATGATGTTCTTCCTATTCTAGCTACCTCCTTTGGTATCTTAGTAGTAGCTTTTGAGACTTTTTTTATCTTTCTTTCTTTTATAACTTACCTAATGTTAAGAAGAATATCATAGTATTTTCATTGAAAATGCTATCATTGACTAATGTGGACTTGTTGGTGCACTGTCTAAATGTATGTGGTTCTCCCCCTAGCAATTTTCCATGGTGTCACCATACTTCTGTCCAACGGCTATTTTCAGTGACCTCGAGGCCTTGTTATGTCAAGTACATTGCAGTGTACTTCAACATTCCTGGTTGTCCTTCCATTTCAGCTTCATACAAATGGGAATTTATTGAATTGAATTATTTCTATCTTATGTCATTTCAGGATTTGCATAACTCATACAAGATCAAGTTTTTTTTAGTACATATCCTAGACTGTCTTATCATAGTTCTTATATCTTCTAGTTCTTCCCTGTGCTCCTGACCCACATCGAAACAGAATGAGTTATATATCCCCTTTGTGGATCCATTCGAGCTTCAGCTAGAGTTCTTCCCACGTGGCCAAAGGAAGTCTACTCTTACGTGGCCAATGAAGCAACGTATCCACTCCATTCCTCTTTTTGAGTTTCAAACCAATGTATCTATAAAAGTCAAAAAGTCTTGCATATTGGAAGGTGACTTCTTGAGTTTCAACCACTTAAAATCTAATTAAAAATTAACATTTAAGAAACAAGTACATCTGATCCTATCTAGCATTTAGCACTCAAGGATTACCCAACCTGATGGGCTATGCTACATCTGGTGCTCCTATAGGTCCTGTCTAATGCTGCTGGTTAGTAGGCTTAACTACAACAGGCCACCGACAACAAGTTTTGAAGTGAACATGAAGCGCTCAAATATTTCAAAAATAGATGGAAACATGTATTTTAAGTTGTAAATTTGGAAAACAAATGATGGGAATGCATAATTTATAGGAATACTAGACAATACTCAAATGAGACCATTGTTGCCCTAACTGAAATCTTGTGCATCACGTACATTTGCCATTTACCTAGATAATCAGAGAATCAACCAACCCTTGTGTTTACAAATTATAGAAAATCAACATAGCAGTTGCATAACATAATATATGATGTTCACTAACGTCTGAACATAATAGATGGCACTAAAATTGCAAAAAAAAAAAAAAAAAAAAAAAAAAAAAAAAAAAAAAAAAAAATGGTTACCAATACAATTGTTCCATCAATCAGGCTACTGGAATGTTTTCTAGCTGAATAATAGGACATTTGAATATTGACTTAGCAGACCTAACTACTGCCAAAAGCAAAATGTCTAATCATGGCTACTCAGCTAGTAGTCATCTAGATCATTTTCTTCGCCAATGGAAGGTAGTGGATTGTTTTCTGGGCAACGCCTAACATCATGGTCATTGCTGCGACACTTTTTGCAGTGCCGTGATTGTTTCACGGCTCCACTTGCAACTGAATATTGTTTTCTGCGACATCTCTTGCGAAACCTTGCACTTCTAATCCTTACTTCTGCTGCACTTTTCTCACACACATTAGTTGGCCTACCCATTGTACGCTGCAAGATTGGGAGCTTGATTGAATTTATATTAATAACAGCACCACTTCTGCTATCAACAATTTGTAAAGATCTTTCACTATCAGAGAAGGCTTCACTCCCAGATGTCCCTTCTCCACAACCATCGGTTCCACTAGATTCATATCCAACATGGCAATTAGTCCTAATAGCGTCCCTCTTTGCTTGCATTTTTTTTCAAAACACTCGTGAGCTCCTTCACAGCAAAGTCCAAGCACTCTGAATCTAAATCAGCAAGTTTAGTTACTTCTCTGTAAGTGTTACTGAGCATGGTTCGCTTTAAAACCTTTGCCTGAACTGCAGCAGTGGGTTTCGTAGCTGGCAGAAGATGACTTGGCTCCTCAAAACGTGCAGCTCTTGTCCATCTATTCATTATGTGTACAGCAGGGATCTCAGGAACTCCTTTTTGAACCATAACCTTCAACCAAAAAGAATATATTCAAATCAGTTATAGTTCGAGTAATAAAATTTGGATATCCTGACAATAAGAAGATAAGGACAAGACACTTACAAGCAACGCATGGCAACAAAGGATGCCAAAGTGGTTATAAAGACCACATTCACGGTCATATGAACCAGATTGTCCATCAATAGTTACCTTGAAATCAACTTTTGACCACTTTTCCCTCTGTTCACTCTGACAATGAACCACGTTGTAAACGTATCCCTTATTACTCTCCACTGTATACTGAGTACTTCTACCTAATTCTTCAAGAAATAAATGATACGCTGCCCTGGTGTACAACTTAGCTGCATGTCTCTCAATTGGCCACCCAAACCTGAGTCTAATTTCACGCTGCATAAATAAACAAACAATCAATTAACTTCATTTTCAGCATGAACCACAACAAGTAGTATTCGAGTATTTACCTGTTTGGTATTCTTCTCTTCCTCATGATCTGCTTTCTCCTGCTCCGTGGTAAGCTTCATATATTGTTGCACAAACAAATTCATGGACGAGTTCCTTGGGACAAAATGCTTAAGAACATTATTTGCGGATTCACTGCGTTGTGTGCTAGTCATTCTTGCACAAAAAATATCTTTGAACCAAGCTTTGGCCCACATGGACCTTGATTCAAAGGCCCTGGTAATTTCTGGGTTTCCAGAAAGACCATATTTAGCAACCATGGCCAACCATGAATCCTCAAATTCTTTCTCTGTTAACATGTGGTTCACAACCTTGTTGAAGTCATTCTGGAAATCTTTGTGGTTGTTGAACAAGTGCCCCAACGTCTCAACAACCTTCTTAAGTACATGCCACTTGCACCAACGATGTTTTGTTTTCTTCAAAACTTGTCGTAGTGCTGCTCCCATAGCAGCAGCTTGATCTGCACATGATGTTCATACATATATCACTGAACACATGAAATAACAGATTCAATGTAAGTAAAAAACTTAAAATAAAATACATACCGGTCAGCATTGTAACTGGTGCTTTTCCTCCCATCATTTCAACAAATGTCTTGAAAGCCCAAGCAAAACTTTTTAGTTGTTTCACTTGTCAATAGAACTCCAGCATATATGACACTTTGGAAGTGATTATTGACACCAACAAACATTCCAAATGGCATTTTATATATATTAGTTTTATAGGTGGTGTCAAATGTAACAACATCCCCAAAATGACTATACATTCTCCTACTATAGCCATTACTCCACATCAAAGAAGTAATCCTACAGTCCTTGTCCATTTGGAAAGAATACATAAAGTTTGGGTCCTCATCACGCATTTTCATGAAAGATGACATAGTTTTCTGAATATCATTAGCAATCAGGTCTGTGGCAATCTCTGAGCACACAGTTTTCAGTCGTTTCTTGCTGAAATGAAGGTTATTCATAGACCCAGCCATGCCTCCCAGAATACTGTTTACTGTGCTCAAACTGACATTGTTCTCACGCAAAAGAACGAATCATGTCCTTGGTATCCTGGTCAATGTACTGATGTGAATTAAGATGTTGCTTCTCCCCACAGCTCTCAACTAGTTCATGATTGTGCTCAGCAACAAATATGGAGACATAATATTCATTATCCTTGTTACGAAGCAACCTAAGACGAGCTGGGCAACCACACATTGTTGTTGAAAACTTTGTCCCAGAACCCGGCTTACCCTGTAACAAAACAATGAAGGAAACATTATTTTAGTCACATATGTTGTTTAAGGATTTAGCTGGATTGAATCACAGGCATCTTACCGCTCTCTGGCATGTATATTCCTGCATGTTGTAAATCTCTTTGCCATCGCTGTTTTTCTTCCTCCCTTGGTTTTTGTTTTTCCTTATGCTAAAGCCTACTTCCCACGAGTAGAGATTATAGAACTGGAACGCATCTTCTAGTGATGGGAATACAAGACCTTTTTTGGGGAGGAACATGAGCTCTTTTGGTCCTTCACTAGAGCTCCTCATTGCTTGTTCTACAGCACCCATAATCTTTTCATTGTTAGCTAATGGGCTCATCCTCCCCCACCTTGTTACCCTGTATTAGTAAAACATACCATATATTAATTTTCTAGAGCATATAATCCATTATGATTCTGATCGTTTTAAAAAGAAATGTGCATCAATCATAGAGTTCCCATTCACTAGACCAACTCAAGAGTAAAATCTAGAGAACAATGCAAAAGTACTCACGATTTACACGGTCCATCTTCGGGCGGAGGAATATCCAACTGCTACATCATGTTGAATGTGTTTGATCGCTTGGTTTGCACTCTCACTATCTGGTTTATTGCCATCATATTGATGGTGACAGTCTTCTTCAACACCAGCAACCAATGTATTCCCACGCATTCTACAATAAATTATTCAGACAAATTGGACCATAAAACTTTCATTTAGACATACAAAACAGGATGATGATGAAAATAGCTTCGTATTTATGGGTAAAGTAATATTTTAGGAATCATAGAAGGCCAAAATGTATGCAATGATTTTTCATGAAATAATCAATGGCAAAATCATAGCTTCACAATGTATAGCAATTTTAAAACACTAACCTTTGGCAGGTATCTTCCTCAGCTGAAGAGTAATAACCACAAGCAATTTCTTGCCCAATGTGCTCATCTGATTCATCACCGAGTAGTCTTCGCGAAAACTGGCAAATGGCATCTCCTCGTCACTTCTAGTAAAAATGATTATAGGATGCAATAAGTTCTTACATACATGACTTGAACTATGAAAAAATTCTCCTCTCTATAGTATTACTTGAACTATGAAAAAATTCCGTTCTCTATAGTATTAATACTACCATCAACCTATCACCATACAGTTCAAAAAGTTCTAGTGTTTATCCAAAATAAAGTGAAATAAATAATAAAAAGGTTGGACTGCAAGTACATATTCTTGGTAGTATTTCTAGAACACTAACATTTCATGGCGGTCATTCTCTGCTGAAGAGTAACCACATGTTATTTGCTGCTAAACATGTTGCATTGGCTGGTTTTCAACAGCAGCAGATTCTTTGCCCAAACTAGAAAATGTCATCTCCTTATAACTTCTAGGAGATTTTGTTTGAGCATAAAAATTAGTGAAACCTGTATTAGTGTTGACAAAAATGAGTGAAGATACCTGCTATAGTTAGGAGAAGATGGCTGCTCCTCAACAACAGAATCAATAGATGGAGGAATATGTGGCAGCTGGTCAATAGAACAGTCATGGTTGTACCAAGATGCGAAGGGACTGCATGGATAGAACAACAACTTCATACAAACATGTACCGTGAATTGTTTGATACTTTTAGAGTACAATGATATGCATGTTCTAATGTGAATATATAAAATGCCAAACAGTAAGAATAGACAAGTGATCAATAGTGTTATAGATGCACACATGTTGGTTTAGAAAGTGTAACAAAACCAACCAAAAAATTGGATTGAGCTACCTAGACAAAAAAGAGTACCAAAAGAATTGATCGCACAACAAGCCTGCAATATGTTGTAACAAAGATCATACCTGTGTTGGACAAGTCCAGATTGTGGCGCAACACTTGCCATCAAAGTTAGGTATGATGATCTCATGCCCAAGGATGAGACAGATCCGGAGCAACCTTCTTCAAATTGTTCTCCTATGCCACCAACACCAGAGGGCTCCATAGAGCAACTGATCATCAAATTTAGTTGTAGAAATTCATTCAGCAAAGTCTGCATATTTTACACAATTGTTCATCAATTCTTATTTACAGTAAGTCTTTCATACTTAGCTACCAACCATTTTTCATCAAATTTTCTCAAATGACATTATATAATTTTTAGATATATTTTGGCCAATAAAATATTGGATAAGAGTCACTACATTGCTTTTTAGTTTGTCTGAACAAATCCTTCCCATCTTGCCACTTTTATTGATTCAGTAAGTGGCATTATCAACTACTATTATGATAATCTTCGTTGAACAGAGTCTTATTGAACAAAAAACACAAACTCTAAGGGTAATTTAACAGATCGTGATTTTGGTCTACAATATGCTCTGTCCACTGAAAAAGTAAAAGATTCTGTGCTGCAACTGAAACATTTTTATTTTGGCTGCCTTCTTCATCATATACAGCCCTAATCTTCCTCCTTCATCATATACAACCCTAACCTTCTTCATTACAACAGCCCTAACTTCAAATCTATAACTTTAAAAAAACTTTGTCCAATTTTTTCTATTCAAACATCAACAGACGACATGAAAATAAAGAAGGGTAGCTGAATGTTTGTGTGCATCATTGTACTTAACCTGTCCATATGGTGTACTGTAGGGCAAACCATGGCTGAAGCTAATGTATGGACTGTGATGAGTGATGTGGCCAATACTGTATATCACTCCATTCTCAAAAAGGTTGTTTGCTAACTCATACAAAATTCTAAATGTAACTAACTCTTTGTTTCTGGAAAGCAGGAAAGCAGGAAAACTGAAATGGTCCGCACCACGACACCAATTCGCATCTGCACTTCAGTAGAGCACAATCGAAATTCGATACACCTTAGGCCTCACAAATAGCACCATGCAATCTTACCTGAATCCCAATGCATTGAAAGCAGGAGTCGACCATCACAAACAAACAAAAAAGAAAAAAAAAGTGGAGTTCACAAGTTCTACATATGCCTATAGCAAATGGAGGAACCAATAACACAAGATGCTATGGACAGCTTGACCTCTATAGCAGCTGGTAGATCTCAGTACATCCTAGATTAATTTTGATTAATGTTGGGAAGTGGTATAGCCAAGTAATGCGACAGAGGTGGCACATTTTCACTTGCTTACCCAACTCTAGAGGCTTTAGAAATTGATAATTGCTAGATAGTACCAAAGATATGAAAAATCACATGTACAGCAGAGAGAACAGAAATCCAACAAGTTGCAATGGATATATCAAAGAAATAATGGGAACCGAGGACGCCGGAATTGGGGGAGATGACAGTGAGGGCTCGCCTAAACGCTAGGTCAAAGATCCACCAGGAGTGCGAGGAAGAGGAGGAGGAGGAGGCACACCTCGCCTGCAGTTGAGCCGTGGAGCCGTGGAGCGGCGCTGTAGCGAGATGGACCGGCAGCGCGTCGATGTAGACAGGCAGCGCGTTGAGTCGCTGCCGCGGCAGTGCGGAGTGGCCGGAGCAAACGCGTGGCGCCTTCAATCCATGGAGCTTGCCTTCGGAGTCCAGGCGATGTAGAGGTGACCGGGCCGGCGTCGGAGCCGGCGACGGCGATGGGGACGCTGTGCTTCTTGGGAAAGGAAGGGAAGTGAGAGAGAAAAAGAAATCAAGGCCTCGTTTAGATGTTAAAATTTTAAGAAAAGAACTTCCTAACTCCCCAGAAGACTCTTGTAAGACTTTCGTTTGTTTATATGGTAAATATTATCCTACCACGGCGTAATCCAGGCTCAAAAGAATCGCCTCGTAATGTACATCTAAACTATATAATTAGTTATTTTTTACCTACATTTTATACTCCAAACATATATCTTTTGGTGTATTTAATGCGATGTGATGGAGAGAGAGTGAAAAAAGAGTTAGAAACTTTAGCCAACTAAACGAGGCCCAAATGCAGAGGGAGGGAAGGTGGGTGACCAGGACTGGAATCGCACGTCGCGCAGCCAGAGATCGAATAAAAAAATGTCAGTACCGTATACGTATAGGAAAGGATGGAGTATGTATCAGTGTATTTGATCTTTTATTCATTTGTATTTCAGCTAGGCACGAATCTCAAGAGGTAGCATCCGACGGCTGCATGCCTGGGAGCACATGCTCCTGGGTGTAATTTAACTTTCTCCTGGTTTTCCATGTTGCCGCTCGTGTTTGTGGTTGCGTTGGGAGGGGCCGTGTATATGAAATAGATGTCGCTTCCTGTATGGTCGATCTTGTACTTATATTATATATACCAAAACTCATTCATGTCTGCTGTTGCACACGTGGTGTAGTACATCTTAGCTTCGTCAGGTTTACAGGTCCTCTGCTTTTGTTTCTCTGCTTTTGTGGTGTGTTTAGATATGTCATGATTTACATATGATATTCCTTGTCTCGTATACATTCTTTTTAGGATCCCTTGTCTGTATATGTGTAACTGTCTTTTCCTTCACATACGAGAGTCGAGATGCTGCACACACAAAAAAAAATGCGGAGGGGGTAGGTCCTGCGAGTGGCATGTAATTGGGGGCGGAAAACCGCTTTGTGTTTTATGCTCCGTATATAAACCTTTTTGCTATCTGAATTGAAAGTCAGATCTCCTGCCAATCCCCCCACACACACACACACACACACACAAATTCTATAGGCTGCAAATGCCACATCTAAGCGGAAGCTGACATTATAGAAACTGTAATGTATGCATCCGCCAAGAACTGTAACTGAAGCAACAATGATCTTCAAGGAATGGAATGTGTTCAGAGTTGACTGAACAGACTTGGGGGTCGTCGTCGTGACAGACTTCTCCATACAGTTAAGCTGTTATAAGGAGCTTAGCCTGAGCATACGCCCATGGCAGACTGCACACAACAGAACATGAACTATCTCCTCGTGTATGTACATCTTGGTGGACTGCAAATTAAAGAAACTTCTGATCGATTTTTCATTGGAAGTATAGGATTCAGGGCGCTTTTATTTGCAAATCGTGCGAATAATACTCGATCGTTTGGCACACCCGAGGTAGTGTAGGCGTTCAACTCATCTCCAAGCTCACCAGCAGAGCAGAGACCATACCTACGCACCGAACGGAATGTGGACGACGAGGCCGGAGGTTACAAGTAGCTGGATTAGTGAATCACGTGAATTTCCTATAGAATTCCATCACCCGACGCTCACTGATGCTCTCCCTTCCCATTTCTTCTCGAAGCCGTACGTGGAAAGGTTGTGTCGTGTGCCGGAGGAGGAACAAGACTGAGACTGAACCATGTCCGACAACAGGAAAACGACGCGAATGGGTGATGGCCCAAGTATCTGGTGGGCTCATGTTTGGCGTTACGGTCCTGCTGCGTGCCTGTTTGATTGGGCTTCGGCCTTGTATGTGATGGGTAACTGCTCTTCCGTTCGTCCCGAGTAAAACTCTATCCATTTCTACCGAATAGTAATTCTACCTAGTTCTAGTCTGGTTCTTCCTCTCTCAAAAAAAAAAAAAAAAAAGTTCTAGTCTGGTTCTCATCCGAAACCTGACGGAGTGACGGGTTGAAGATGCATCATGCATCCTGCTCCAGGTGTTCGGTTATTATTGAAACCGAAAGGATTGGACTACTGGAGTGGAGCATCGGAACAAGCGGCCAATACTGAAGAATGGTCGCTCTGGCAATAGCCAGCGATGACCTAGCTCTAGTGTGGTTTAAGGACTTTTGGAAATTAAGAGGGCCTTATTCTCTTACAACTAAAAAGCGGGAAATGCAGTTGTTCAAAATAGAATCTCCCATCCCATAAAAATTGAATCCCCGTGGATCTGGGGCGGCGGAGAAAGAAGATTTCACGGTGTGTAACCGCAGCGTTCTGGTTTTCTACGGATGTGACGGGATAAGGTAAAGAAGAAAATAAAAAAAGGACTAAAAGTAAAAGGAAAAAAAGAAGAAGAAATAAAAAAGAGAAGATAAAGAAGGTCACATGCACAGATGAAATGCCAAAGTCCGTGTGGCGAAGGCGGTACTGGTCGGCGCACGCCGCACCAGGAACGGGAGCAGCGGCGCACCACTTCCAATAGCGGCGCACGCCAAGCAATGGTTCGATAGCAACGCACGCCCGCTTTCCCCTGTCGCCAAGACGCCCGCTTTCCTTTGTCGGCCTTCATTGGGCCAAGTTTGTATAACCGCCCATATTGTTTTCCTCGTTTCTCCCGCCCAAAACTTCATTGGGCCAAAAATTTATTGTCTACCGGCCTAAAATTTTCTTTTTGGACATCGTGTTTGTGGGTGAAGTATACTAGAAGGGGGATGGTTTCACATCCATATAGAAGTGAAAAGTAAAAAACTTTTTTAAAAAAAAATCCATATACGTTATGTCCATAAAAATACTTATACTACATTAAAGAAAAATGAAAAAGTGGTAAAATGAAAAAAAAAAAAGAGGAAAACCAACAACATTGTATTCCGAAAGCACTATACTAGCTTTTGCACTTTGGACTAAAAAGTATACAGGAAAATAAGTACATATTTGTCAAGAGATATATGTCTTTGCAATTAAATAACTAATATAAATCAACATGCGGCTTCTCTTCTTTCGCACCTAAAAAGCCCCGAAAAAAAAGACAAAAAGGTAAGCAAATTTAAAAAAGCATGAATTTATATTGAAAAATTTACCTTTGTATACATTAAAAAAATAAATTCTAGGCAATTCCAAATTTGATTTTGAAGATCTAAAAACTTTGAACTATTATATTATAAACTTTCTACTTGTTGGTTTACAAATTGACCCAGAATTTATTAAAACTTTGAACTATCAAATCATAAACTTTATACTATGGTTCTAAAACTTTGAACTACTAAATTATAAACTTTATAATCATAGGTTTATAAGTTAACACCCGAAATTTAAAAAAACTTTGAACTATTAAGTTATAAACTTTCTACTGGTAGGTTCTAAAACTTTGAACTATTAAATAATAAACTTTGTACTCGTTAGTTTATAAATTTACACCGATAAAATTATAAACTTAATACTATGCTTTTAAAACTTTGAACTATTAAATTATAAATTTTGTACTTATTAGTTTATAAATTTACACCCATAAAATCAACACCCACGATTTTTGGAGTTCTAATTATTAGTAACAACACTTACAAAGACTGTATATTATTTATACCCAAAGTCAGAAACAAAAATTGTACATTACCAAGTATAGAGTAGAAAATCATGAAGCTTACTGATATCTGGACTACTCTACAGCTGCCAACATGTGTCATAGCAAGAAAACCAGCATTCTCATTGTAAATAACTAAATATCAAAACAAATGATTAGAGAAAAGCAGTACCAAGTAATCGGTGCTACCTTCGCTAGATAGCTACACTACACTTACATTGACACTGCAGTTCCATTAGCTGTCCCAAAAAATGGACCCAGTAAAGTACTGATGCCCTGCGAATTGCAAACGATTTGACCATATTCCCCGCCAGGAGGCAAAAAGAAATAAAATGATGATTCTGGTTGACGAGATCAAGCTTGTACCGCCAACCAATGCCACGACCAAGAATTGACGGAGGTATCATAGTCGCTTCGCATATCTTGCCACAACAATGAAGGTCCCAAATGACTGAAAGGGGTAGCAAACCGCTTATTAGACCACTAGTAATTATGGCACACTTATTTTTTTCAATTTTGGGTAAAGCTGCGTGGACAAACCTCAACAAGAGCAACAAATGCAGCCACCATCGTTGCAAATGATTCACCAGCATCAAAGGTTAGGGCCCCCCCATTAGAAAGGGTATGGGACACTAATCCTACAAACAAAATGGTACAGTCAGAAGATGTACAATCAAATGTTTATAGCCACAAAAAAGAATTGAAGGAGGTACCTCTATTATGTAAGAAATTGTACAAAAACAAGGTTGAAAAGCACAAAGGTAAATGCAATTGTAACGAACTCCTTACCAAGGAGCTCCACCAATAAGTCCATAGCGATCAACACGGCAATGGACCTGTGTCTTTGTTCAGGCATTCTTGTATGCACCGCTAGCCATGAGAATGTATGCATACAACCATACAATCGCAATTGTGAAAATCACTGAGAACAAGTGAAACATAGGCTTTGCAGAATGGACAACATGAGGTAAAATACTGCACACAAGACAAAATACATCAGTACATGAGTTCAGCTATAATGTGTATGAGGTGTGTGGAGAGCTATAACAATGGACTCTATACCTGAGAAAATATGATCATTAGAATAACTTCGAAGCCCAATTTCAACACACTTAGCAACCGATCTTACTGTCAAGAGGAACAGGTACAATTAAAAACACAAATAATGTGTCAATCACATCGCGATATCTTGAATCGCTGCTTACCCTCGAAAACCAAGTTCATATACCCAAATCCAAATTTAGCGAGACCGAGGTACAGCGCATACAATGGGCTTAGCAATCTGAGAAAGAGGCGAGAACTTTGTAAATGCACAAACTAAAATTCTATGAAAGCATCATGTTTAAGTAGAAGGTGAAAGTTGGAGTGAAGATCCCTACTTGACGTTACACCAAAGGCCACTAAAACCAAGTATGATCTGAATTGTCGATGCGATGATGAGAGCGCCTTGTGTTCCTCGCATGGTCCGCAAGAATTTCTGGAAATGAGTGAACAAACGCCTTGTGAACTGTACCAAGAACTCAAACATCCCACGAGGTTGTGTGACAATGGAGACAAGTTGCAGGGAACTCGAACCGAACTACCTCATGAGGGTCTCCGCCTCATTGCCGTAACGGCCAGCTATGAGAATGGAAATGGTGGGCGCGACAATGGTGTGGGATCCACCCATCACTACAAGGAGGCGAGTCCCAAAGAATGACCGCACAGGTGTTGATGCCGACAACGAAAAACACCTTCCTCGAATCACCTTGGCCTTCTCCTCCCCAGCAGCAATCAAAAAGCACTTTTGATTGACACCACAATTCACAAACTATGCTGGCTGCCCAAAAATCTTGGAATCCGTAACATGAAGAGGCGATTGGTTTATTACTCACGCTTTCCTCCTCCCATCCGAGAACAAGAACACTTGGGGATGATGACAGATGTGCCTAGCATCACAATGTAGTGCTGGAATCCAAGGATGACGGCCTCAAATGCATGTTTCATATTACATTACATAGTTAGGTGCCAAAAATTAGGACCACCAAACAAACTCAAAAGGAAAATGAAAGTCAACTAAATAGACACACACAGAGAGAGACACAACCCTGAAAATTATAGCTAACGCAGACACACATAGAGGGAGAGAAAGGGACACACACATACACACCACAAACATACACACTCACACCAAAATTAGGAAACACACGTAGAGAGAGGAATACAAAGAGAGGGAGACAAAGACAAACAAAACATTAGCTGTCAAAGACACAACCACATCCACTAACTTGATGACATGTCCGATAGAGAAAACTTACACCACATACATACACACTCACACCAAAGCTACATAGAATGCAGCTCACTCTCAGTTTAGGAAAAAAACTCAAAGAGAGACAAAGGCATTTCGGCTCACAAACACATAGAGAGAGATAGACAGAGAGATAGACACACAATAAAACTCAAAAATATGCTCACAGATACGCATAGAGGGACAAAAGACTCCCTCCAACATCAAAATATTAATCAAATACCTATAGAGAGACAATAACCTGTCAAAGACACTACACCAAAGAGAGACAAGCACAGAGAGAGATTGAGACAGAGAGACAGACAAAAGACTCACACAAAAAAAAAATAAAAAGGCAAATGCAAGTCAACTAAATAGACAAGCACATGGTTGGCCTTCTTGCTTGGCACATAGAGGGAGAGAAAAGGGACACACACAACACAAACATACAGAAAGAGAGAAATACAGAGAGAGGGAGACAAAAGACATACAAAACATTACCCGCCAAAGACAATGCACCCACATCAACTAACATAGATTCATCAACAACAAAACTATCTAATTTGATGACATGTCTAACAGAGACACACACACACACGGAGACACACACGGAGACACTACAAACTTTGTACTACAGAATTTGTAAAACTTTGAACTGACACATTGCAAACTTTGTAATGGCAGGTTAGAAACTTTGAACTATCACATTATAAACTTTGAATTGATAAGTTGAAAACTTTACATTCAAAACTTATACAACTTTCAACTATTACATTACAAACTTTATAGTGCTACGCTCAAAACTTTACACTCAGAATTTATAGACTTTGAACTAGCATATTATAAACTTTCTACCGGTAGGTTATAAAGTTTAAACTAGCACATTTATAAACTTTACACTTAAGAATTTATAAAACTTTGAAGTATCACATTACAAACTTTGTACTGCTAGTTCAAAAACTTTACACTCGTAATTTATAAACTTTGAATTATGACATTACAAACTTTGTACTTTTATGTTCCAAACTTTGAACTATCGATTATGAACTTTGTACTGCTAGATCAAAAACTTTACATGCGTATGGTAAACTTTTGAACTATCACATTACAATAAACTTTCTATTGATAGGGTAAACACTTTGCACTCAGAATTAATAAAAATGTTGTGGTACCAAAAACTATGCCATCTACTCTAAGTGCCTACCAAAAATCTTGTTGAATCAGTATATCAACATAAAAAAACATTATCCGGTATTCTCATATCACTAAATCTGACAAACCGCAATTTCAACATATAACTCGCATTAAAAAATAACTTGATGCAACACAGAAATAATCCACTTGTTGGGAAGAGATAAAACTCTTAATACGATGCGAATTCAAAGGCACACTTACACCTCAAAATTGTTTTTATTTGGTATACAAAGTAAGCATGGATAGTGGATGAATTCATGAAGGTTGAGCTACCTATTATTTATTAGATTATTACTTTTCAATCTCCTCTCAACACTGAATGCTGAGCCCACCATCAACCAATTCACACACCACACAAGTCCATATCGCCCCTCCTCACATTCAACTGGTGCTGCAGCGGGACAGGCCCCATGGCACTGTCCTGCACGCAGACGCAGAGCTGCTAAGTGTAGGAGAAAGAAGGACGAACTGTAAAACCTGAAGAAGCAGCAGTAAGGCTTCAATCCTTTCTATCGGTCCTCACTGCAGCTACGCCCACCGGATCTAGACTGGAAGCGGACGTGCCTCAGCCCCTCGCTCCTCAGCCTGCTCGAATTCCAATCCACAACCGCCGATGGGGGGATGAGTTGGTGCCGCCACAAATCAAAGCCTGAAAAATTCGAATCAACCTACACCCAAATCAGAAAAAGCGCGACGACGAATCGAACTCGATTTGAATCGAAAAACGCGACATCGCACCTTGACCTCGACGCCGATGACAATGGGGACGCCTCAATGCCGACAATGCCGACCGGCTACCCTGCGCGGGCGAGGAAGGCGCACGACCGGGGGCCGAGGTGGGCGGCGGCGCACTACCGTGGCCGGCCTGCGCTGCGAGGAAGACGACGCCTGGGGGCGAGGTGGGGCGACGGATCTCAACAACAAAAACGCAAGGATTCATCGATGCCTCCTCAGAATCGAATCCGCTTCCGCTGCGAAATCGAATCCTCTCCCGAACCGCGCCCGCTGCCGCGACGGCAAAAAAGCATCCTCTACGGATTCGCCGCTCTGTGTGTGTCGCGATGGTTAGGAGGAAGCCCGTGGCGGCAAAGAGAAGATCCCGCCCGGGAGGGTCCGCCGTCGCCAAATCGCCGCTCCGGCGAGGGTTGAGGAGGAGAAAGGGGAACGGTCGTCCGGATACTCGAAGGTTCACGCGGGCGGTTCACTGTTTTGAAAACATTTTAAAATTATTTACACGCACACCGACGGCTTCAGGACAGGAAGAAAAAAAAAAAGGAAAGTGAAGGGGAGAACATAGACGTGCCGTCCATAAAAGAAGCGCGTCGCCGTTATTTCTAGCAAATACAAGTCGCCAAATAAAGATTGGGGGTGTGGCGACGTAGGACACACACGGAGTAGAAAGAAAGAAAAATAGGGAAAAAAATAAGAAACTAAAGGAAAATAAAAAATAATAAAAAGAATAATAGAAAAGTGATAAAAAAAGAGCACTATAGATATTTCACTCTTATCAACAATCAGGTGAAATTATTTTACCTAACATTTTTAGAATAGCTTCAACTAGATAAAAAAAATCAATGTGTGTCATCGTACATATATAAAAAAATCGTGATCCCACTACAATATGCAGGTATATGTAATACAAAAAATAAAATAAAATGAGAAAAAGTTGTTTTACCAAACCTTCTGAAAACAGTAGCGCAAAGTTGTTTTACCAATCGTTTTCCAAATAGCTCCATCAAAGTAACTTCAGCTCTAGCAAAAATCCAAGTGTGTCATTATAAACAGATAAATATTCATAACCCCGGTGCAACACACATGCATGTATCTACTTATATATATTTTTCTAATCACATTAGTGTAGGGCCGCGAGGCCATGTTACTATTTATTTGTTTTTGCTACAAGTGCCTTGATCTTAGCCTCTGTTACGATCGCACCAACCATGATTGGATTTTCATAGAAGGATGACCAAGTGTTTATTATTGAAGATCCTCGAGCAATAGCATAACATATTAATAGGATTATTATAATGATCTTATGTGAATATTGGTACTGATTTTACATTTTTACTTTGAGAATGTATCCTGTGCACACCATTTTTATATGCAACCATGCACACAAGCGATCTCGACCATCGCTTTTCCATCGAAGGCCAGCACAGCGGGGGTGATATTTTGCGAATAAGCCCCCGCGCAAGTAAGCCGCATCCAGCCGCGCTTCCCACCTTCGCGAATCGGTATCCACACGAGGCCGGGCTTCCCGAAGATCGATCGACCACCGCCGCTAGGAGATCGCCCGCCGCGCCACGATCGATCGCGCCGCCGCCGAGACCGACGTTGCTGCCAGAGATCGATCGCCGCCAGCGAAGCTTCCATTGTCGCCGTGCTTCAAGGGCCGGCGAGGCGGTGAGGTCCGGTTACGCGGCGAGGGCGGCGGCGAGCGCGGCGGTCCGACGGCGGGCTGCGAGGCGGTGAGGTCCCCCGCTGGGCGGCGAGGTCCGCGAGGTGCGGCCAGGGGCATCTCCACGAGGCCGTTGAGGTCCGGGGCCGGGCGGCGAGGTCCGGCTAGGGCGTGGCCGGCGGGGCATCTCCACGAGCCCGGCGAGGTCCGGTGGGGCACCTACCCCAGCCCGCAAGGTGGCTCCCGACGAATGAACAGGCACGCGAATCCCGTGGACTCCCGTGTGCACACCAATCCTGCTACTCGGGCGGGGGATATTGCAAAACTCCCCTCGGGAGATGAGGTCCGCGGGCGGTGATTCGCAAAATATCACCCTCTCGCGGGCGGCCGGCCTTCGGATGGAAAACGATGGTCCGTGATCGCTTTGTGTCCATGGTTGCATATAAGACCGCCATGCCAATGACCTAAACGGCCACGACCATCCTTCTACAACAAGAAATCCAAGCCTCACCTCTCTTGCCGCACAAGGGAGGTAAGAAGGCATGAAGTAAGAAAGTAAAACCACCCATCTAGACCGCACAATAAGTTGTATCGGGCTTCATGTTCCCGTGATTCCCGCTCCGGCGATGAAAACCAGATTTATCGGATGCTTCGCCTCGAAGGCAAGAGTAAAACCGAATCTCCAATATGCTCGTCATCGTGGACTCTCCTTCTCCGCCTGTCCTACTCATTTCACTGACGAGCCGGTACCTCCCTTTGGGCTATAAAAGGGAGGACCAGCTCTCCGTCACAAGACATGGTTCTAGAGGCCAAGAGGCTCACACACTTGACGACCTAGGTAACACACGCACACAACAAACCATTCAGCTCACAGAGCTCACCCATAGCTCCACCAGCTCCCCACGAGCAACAACGGCACGTGTTCAGCCACCAGCAAGCCATGTTCATCCCCTAGCTCACCATCTAACTCTCCACCAATTTTGACACTAAACTCAATCACTCGTAGGCTTGTTTCTAGGGACTTGGGATCTAGCCCTCTCCCACTATCTTGTATATGTACTAGGACTTAGGATCCGTCCCTCTCCTAGGAGCTTATACGCCCCTACACGAGCACCCCACCAGTGCAAGATTAGAAAGGAACCGTGACCGCAACTGGACGTAGGGCACTTAAGCTCGAACCAGTATAAATTCATTGTGTCATCTTTCTCTTTTCTCTCACATAGCCATCGTAGTTGTGTGAAGCAGTTGGCGACGCTCTCTTCACTTGTTGAGTCCCCTAGGGACCCCCAGTTTCTAGGACACCGACACCATTAACCGTGGCAGGCTGGCGTTCCTAACGTGCCCGCCCGCGGTTAATCGATTTACTGTGGCGGGCACAGGCGACCACCACGGTTAATCCAAGATTTAATTGTGACCTTGCATCCATGACAAGCTCCAATTAATGCCCGCCTTGCAAAACCAAATTCGCCCGCCACAGAAAAGAAATTTTGTACTAGTGATATTGAGACATTCGATCTCAAAATCGTTTCAAGAATCGTATCCTATAGAGACATTTGATCACGTACTCATGTAGAGACAGTTTTGACCTTCGCTACTCGGTAAATCCCTCTAGAGGGACCTTTTCATCACATATACAGTATGCTTACTGTGTGTGATCCAAAAATCAATTCGTCATGAACAACTTGTATTTCTTTTGTCAACTAGCTCTTTTGGAGTCCCTATAAGATCAAAGCAGGGTACCCGGCGGACGGTGCTTGATCGGGTACCCGGTGTGTGCAGGTGATCCAAAGCCGGCGGCCATGAGGCTAGACGGTGCTCGACAGGTCATTTAAAGCCGGCGGCCATGAGGCTAGATGGTGCTCGATCGGGTACCCGCGGTGTGTGCAGCAGGTCATCCAAAGCCGGGTACCCAGCGTTCTGGCTGGGCTGGCCTATAGACAGTGCTCGATCCGGTTGGGTACCCGGTGTGTGCAGGCCAGCAAAGGTGCCTGACTGCCAGGGGCACGGTAAAGCTCACGGGTACCCGGTCCGGTCGACCGGTCATATCCTCACGCTGCCTTATAAATAGATCGAAGAGAGGCAGCAGTCTTGTAACCCTCTCCAATCTACACGAACATTAACATGTCTCACACACACCGACCATCCGCACTGAATCACTCACAGAAAATGGCATTCCCGCCTGCAAGATTGATGGAGCTGCTGTCCGAGGCGAGCCACAACGTGGCAAAGCTGCCGGCGGCGATGGTCTCGGGCGGCCTCTCGCTAGCTGCGCCGTCGCTCTCACTCATCATCTTCAAGGCTCCCGGAGGCATCCTGCTCCGCCTGCACGGCAACACGCCAGGGCTGCTGTACTACGGCATGCTTATAGCCACAGTGATCTTTGGCTTCGTCGAGGCGTCCTTAGGCTTTTGGGTGGTGCCACGCGACCTCAATGGTTGGCGCGCCATTGGCAAGACTATGCTGTGGTTTTCCATCTTGCCTCTTGTGCTTGTCGCTGCTCTGGGAGGTTCTGTGTTCCTGAAATACTAGATCAGTCGCGTCCGCGTACGGTCGTGTGTCTTCTATTGTGTGTGTGCACGCGAGGCCAGCTTCCACTCTAGATAGCGTGGCACCCCCTCCTTATTAGTTGCATCTTATCTTATATACAAGTGCGTATGTATTCAGCTTAATTGTGTGTCGTCATGCATGCACGAGGTGCATCTAGGGAGTTTGTTCCTTTGCTGTATGGTGTATATTTATTTACGAGGACTTGGTTATTGTGTAATTCCAATATATATGGTATTGTTTGTCTTGTGTAACTGTCTTTTCATATGGAGATGCTGTGGAGTGTGAATCCCAACAGATTCAGCGATCGTTTTATGGTTTTTTTCCCTCCGTGTCAGCCTGAATTGGAGCGATCGACAAACGTCGCCATCGATTTCACTTCCCATTTTTTAATATTATAACTTATCAATATCATTTTTATATATACTGTGACTAGTTTCTTTCGATTTAGAATAATTTAAATATAAGTTATGTAAAAGAAGTTAGACAATGCAAGATATAGGTGAAAGAAAACTTATGTGTGTAATATATAGGTCACTGACAGCATGGCAAAGCATGGAGAGCAACTCTCAAAAAAAAGAGATATATTTCCGCCATCCCTAAATATTTGTCGCTTGCGCTTTGTTATACTCTAACGTGGACTAAGGATATCTTTTTGATAATCAATACTTAATTTCACGTTTAAACTTTGGCACTGTGTTTGATTAAACGTACTAGTTGATAGGATTTGGTCTACAAAGTGTGTTTGTTAATGTAGAGTTCACACGAAAAACTACGGTGCACTTAAAGCAAGTTAGCTTATGATTTTTCTAGTGTATATAAGAAGTTAAAATACAACCTTTTTTGGGCTTTCATTGATAAGTAGGGAGCAAATTATGTACAAGACAGCCAACATGGCGTGAACCACCACGAAGGCGAAGCCTACCCACGCAACACACAGCCAGAGCGAATGACGACCCAACTAAGATACGAGACTAGAGTTGCCAAAGCAGGAGCCATGGTAGGTCATCATTGCCTAGCTCGAGCATATTGCAAGAGCAGCTCCGACTTTTGACCTCATGCCCTGCCACGAGACATCATGACCGAGTCAAATTCCACAACGACGCCTTCAGGAAAGTTACAACATCATGCGCCGCCACCGCTCCCCCAAGAATGGACCATGTTTTCACCCATGGACGATGATGGGGGACATGACGCCCCAAGACGGAAAACGGCGCCCTCAGGTACCCTAGCGCACACTTCAGCCCAGATGCCGAATCCCAACATGTCACCGCCGTCATCATTGGCAGTCATCCTGTAGAAGCCATGCTTGAGGGCCATCGACGCATCTGCTACACACAACGGCCGATCGTCGCCACCACCACCGCGACCAGGGCGAGGTGCCGAGGACCAACCTCACTCCGCGCGCGCCCACCTAGCGCCTGTTGAGGCCGTTGCCAACCGTCACTGCCAGCCACGAAACCCGTTGTCGTTGCTACCGACCACCTCTGCCACCAGCATACACGAGATGTGTACCCGTCCATTTTGGACACCGCCCCAGCCCTAGGGCCATCGGGTCTAGATGCCAGACCTAAACACCGCGGCGCCTGCCAACGCCATCGCCTTCCGGTCTAGATCGCCATAACAACCTTGGCCGATGTTGCAAAGAACTGCTAGCCCGTTAGAGGGGAGGGGCGACGGCGCCCACCCCTAGCGCCGCGACGAGCCCGACGGCCGCCGCCACATCTGCCGCCACCACCACCGTGCCTGCCGCCGTACTAGGGCCAAATGTGGCTGCCTAGGACCTAGATCTGACCTCCTAGGCACCGGATCCGGACATTTGGGCACCGGGCCGGTGTGCCCGACCGTCGCCGCCATCGTCATCAAGACTGGAGGAGGGGAACGTGTGAGGGAGAGGAGAGCCCCACAGTAGTCCCTTGGACCGGCTCGGGCACCAGCGGACGCCGCTATAGCTGCGGCGACCCTCCTCGCCGAGCTCCATGCCACTCACGTGGGGGATGGGTCATCGGCTAGCCGCTGTCGCCGCGAAAGCAAGACTAGCGCACCAGTCCTGGCTCAATACTTAGAGATATGGTGACATGGGTAGATATGTAGCTAGGACTGGTGCCCTAGTCTGGTCCAGCCTAATAAATAAAGCGACTACTACTACTATTTTTTTTCTCTCCCTCAACAGGTTATGAAAACTCTGGCTTAGAAGGCTTAGGGCCTCCTTAATGGTCCTCAAATAGCTAGTCTAGGAAGAATTCTATTGGCTATTATGGAGAGAGAACCAATAGATAGCGAGTGACAAATAGTTAGACAAGCACGATCTCTCGGAAACAACTTTCTCATGTATAGCTCAAGTAACTCGATCCACATTGCAGTATTCTTGTTTTATTAATTCTAAACCTTTTCGAGTTGGCTATTTAGAAATTAATTGTCATTGAGGAGGATGCCCTTAGCCTCGCTCGTCCAGACCCCTACCTCCTATTGCCCTCTAGTCTCATTTCTAGATTCGTCACCGTATATAGAGATGTGTGTTTATGATAACCTTTGTGTGTAGTATGTACGATTCATAAGAAAGAAAAATAAAGATGGGTGTGACAATCAATTCAACAAAAAAGTTAAAACTAAGTCTGAAATTATCTAGGCTTAAAAACGAGACATGAATATATTAGTGCAATACAGAAATTATCTGCCCCGGGTAGTCGTGCCACACTACCGCTGCCCTAGCTTTCGGTGATATCCAAAGGACCAAAGCCGGGTACCCGGCCTCCTAGCTTAACCGGGTACCCGATATGTACAGGTCAGCAAAAAGGTCGTTTATTCCACTTGCACCTTCCTCGGATATACAAAGCAACTGGATGCATGGTCAGCTATCATGAATTTCGCACGAAATTATCAGTCCCGGGTACCCGTTCCACGCCGTCAGGATGGTTGTATTTCCAGTACTATTTTATTTGGGCAAGGGAACAGCACTTAGTTGTATTTTATTGTCAGCTAGCTCTCGGAGATCCAAAGCCGGGTACCCGGCCTCCTAGCCTACCCGGGTACCCGACATGTACAAGTCAGCAGCGAGATTTTTCATTCCATTTTTTGTATTTCAACATCCACTTCCTCAAATTACAGAAATTCTCAACCCCGGGTACCCGGCTTGTACATAGCAACACCCCGGGTACCTGGCATGCGGGAGCGGGAGGAGGGGCTGTGGCGGCTCTCGATTGCTGGCTTTTATATAGCGACAACACGCAGGGTCTTTTACCACACACTCGCCATGGCCACTGAAATGGCGATCCCGGCGGTCAGACTGACGGAGCTCATGTCTGATGGTAGCCAAAACTCCTCGAAGCTGCCAATGGCATTGATCTCGTCCGGCGTGACCGTAACCGCGACAGCTCTGTCACTTCTCATCTTCAAGGTTCCCAGCGGCATCTTGCTCCGCCTGCACGGCCGTGCGCCCGGGCTCGTGTTCTACGGCAGCCTCGTGGCCATAGCCATCTTTGGTCTCGTCGAAGCGTCCTTTGGGTACTGGGTGAGGCCACGCGATCGCCAGGACTGGCGCGCCGTCGTCGGCAAGGCGATGCTGTGGTTCTCCATGTTGCCTCTCGTGTTCGTGGTTGCGTTGGGAGGGGCCGTGTATATGAAATAGATGTCGCTTCCTGTATGGTCGATCTTGTACTTATATTATATATACCAAAACTCATTCATGTCTGCTGTTCTGCACACGTGGTGTAGTACATCTTACTAGCTTCGTCAGGTTAACAGGTCCTCTGCTTTTGTTCCTCTGCTTTTGTGGTGTTTAGATATGTGATGATTTACGAGTGCTATTCCTTGTTTCGTATACGTTTTTTTAAGGATCCCTTGTCTGTATACGTGTAACTGTCTTTTCCTTCGTATACGAGAGTCGAGATGTTGCACAAAAAAAAAAAAAAAAAAAAAATTGCAGAGGGGGTAGGTCCTGCGAGTGGCATGTAATTGGGGGCGGAAAACCGCTTTGTGTTTTATGCTCCGTATATAAACCTCTTTTTGCAATCTGAATTGAAAGGCAGATCTCCTGTCAGTTTGTTTTTTTTTTTTCAAATTCTAAGCGGAATGTCACATCTAAGCGGAAGCTGACATTATAGAAACAGTAAGTCAGTAAGTGTATTCATCCGCCAAGAACTGTAACTGAGTCAACAATGATCTTCAAGGAATGGAATGTGTTCAGAGTTGACTGAACAGACTTGGGGGGTCGTCATCGTGACAGACTTCACCATACAGTTAAACTGTTATAAGGAGTTTTGCCTGAGCATGCGTCCATGGCAGACTGCACACAACAGAACATGAACTATCTCCTCGTGTATGTACATCTTGCCATCTTGGTGGACTGCAAATTAAAGAAACTCCGTCTGATCGATTTGTCATTGGAAGTGCCGGATTCAGGGCGCTCGTATTTCCAAATCGTGCGTATAATACTAGATAGTTTGGCACACCGGATGTAGTGTAGGCGTTCAACTCATCTCCAAGCTCACTGATGCTCTTCCCGAAGCCGTACGTGGAAAGGTTCCGACAACAGGAAAACGAGGCGAATGAGTGATGGCCCAAGTATCTGGTGGGCTCATGTTTGGCGTTACGGTCCTGCTGCGTGCCTGTTTGATTGGGCCTCCGCCTTGTATGCGATGGGTAACTGCTGTTCTGTTCGTCCCGAGTAAAACTCTATCCATTTCTACCGAATAATTCTACCTAGTTCTAGTTTGGTTCTTCCTCTCAAAAAAAAAAAAAAAAAAAAAAAAAAAGTTCTAGTCAGGTTCTAATCAAATGACGGGTTGCAAGATGCATCATGCATCCTGCTCCAGGTTTTCGGTTATTATTGAAACCGAAAGGATTGGACTACTGGAGTGGAGCATCGGCACAACCGGCCAATACTGAAGAATGGTCGCTCTGGCAATGGCCAGCGATGACCTTTTCACCGGTTATGGTGTTGCGCTCACCACAACAGTTTTTTGCAAACAAGGCAATTATCTTAGGGTTCCCTTTGGTTGAGCTTTTGGAGTTAGTGTCTTTTGGTTCCAGGGATTTGTTTTAGTTGGGACTAAAAAACTCCTCAAAATCCCTAGAAAATCAAACAGGGCGGATTTTTTTTGAGACTTTTGAGACTTTCTTTAGCAGAAATACAAACTTTTTCCAAAAGACTTAGACTACGACTTCTGGAAATAAAGAGGGTCTTAACCGCAGCGTTCTGCTTTCCTACGGATGTGATGGGATAAGGGAGAAGAAAATAAATGAAAGGACTAAAAGTTAAAGGAAAAAAAAAAAAAATAAAAAGATAAGATAAAAAAAGGTCACATGCACATACGAAATGCCAAAGTCCATGTGGCGATGTAGTACACACACGGGAGTAGAAAGAAAAGGAAAATAGGAAAAAAAAAAAAGAAATTAAAGGAAATAAAAAAATAATAAGAAAAGGATAAAGAAAGAAGAGCACTATAGACATTTCACCCTCTTCAAGTGAAACTATTTTATCTAACAATTTTAGAATAGCTTTTGACCGGTTAGGAAGGGAAACCCCCACCCTTATATTTTTGGGTTTTTTTAATAATGCCCCACCTGAATTCGCTCCCATTGTGACTCAGGGACTGAGGGGTGCCTCTAGAATGTCTAGTAGGCTGGCTGGGGTAACCAACCGAACCCAACATCCTTTGGCAAGAATAGCTTCAACTAGGAAAAAAAAATCAATGTGTCATCATAGACATATAAAAAAATCGTGATCCCAGTGCAATACGCATGTATGTGTAAAATAAAAAAAAAAAGGAAAATGAGAAAAAAGTTGTCTTACCAAACCTTCTCAAAACAGTAGCACAAAGTTGTTTTACCACTCGTTTTTCAAATAGCTCTAGCAAAATAACTTCAGCTCCACCAAAAATCTAAGTGTGTCATCATGAATAGATAAACATTTATGACCCCGGTGCAACGCACATGCATATATCTACTTATATATATATTCTAATCACATTAGTGTAGGGCCACGAGGACATGTTATTATTTCTTTGTTTTTGCTACAAGTGGCTTGATCTTAGCCTCTGTTACCATCGCACCAACCATGATTGGATTTTCATAGAAGGATGTTGAAGATTCTCGAGCAATAGCATAACATATTAATAGGATTATTATAATCATCTTATGTGAATATTGGTACTGATTTTACATTACGCTAAGTAGGACAGATGAAAAGTTTGAAACCTTTTAATCCAAAATAGAAGTTAAAAGCTTTTAAGTACAAAAGGTGATCATTTTTTCTATACAACTGTGGTTTAGATTTAATTTGAGATGTTCATGCTAGAAGAATTATCTAATAATTCCGGTGCCTAATTGGTGAATATGTATTTTCCCACAATGGCAAGATTGGCTTATACATTGATTTGTGAAGTTGTTGTAGGGGCCTATTTAAATCTCATAACAGTTTTGAGAATTTAAATTGTAGGTTTTGATTGCAGAATGTGGATTCTGGATTAAAAATGATTTGTATATGGAATACTAGATTATAGCATGAGATTGTATATGTGGTTAAAAATGTTTCAAACATATATTATCTTCAAACAATAGTAGGATATCGGTGGATAGGTGGATTCACATAATCTGAAGATTGGATTATAAGAATCCCCTATATTCCACATACTTGGATCTCATCTCATAATTTTTATGAAATACAAGTAGAGGCTATACATTCACACAATTTTGAGAGAATAACATCAAAACTAATAAAATAGACTATATTTTGAAAAAAAGATTTGTTTGGATCTAGGATTATCGTTTTTGTTAACCTACCAATATATATTTTCTTCTTTATACACTTTTTTTTTTTTTGTGAGCAAATTCTTTTACACACTTTGGTGTGGTGGTCTATATCAAAAAAGTTGATTCAAAAGAACCGTCCCCATCGCCCACTTGCACGCGTCGTGGGCTTTGACACGCAGCCCACGTTGGAATTGGCGGGAACGGTTGCAAGGGGCTCGCTCTTTCCCTCCAAAACTGCAGCCGAAACAACCATGTTCTGAAAATTCTCGATCCCGATCTCCAATTCTCCATCGATCGAAACCGAAAGGGAGAGAGGCAGCCCAGGCGGCGGCGGCGGCGAGTGAGAAGATGATGGATCGACGCAGCGGGAGCAAGCGCAAGGAGGCCAGGACTGCCGCGGGCTCTGGCTCCTACGGCGACCGCATCACTGCGCTGCCGCTGGAGCTCCGTGCCCAGATCGCCTCCCTCCTCACCTTCGACGAGACCGTGCAGCTGACGGTGCTGTCCGGGGCGTGGCGCCACATCCACCTCCACACGCGCGTCGTCGAGATCGACCTCACCGCGTTCCTCTCCTTCAGGGACATCTACTTCGGCGAGGCGCAGTCCGTCCGCGGCCTCCTGGACGAGGACGCGATCCTGGCCGTCCGCGTCGCCCTCGGCCGCCGCGCGCTGGAGGCGTCCTCGTCCAAGGTGGACACCCTCAGTCTCGTCTCCGACATCGACGACCACCGCATGAGGCGCCACGCCGCCCGCGTCATCGCGCTCGCTGACGCGCGCGTGATCCGCTTCCTGTCACCCAACGTCGTCCGTGACGCCGCCGCGCGGAACGCATGGTCGCTCGACCTGCCTCCCGCGGCGCGCAAGCTAGAGGTCCGCGCGATGCGCCACCTCGCACCCGCCGTCGCTGGGCCAGGCGCCGCCGCCCTGCGGAAGCTCCGCCTCGACTACGTGGTGCTCACCGAGTGGCCGTCCCTCCCGTCCCTGGTCTCCCTGGACCTCAACTCCGTCACCGTGGAGGCCCCGTTCACGCCGGGCGCTTGGTGTCCGCTTCTCCAAGACCTGGATTTGTTCGGCTGCGAGATCAGACAAGCCCATGTCGACATCCGCCTGCCGTGGCTCAGGTTCCTTGAGATGGACTCGGTCGACGTCACACCGGACGGCCGATCCACCGAGGCGCCGTATGGAGTCATCGCCATCGACACACCAGAGCTGGTAGAGCTCGACATGGACTGTGGGGCTGGAGCCACCACCGGCTACAAGTCCTTCACGCTGCGGGCGCCGAGGCTGCGCCTCTTGTGCTGGCGCAACCCAGTACGCCGAGCGCATGGTCATGGACGTCGGCAGGCCGGGCAGCGTCAGGTTCGGGGGTCACGTTGATGTCCATCTACTCACGCGGGATGGTGTATTACAGGGAGCAGATGATGCGAATGCTGCAGGGGCTACTCCCCAACATCCCACCAGAAAACCTCGACGACGTTGCAAAGTCAGGCACAGGGCACATATATTAGTGCATCAATTTCGATTCTCCTTATGTTTTTCTCCCACTGCATTTGAATTGTGTTGGATTTTATCCCTTATTGTGCTGCTCAATCGACGCAGGCCTTATTTGACTCTGGGAGACTGGTCTGACAGCGATGACGACGAACCCAAGGACGAGAATGAGAAGCAGCTCACCTGTGACCTCAAGGGCCTCATCATGTCTCACGGTATATGATTCTCAGAATAGAGTCAAGTTTCAACCATACATGCAGCCCTAGTGATGCTATATCGATCATAGTATTATTAGTTTGTTGGGTTAACATTTGCGTGGTGATTTGTGATCGAATAATGAAGAAACCTTTAAGTGTTCATCTGTGATGAATGAACGTTAATCTTTGTCTGATGTCTTGAAAAAAGCATTTCAGAAGTTGGATCGGCTGATTCCAGCCTTGTCAAAGACTTCGTTAATTCTGTTTTGGTGTCGTTTCTTGCCTTGCACTGATTAATCCTTGCTTAAACGCATGCTGTGGATACATATGACCGTCTTTGCTCTTGACTGGGATTATAAAAATTTCTAGATTTGATTTGTGTGGGACTGAAAAAAAAAGTGCCCTACAACAAAGTTTGCAATGCAATTTCTCGATTTCAGCTCATCTCTAAATCGCTGTTGTTGCATCTCTAGCTACTATGGCCCAATGGGCCTCTCGGCCTACAAAAAGTCTGATTGGCACGGAACGACAACCGATGCTATTTCTGTTGAGGTTTTTGACAGAGATAGAGATGGGCCGGTTTGTGCAGTACCTAAGCCGACCTAAGCCGATTTTGTCATCGTTACTAGGCTGACTGACAACACTGTCATTAGGGCCTAATCTCGTATGCTCGAAAAGAAATATACCCAACATTGCTTTTCTTAGTCCGGATCAAATCTGTTGACACCCAAAAATGCTTAAAGTGCTCCGTTATCTTGTTTTTATGGTCGAGACTGCCAGAAAGAATAATTGGATCATCATACTTGGAGCCTGGACGATGAAACCAACTTTTCGGTGATGACAGCTGAAAGCGGCCCCAACTTTCTCCATGGAAGAGTGGATTGCACAAATCTTACTATTACTAATTGGAGGCTCCAACGGAGGCTACACGTTAATTCTCACCAGACGTACTAGAAAAAAGATAAATGCTAGAAATTCTCACATTAATTAGAAACATCCGGCCATTAAATCTAAAGACTGGTAAATGTTAACCGTTAGATCTACTTTATTTCCTATAAAATTACCCACCTTTTCCAATATTATTATATAGAAAAAAGAAAAAAAAAAGCTAAATCTATTATATCTACGTATAGCAAGAAAGATGGAAAAGATAACTAAATAATTTTTCCTACGTCAAGCCGGAAGGGATTGTTGTTGGATATAACCTACGTCATGCCGTGTCGTGGGATATCCATTCACCTGCCCAAGATGTTCCAACGGAGAAGGAAAAAGATTAGGGCGCCGCCACGTGACGACTCTACAATGGCACCGGCCGCCGCGCTAGGCTACTGACTGGTCGCCGGGTCAAGCAAGCAAGCAGGAATTTTACATAGCTCAGGCACGTACATGTACACCACCACACCAGCACCATCTACGGGAGGAATCAGGAGTCCAGCTTGGTCCACTTATTTGAAGAATGAAGGTGGACGCACCCGGGAGGAGGAGCATACAGATTCTCCTATGTTGTAGGAAGCAGCAATGCCGGAGAACGTCGGCGTGTGTTGCCTGCTGCACTTCTTGACGGCAAAGTTGCATGTAGATGGGATCTACAAAGGCACCCAGCACCGTCTACCAAGATGTAACAGCGGCTGGCCGGCCGGCAAGCCACGACCAGACATCGGAGTTGGCTCAACGGTCGGCATGATATCTACATCGGAGTAGGGTCGATCGACCTGATGTCAACTGCAGGTGGAAGAGGCTGAAGGCAGGCAGGCCCTTGAATAGCGCCACATCTGGTGCTGACGCCTTTGATCTCCAAGGATGCACACAAGCCAGCTACACGGGGAATGCCAGACCATGGCTCTCCGTCAATGCTACTGGTCGCGGCTATGGAAGATTTGAGTGGACGCATTTATCAACAGCACCAACTGCAGCACAGGCAGCGCACGAGCGTGGAATGGACACAGACCATGCGTTCAACAGCTCCTTCATCATCAATGGGTTGGAAGCACCCACAAATCATTGTGTGATCGGGATCACCCATGGGTCAGAAACTAATATGATTTTCCCTTATTCTTGCACAGTTGCATGTATGCTAGCTATTGGTGTTGTGTGGCTCGGGCTACAAGATGTTGAGGATGGACGACACAGGCGACAGAGATGACACTTGGTTGCCAGTAGTATCCATCAGCCACTAATGCATGGAGTCGGAGTCGCAAGGACGTCATCGAGAACGGATTAACATAAATCAATGACACCACAACACCAGGTGACGTCGAGATGATTACAAACGCACTAGAACGTGACACTACACTGTTGTCGTTCGACACCCGATTATTTACCAGCGAACAAGGAGGAAGGCGACTCTACACCGACTACATGTGAACACTAAAGGTATGGATGTCTTGCTAAATCTCATAATTACAATTTAATTTGTTTGACGTGCATGATATGATAATTATAGACCATTAGGCATAATTGTCATTTTAATTTTAATGTCGTTGGATTATTAGGCATAAATAAGTTTTTGATATAATCCTTATTGGACCATCAAGTATAATTTCCTTATTAAACTTAATAAAAATGTCAATGAAACTTTCCTAATGATACTAAAAATCTAGGGGACCATGGTCCTTGGAGTTATCAATAAGCCTATATGAAAACTTTGAGCCATCGCAATTCTGTGATTATTAAAACTAATCCAATAATATTATAAATTGTCCATCTTTATCATTATGAACGATAATGCTTTGACCCGAAATTTGCACTCAAATTACCGGCACATGCCATTATGAAAGATAATGTAAAGTAATGTGATTTGTACATAAATTGTCTACCTGATGGTTATTAAAAAAATTAACAAAAATCTCTCGATCTACATGTACATGCTTATATAAGCTTACAAACTATAATTCAACATCTTTTACTTAAAAATACATTAATTATAAATATTATTTTGTAAGCTTATCAAGCTCTTACTATTATTACTAATTGGAGGCTCCAATGAAGCCTCCACGTTAATTCTCACCAGATGCGCTAGGAAAAAAGATAAATACTAGAAATTCTCACATTAATCGAAAACATCCGGCCATTAAATCTATAGGTTTGGCGATTTTTAACCGTTAGATTAGATCTATTTGATTTTCAAAAAATTACCCACTTTGCCATTATATATATTTATAGAAAAAAGGAGAAGAAAAAGATGAATCCATTGTTCCAATGCCTACGTACAAACAAAAGATAATTAATATATTTGTTCCAATGCTTACGTACAAAGAAAAGATAATGAATATTTTGTTTTTCCCTACGTCGTCCAAAGTCTTCCGAGCCCTAGGCCGTGCATCTGCTGCATATCCGCTGATCCTGCCCTGGCGGCGCCTCGCAACTGATCTGCATATCGCTAATCCCGCCCTGGCGGCGCCTCGCAGCTGATCTTCATCCGGGCCAGTAGCCATGACCAAGAAGGCAAGAAGGACCATATGGACAAGAAGAAGGGATCAAGAAAGAGTGATGGCTATCATCGTCCATTATGGGTGAGAAAACTAATCTAATTATTTTCTTCTCCTTGCACAGCAGCACACACGTTGGCCGTGTCACAATTCTGGCCAAGATGATCGAGATGACAAGACCATTGCCGGTAGACTCTGGCTTGCCGGTGTCAGCCGTGCCCTTGGGTTCGTGACGTGAATATAGAAGCCTGTGAACGTGAGGACCCAAAGCCGGTTGAGCACCAGACCGATCGACACCACCGGAATCCAGCGATATCCCGTGAGCAAACCGTTTCCCGTGAGCTAAGAGGCAACCCTCACGGAAAACACAGGATATCCCGTGAGCAGCGTGAACACATCACGGGAAAGAATTGACCCACGGGATAACCAATTTCCCGTGATGGAAACCTCACGGGATATCACTCGACCCTTTCCCGTGAGGAGGCCGCTCACGGGAAACAGCACGGCCGTCAGCCCAGCCCCGCTCCGTCACTCCGTCTACACTTTCCCGTGATAACTCCGTCAAGCTCACGGGATAGCTCTTTCCCGTGAGCAGGCTTTCCCGTGGGCTGAACAGTGGGCCTCTGGCAAAGGGGTGTAGGGTCGAGATGGGGACTAGAGGGGGGGTGAATAGTCCTTTCTAAAACTAATTGCGATGGCTAACCGAATATAATGCGGAATTAAAACTATTCGCTTAGCCAAGACTTCACCCCTCTAGCTATGACTCTAAATCACCTCACAAAAGATCCTACACAAAGCAAATGAGGTGATAAGCCTAGCTTGAGCTCCTAACCGTTTCTATTGCAAGGTCACACAAACCTATGCACTAGTACTTCAAACAAAGGTGAGCTCCTACACAATTCTAATGAGCAAAAGCACTAAGCCAACCTAAGCTCACTAGATGCACAATGGACAAGGCGACACACGCCTAACCCAAAGGCTCAAATTACTTAGCTACACAAACTAAGCAAAGCAACTAACAAGCTACACAAGCTAGTAATTGCAAGAGCTACTCCACAAGCACAAGCACAAGATATATATGAATGTAAATGCAAAGCTTGTGATTTGGAGAATGCAAACCACCGAGAAGAGTAGACAAGTTGACACCGGTGATTTTTACCGAGGTATCGGGAAGCTTGCCAACTTCCCCTACTCCTCGTTGTGTCGACCAACACCTTGGGTGGTTCCTTTGGTGTTTCACCTAGATGGTTCTTCGATGTGACTCTCCGATCACTTGCCTCTCAAGGCACGCCCGCAAGGCACCGCAAGACACCACTCTCAAGTGAGCCTATCACAAGGCACCGCAAGACACCACACACGCAAAGGGAGGTACTCACCGACACGCTCTAGTAGTGATGCTCTTCACGATCCCCGCGAGGTGAGCTCGAACCTCTCACAAATCCTCCTTCTGAGCACCGCACAATCTCCGTTGCGTGCTTCACGAAGTCTCTTGCCACCAAGCCGCCTAGGAGGTGGCAACCTCCAAGAGCAACAAGCACACCGGCTTGCAACACGATCACCTAGTGCCACGAATGCGATCTCTCAACGCGAATGCACTAGAATCACTCCTCACTTTGATTTGGATGAACACTATCAATCACAAGTGAGTGGGAGGGCTCTCAAGCACCACAACACAAGCCACCAAGGCCCAAGTGTGCTCAAAGACCAAACAAGTCGGGTATGTGGTGTATAAATAGCCCCCAAGTCAAATAGAGCCGTTGGGAGGAAATCCCAGCTTCTGCGCTACGACCGACGCCGCTGACCGGACGCACCGGTCCGTCCGTCCAGCGCCGGCCGCCCTGGCCACAACCGACACGCTTCCTGGCCCACCGCCAACGGTAACTTCGAGCGTCCGGCCACCGGTTCCGGTCAAGCACCGACGCATCCGATCACAAATAACCGGTCAAAACGCGCCGCAGAGCTCTCGCCAGACGCACTAACCGGAAAGTCGGTCGGTGGCGTCCGGCCGCTGCACCGAAGGCCCGGTCGAAGCGTCCGGCCGACGTTTTCCAAATAAAACTCCACCGAAACACGGACTCCTTCTCTTCGACATGCTACCCATCAAGTATACCAAACTTGAGCACGAGGAATAGCATGTTTTCACCTCCAACTTGCATCCGCGCAATAGAAAATATGCATCACATTTTTCTCGGGCGCTGAATCCGCCTCGCAAGCTCGGGCGGAGGATGAGCGGTTCCCAAACCCAACTCAACCCCCGCAATCACCGCCGCTTTGCAAATGTGCCAACACCACCAAGTGTACATCACCATGTGCATGTGTGTTAGCATTTTCACAATCATTTCAAAGGCCCTAAGTAGCTCTTACCACGCCACTCGATCCTAGCACATCGCAAAGTTAGATCGCTCAAGTGGCACTAGATGACCGATATGCAAATAAGTTTGCCCCTCTTGATAGTACGGCCATCTATCCTAAACCCGGTCATAAACTTCTCTAAGCTCCTCATGACCGGCGAAATGAAATGCCCTATAGGTTATACCTTTGCCTTGCGCATTTCCATTCCGCTCCATCTCCAAGTGCCAATGCAACACATGCACCAACACGATCACCAAATGATATGATCCACTTCATATCATCACGTGACACTATTGGTCCATCGATCTTGACCTCACTTGCTCTTCACCGTTGCGTCGGTCCGTCGGCGCCAAGTCTTGCCCAAGCTTCACCGCCTCGCGGTCCATCGCTTCACTGCCTCGACTTGCCCTTCACACTTGCAACCGGTCCATCAAGCCAAGCCTTGTCTTGATCTTCACCACCTTGGTCACATGACTCCATGTCATGTTTCATATGCAATAAAGCTCCTTCATTGCGTCATTATGAGTGAACTAATCTCCGTGTATTATCTCAATCACACATATTAGTTCACCTAATGTTGACACTCAATTACCAAAACCACAAGGGACCTTTCAAGGGGACCCTTTCCCGTGAGCGCCACAACCTGCTCACGGGAAATACGCTCACGGGAAATATTTTTTTTTGGATTTTGATCTCCAAACTTTTTCTACACTTGTTGCACATCATATGACACTCAATATTAAAGTTTGGTGAATTATTGACTTTATTTGATATATTTAGGTAATTATTCTCTTTTATGGGAATTTATGAAATGAGGCCAAATTTGAACTACAAGTGCTTCAATTTTTTGAAAAAATTTAGTAGAAAATTTATATTCCTCATACTCAACACAATGTAAGGCCTTGCATTTAAAAAAATAATGAAATCTGGAACATCTTAGTACGAAATCATCAACTCTAATCCCTGTTCGATTGGTCTACAAATTCTAGAAAATAAACCGATGTACAAAAAATCATGAAATTTGATAATCTATCATGATATCTTGTGCCGAGGCTATGATAAAAAACTTGGAACGTTTCAAGACAAGTTGGCACGCACGATGTTCACAGTGCTCCAACATCTACGTAGAAGCTTCATGTTTGTTGAGAGTGATCTAGTGTGATTTCATGTCAATGTGACGATCAAGTTGTGGTTTGGCTACGAAACTTTTTCTATATGCAATAGACCTCAAATATTGTGTCATGTCTATTTTCGAGAATTTTTTGGATTATTTTTGTAATTATTATAATTTTTTGTTGCGCTTAAATAAATGCAAATAGAGATAGAACCACATGAAATAATGGTCAATTTTTGCGCAAGGATGAAATTAGGATTGGTGAGTGTATGTGGAAAGGTATTTATGAAGTTATCATGATCAAAGTTTCAAAATATATATGCTAGAAAAAGAAAGAGATAGAAATAAAATTTATTTCTGGAAAACTCCTTTCCCGTGAGTTGTTCACGGGAAATCTAAGATATTTCCCGTGATCCCACGCGTACGTATCACGGAAATCGTTGGCGGACCCACGTGGCAGGATTAGGGTTCAACATTTTTTTTTTACTCTTTCCCGTGATGGGATCGGAGCCGCCACGGAAAGGAATGAGATATCCCGTGAGCCGCCACGGGAAAGGATGGATGGGACCGCCTTGCGTGTTCTTCGGTGGATATTTTTGAAAAAAAACTTCGATTTCCCGTGATGGATCCGGGCCGGCTCACGGGAAATCCACCTCCTTTCCCGTGTGATCCGCCCATCCATCACGGAAAGGCCAATTTTTTTTAAAAACAAAGTCAACCCACACACACGCTCTCACACTCACACACGCACACACACGCGAACACACACACACACACGCGACGCCGGCCCCCGGCCCCCGCCGGGCTGCCAAGGCCCGGCCCCCGCCAAGGCCGGGCCCCCGGCCACGCTCGCCAAGCCACGGCCCCGGCCGGCCACCAAAGATCTGCCCCGCCCGCCAGCCACCGCCACAAGGCCAGTGCTGCCCCCCCCGCCCGCTACACACCGGGCCGCTGCCCGCCGCCATTCGCCGCCCCGGCAGAGGAGGAAGGGAGGAGGGGCGCCGGGCGAGGAGGAAGGAGGAGGGGCGTGGAGGGGGCGCCGGCAGGAGGAGAAAGGGAGGAGGAAGGAAGGGAGGAGAGGAGGAGGAGGAGGAAGGAGAAGGGAGGAGGAGGAAGGAGGAGGAAGGAGAAGGGAGGAGGAAGAAGGAGGAGGGAGGAGAGGAGGAGGAGGAAGGAGGAGGAAGGGGGAGAAGGGAGGAGGGGGAAGGAAGGAGAAGGGAGGTCCCAACGTCGCCGCCAGCGCGACGCGGTCCCGACGCCGCTGCACCGGCACACCTTGCACCGCCGTCCGCCCGCCGCCGTCCCCCGTGGTGAGTTCGCCGCCGCTTTTCACCTTCACAAAGTTGTCGGCCATCGTGCCCCAAATGTTATTGTCGGCCATCGTGCCTTGATGTGATTGTCGGCCATCGTGCCGTGTGCTTTGTTTGCGGGTATTGGAAACCTCCCCGCACAGGGAGGTTCTCGGCCGAAATTTTCAACCGATCCCGTGTGTTTGTTTTTATGCAGAGGAGCCCTCCTGAGCGGAGTTGAGTGCCTTGCCGAGCCGGGTCGGAGTCCCTTGGCGGCCCCGATCTTCTTCCTCGCCGGGTAGCCCGACTCCACCGCGACCCTAGGTATATCCCTTCCTTTCGTGCCATGGTCGTAGCTAGATCGCGCAAGCTCGGTTAGGCGTCTCCCGTTCGAAAGAGATACGGTTGGAAGTATGCGCATCCCCGCATACCTAAAACCGTAGATCCGCTTTTAAATTGTCCACGTTTTTGACAGCCCGAGGATGCGTAGATGAGGTCCGTTCCATGCTCCACTCAGTCGATTCGGAGTTTCGGGCAAAGATCTCCCCGTTGTTCTTGAATACACGGCTCCCTCTCGGGAGGACGTGTATTCGAGAACAAAGGGAGGTGCCGCCGAAATTCGTCCTGGATAGGAGTGGAGCATGGAACGGACCTCATCTCCGCATCCCTCGGTGGGATTAGGACCTATCTTCACCTACTAGATGGTAGGATTGTTGTGTAGATGCACCGCATTCTTATATTCTCGCTGAAATGATAGAGAATGGATGACCGTGCGTGGATATACGATGGTCGGAGGAGTTTTGGAGATTTTGACCGTGAATGGGTTAGCAAGAGCAAAGCTTTTCGTGGATTATGCTTTTCAGAATGCTCGAGGTGCGAGTAAGGTTTGGTGTCCGTGCAAGAATTGTGACAATAAAAAAGGCAAAGTAAGGAGGACATGTCTAAACATCTTCCCAAGTATGGATGGACGGCGGGCTATAAGCGGTGGATCTTCCATGGTGAAACTGAGCGTATGAGGGACGAGGTCGTGAGGCAACGCATCGATGATCTTGCTTCTGATGCCGGGATAGGAGACATGATAGATGACTTTCATGCCGTAACTTTGAGCAAGGACTTGGGGATGAGGGGGAGGAGGAGCCGAAGAAACCGCAAAGGCCTATTATACCATGTTGCAGCGCACGTAAAACCCCTTCACGACTATTGTGAGGTCTCCAAACTAGATGCCATTTCACGCCTTATGGACTTGAAGGCCCGATGCAATATTAGTCGAGACGGCTTCACCGACATGTTGACGATCTTTGGGGTTTGCTTCCCGCCAGTCACGTGCCGCCAAAGAACATGTATGAGTCGAGAAAACTCCTCAAGGTACTCAAGATGCCATACGAAAGCAGATACATGCTTGTGAGAACGGGTGCGCCTTATTTAGGAAAGAGTACAAAGATGATACGCACCGGCCAAAGTGTAAATCCTCAAGGTTCATAGAGGTAGACCCCGGTGAAGGCGGTGAGAAGAGGCAGCTTAAGGTCCCCGTGAAAATCCTACGGTACCTTCCCTTCGCACCGAGGTTACAACGGATGTACATGACCGAGGAGTTTGCGAAAATGTATGACATGGCACAAAGATGGGCGCCGCTACAAGCCCGATAAGATGGTACACCCATCCGATGCCGAAGCATGGACCCATTTCAACAATATTCATCCCGACAAAGCTATGGATTTATCGAGCCATATATGTGGTATTATGGATATTATGAAATCTGTGTATGTATATATATATTTATATGTGCCAACAATGTGCGTGAACAAAAAAAGGTCAATTTCCGTGAGCCACACACGGAAATTGCCCAAAATATTTCCCCGTGAGTGGCACCGCCACGGGAAATTGACCAAATATTTCCCGTGAACAGACATTGACACACGGGAAAGGGAGACGATATCCCGTGAGCTGCACCGTTACGCCACGGGATACCTCTCGAAAACGCCGTTTCATGCCACAGCCACGAGGCCATAACGGGTTTTACCCTCCCCCGCCGATGACGGTGCCAAACCAACCCCCCCCGCTAAGTATATCCCGTGTGCTAAATGGGATCACGGGAAAGGATATCCCGTGGGTATCACCTGTGTTCACGGGAAAGGGGAATTTCCCGTCGATTTCGCTCCCGCCACGCCTATCCCGTGATTTACCGCCGATAGGCTTTCCCCGCGATGAAAACGGGCTTTCCCGTGTCGCGAAGGCCTCACGGAAATCGTTAGGTTCCGGTAGTGCGAGGCACACGAGTACACTCACCGTACAAGTATGCATCCATGTTGCATTTGCCTGGCATGCATCCATACTCGGCAAGTACGTGCAAGATGGGCAGCCGATGCGCAGGACAGCTGGGAACACGCAAACCACATGGAGTAGTGACACTTATAGTTAACTTTAGGTTATATTAACAATTATGACAATAATTTTTGTAAGTCATCTTGGAAAAAGCATAAACATTTTCATTGAACCATTGCATTATATAGATATTAATAACTTAGTTTTATGGCTTAATTATTTGTTTAATAAAACAATACAAAAAACAATGAATTCAACATCTTGAGTGCCATGTTGCATGCTCAAACAACTATTTGTGACATTGTCAAAATTAAGAGGGTAACCCAGGGCCTTACAATATTCTTTTTAATAATAAAAAAAAAATTTAGAATAATTGATACAATAAGCATTAAAATTTTGAATTAATACATGTATTACAACAACTAGCTCAAAAGCTAAAGGTTAAAGTATTGATTTTCTGATATCACATAAAGGGATGAAATAACAATTTATACACTTTAAATTATTTATGTTTCAACTAAATGCGTAAGGTGCTAAAATGATAAATAGTCAAAACAAGTGAAATAAAAATATGGATCCTAAAATTCCTTCAAATATCAAAAAACATTTTGACATCAAGCTGGTAGACTAAATTCACTATTGCAAATAATAGTTGCTGTATGTAAGGAATTAATATGCTTAAAATTTAGGGAACAATCAAAATTTAGGTTCATATCATCAAAATATAAACTGCAGCTAAAACTATCATAGTAAAAATAAATGTTTCAACTAAATGTATGATGGCTAAATATATGGTGGAGATACATAGAGGTGCTATGTATAGAAAAGATATATGACATGGATGCAAAAACAAAAATTATTTGATTGATTACCACAATTCAATGTAGACTACCTATTATATAGCTATTGTTTTACAACATTAATGAAGAGAAAAAGATATTTGATATAAGTATTCTTATTAGTTAGCTGTACCATAAAAATTCTAACCCGTGGCGAGAGCATGGGTTGGTGAGCTAGTATGGCACAAATCCAACGGGTGAAGGATGTGAGGGGGTTCGATTCTGTAGTTTCTGTTGTGGGAAGGAGAACCGAGAATTAAACACCAGCCTGGCACTTTTTAACCAAAAAATCAGAACCGAACAAACCGATTCGAACCAAACCGAAACGCCGGTTTTTTGGTTTGTACGGTTTTTGGTTTTGGCTTCGTTTCTTGTTTTTTTTTTTCGATAGTTCGAGTGTCGGCTTCGATTTCGATTTCTACAACACAGAGAATCAAGAAACCGTGGAACCAAACAGAATCAAGAAACTGTGGAACCAAACAGAGGCACAGAGCGTGGTGATCAACACTCTGCCTCCATGGTTCTAAAAAAATGGTTCTAAAAAAAACACTCTGCCTCCATAAGGCCCTGACAGCGTAGCCCAAGGCCCAACAAGCCACCACTCTCATGAGTCTCCCACTCCACCCCGACGCGAGACCCCATTCCCCACCCTCGCACTTCCGCCCACCGCACTCATCCTAACCCTAGCGACCAATTCGCGAGCACCGAGTGGGAGAAGGGCGGCGCGCGCGAAGCGCGAGTAGGTGTGCAAAGGCAACCTGTGGAGCCCGGCAGCGCAACGCCGGGCGCGACCTGCAAGCCCGGCGCGCCGACTGGTGGCGAGTGGTTGCAGGCTGCATCTCGTGGAGGCGGCGGCGCTACAAGAACCGCCAGGGAGCAAAGGGGCGAGGTAGCTGGTGCGGGCGCTAGGAGCACCTGGGCAGGTGAACAGGGGAGGCGAGGACCGACAATGGCGCCATGGAGGAGTGCGTCTTCCTTTTTTTTCTTTCCTCCTGCTGCTCCAGTACACGTCAGTGGGTTCAGTTTAAACCGAAAAACTGAAGTAATAAACCGAATCGAATCTATCGGTTTTTAGTTTAGGAAAAACCGATCGGTGCTTCGTGGCTCGAAACCGAACTTTATAGGAACCGAAAAAACCGAACCGAACAGTCCGTTTAAACCGAACTGAATTAAACAGATTGGGTACTGGAAGATTAGCGTGCTATGCATGAATGAAGATTGGGATTATGAGAATTGCTAACACGTACGTAGCAGATGTTTCGTGAGACGACGATCACCACACCCTCTCTTCATAGAGACCTTTATTAAGTCGAGCTGCGCAAAACTGCAGCCACACTGTCTGTGGTTACTTGGAACGGCGTTTGCTCCACGGACGGCTTCTGGTTTCCTCCCAGTCCAGCAGGGGTGTTTGCGGTCATCACATCGACCACATTGTCATCACGAAGCTCCTGATTGCCCGGTCCACTACGGCAGCAACCGAGCATCGTGCCCTGCAGCATAGGGTCGCCGGCATAGAGACCGCCTTTGACTGCAATAATGTGCAAACGAGAAGACGCACTTCCTGATAGATCCTATATAAACGTCACCACTGTACCAACACACCATCCCACAATCACCCAACGACAACAAGAAGCTAGTCTGATCCAGTAAGTAGAGTATGGCGAGCTCACCAACGCTGGCCCTTGTGCTAGCGCTCCTCTTCGCCGCCAACACCGGCGGCGCCGCAGCAGACGTGGGCAGTATCGTCACCGACGCCTTCTTCGACGGCATCAAGTCCCAGAACCAGAACGGTGACTGCGAGGGCCGGGACTTCTACACGCGGAACGCGTTCCTCAACGCCGCCAACCAGTACCCGGACTTCGCGCAGGGAGGCTCGGAGGACGACGGCAAGCGTGAGATCGCCGCCTTCTTCGCGCACGTCGCGCACGAGACCGGAAGTGAGTCTATCAACTACGCATAGTTCAAGCTATAGCAAAACGAAATAAAATCAAACCATTATTAGTTGACATGCATGGCTTGATAAACGAACTCACAATGCCAGGCATGTGCCACATCAACGAGATAGGCGGGGAGAGCAAGGACTACTGCGACCAGAACCCGATGTACGCGCAGTGGCCGTGCACCGCGGGACAGAAGTACTACGGGCGCGGCCCGCTGCAGATCTCGTGGAACTACAACTATGGCGCGGCGGGGAAAAAGATCGGCTTCGACGGGCTAGGGAACCCGGACAAGGTGGCGCAGGACCCCGACGTGTCGTTCCAGTCGGCGCTTTGGTACTGGATGACCAACGTGCACCAGGCCATGACGCAGGGGTTCGGAGCCACGACCAGGGCCATCAACAGCATGGAATGCGATGGGAACGCGCCCGACAAGGTGAACGACCGGGCAAACTACTACAAGCAGTTCTGCCAAGAGCTGAACATCGACCCAGGGAACAATCTCACCTGCTAGACGTGTGACGTGTCGTGTCGGGTTCGTGATGCATCAACCAGGTGATGCTTAATTTGAAATTAGGCATGATATCTGTAGCTCTTGGGCTACCTCTTTTGTTGACGTGGATTGAGTAGCGTTCCGAACTCTGAGGCTTTTGCTGGGCTTGCCCATTTGGTTATTATAATAACTAGGAAATATGCCCGTGCGTTGCTACGGGTGTACGGGTGAATTTTTTTTTTTTTTTCTTCCTTTGTCAAGATGAGTTTTACTATTTTTTTTCTTAAATATGTTGTGTTTTTGAGCTTTTAATATGACATTGTTCCATAATAAATACATGATACAATATGTCATAAGTATTTTTCCTTCATTATTCTGTTTGAACATCTCCACTATATCCATGTAGTTATGAAGAGATAGAAGAAATAATATTAGAGAAATTTGATTTATTTATTTAATACTATGTTAAAATTGTTGAATGGTTGGGCGAACCAATCCATGGCAACGGCGCGATCTACTTCCTAAGTATATAAGAGCATCCATCAGAGTTTCTTTTTTCCGAGTACAAAACAACAATTGTATACGTATACCGACCAGAGTTTGTGTAGTTCTACGTTTTCTCGTCAATTTTGATTGAACGACGTGACAGTTTGGCACAGAGTTCCAGGCCGGTGTTGCAGCTCCTGGTGCAGGGTCACCTCAATTTGTTTTGATCTTGTATTATTGATTTGGAGAAGTCCTTGGTTCCCAATTTTGTTTTGTTTATTTGTAGGGCAATTTTGTTATTTTTGCTCTCTAGGGCCCTATAATTATAGAGTTTGTTGTATGCAATCTTATTTGGATAAGGAACATGTACAGTGAATCTAGGAGTCATATTTGGATCAGGAACATATGTACGATGGAAATTGGAGAAGGGTCGTATGCAGTCCTATTTGAAATTATATGGCAGACAGAAAAAATTCTATTTGATATTGTATATGGCGGAAAGAAATTGTGGTGGAAAAAAAAAAAAACAGCATAAATTCTTTCTTTAATAGGAGTACTATACTTGGACAAAGAACATGTCATGTATATTTTTCCTATACGGAATCATGTATTGTATATTGTATAGGTTAGATATATTCACGTGAATATACTCATAAAATATAGAAAGTTCCATTTACTTTTTATAATTTACTATATATACTCATAAATTTTGATATTATTTATTTTATTTAAAACAAAAATTGTAGACCCTTTGATACTGTCCCGTGACGACAAGACATGTGAAGTCAATCAACAAAATAAAAAACTAAAAGGGAGAGAAAAAAAATAAAGAAAACAAAAACTTTGAAACAAACTGTGAAATAAAGCCCAGCCCAGAAGAAGACCCATGCAGGTGCTGTTTTTCATCACGTTGTCGCTGCATATTTAACCTATGGTTCCGTCCGGTGTCTGCTGCATTGCCGAAAACAATTTGGTGGCGGAAAAAGACTCTTTTTTACTACAGATAGAAAATAGGAGGCGAAAAAAAACGGAGGTGGAAAAAAAGTGGCAGAAAAAAAAAGGTGAAAAAAAAAAGAGGTGGGACTGAAATTTTCTCTTTTTTTAGTAGGTATAGATAAGGCCAATATCTGGGTAGTTTCACCGTGTCGGTTTTAGGACAGTGAAAGTTGGCGTACTCTTAATGCAAAAGTTTCATTACATAGTTTCATAGACAATTAATTCCATGACTCATAGATGATTGCTAATTGTGCAAGAGAGAGATTCATCTAGATGAAACTCATTTATCCTCTCTAATAGCTGACATGTCATCAAAGTTTCACTATGTGGCGCTTTATTTAATGCAAATGAAACTGTGACGGAAACCGACCTATAAGAGCATCTCCAGCGTAGTTATTCAAGCTTGTCCCAAAAACACTATATTCAACGTTGCAAAAAGAAATAATATATTAAAAGACTGTTTTAGGCACTCTTAGAAATGCTCTAAGCTCTTCCTTTCCTCTTTCTGTTATTTTATGGAAATACACCTGATCAGCCCACTGCGGCACATTGGCATGACATGTATGAGGATGACGACGGTGGATGGTGAGATGGCCTCGTTGCTCAGATCGGGAGCTTACGTCCGTGGCATATCTGTTTGGGATGATAATCCTATATGGTGGAATTTATAGCTTTTCAAGGTTTCTTGTCTCCCATCAATGGAGGTAGAGTAGTTTGGTTTACTTTTGCAATGAAAGGATATAATTTGCTTTAGTTTAAAAAAAAAAATCCAGATCAACAAAGGAGGCGGCAGGCCCGCCGGTGCTAGGGGCTGGTGGGCGACGCCGACGGGCCGTCCGTAGGAGATTTGCTATGAGTATATTTGACCATGTTAGGAAATAAAGCAATAATAGATCGAACACGAGACACGATTTTACGTGGAAAACCCTTTGCGGGGAAAAAACTACGGGCGCCAACCGGCGATCTTCACTATATGATGAGAGTTTACGCATGCAGGGAATACAATGAGCGTCTCAACTCTTCCCGTGCGGCTTACAAGACGTATTTATAGGATGGGCAAAATACGGAAACAAATCCGTTAATAAACATAACCCAAACTGTGGGCCCTCCAGGCGTCCCCACAAGACTCACGTTATAATTCGGATCATATTCCAACAGACCATTTGGCACGTGCACTTTGAGCCGGCCAGCACGGTCAGGGCACGGCACAGGCACAGAAACTATAGTGCCAGTGCCGACATAGGCACGATGTAGGGCCGTGCCTTGGCTGCAGGTTCGGCCCATAGTGTCGGCACGGGCACAACACATTTAATGGGCTGGCACGAGGTGGCCCGATATGTTCTAGCCATTGGAAGTCTCGTATCTTTTCCCAGCCATTGGATGAGCTTGATGAGCAAATACAGTATATATATACGCTACTGTTGAAGTTAGAGCCCCTAAAACAAGAAGGAATTCAAAGGCCACACAACTTTTGAAGACGGTGACTGGCTACCTACTACTACCACCAAAAATCACAAGCGTTCAGACTAGCTTCAAGGCCGGGGTTCACACGCTGGCATCTCTGAAAACGGGCCGGAAAACCCTACTCATGACGTTCTCTAGAACAGAAAGACGCGAACGAAACTCACGATTTCCAACAGGTAAGTCAACTTTCATCAGCCACGACCGAGAAGAAAATGTTCAAGTGACGTAAAGTCAAGCCTACTGCTAGCCTGAGTAGTTGGCGTCCACAGGTGACAGGAGCCATCAGTCACTAATTACAAAAAAAAAAGGAGAATTACAGATGAGCAGTTTAATAATCTTGTCTTTTCAGAAGCATATATTTTTTTTTAGAAAAAAACAGATGACCATATGCCATAGAATTTTAAATTGATGAATTCACCACGAACACTTGTTTGACACATCACATGAAAAGAATAACTTAGCCTTAAATTAGATCACTCATACTGTCTGAGATTGAATCGAACCTAATGAAATAAGCAAAGCTCGATCAAATTTGAAAACAGAGACCGCTATTATATATGTTAAAGTAAGTATCTGTCATCAACATATTAACACCTGTTATTTTCATTTGAGGTGCGAATGAAGGCACCCGGATGGTTCTCTTTCTGAAGGTTTCTGAAGGAATACCCCTTTTGACCAATCTCTCCAGCACACCGAGGGATAGACTACTTGACGGAAACTCCCGCCATTTACACGTTTTGGTACGCGTTTCCACGAGACAGGGAAACCTCATTTGACAACTAGCCACACACACATATATTGACGCGCTATTAGAGCAATTGCTGGACAAGCTGCAGAAAACAAACACAAACAGTTATTGATGTGTTCATGTCCAGGCTTCAGCATACCAAAACCTGCATCCATGTCCAAGCTTCAGCATCTTCTCGAATTGATGTGTTTACTACTAATCTTTGGTACGAATCGATCATTGAAGCACTCGTGCATCTCTGCTATTTCTGAATCATGTTATCTTTAACTTTGATCCCATTACTTGTACAGCTGAGCTGATAACTGGGAACAACGACGACATGGAGGTCCTCATTGAGCTCAAGGGCTTCCTGCAAGCACATAACCAAATAAATCGAGGTGCGTATGATGGTTGGTTGGAGTCAGAGGCCTCACCATGCAACTGGCAAGGAGTTGGATGTGACACGAACGGCCGTGTGATTTCCCTTGACCTCTCTACCTCCAGCATATCAGGACCCTTCTTCGGCAATTTTTCGAGTCTCAAGAGCCTCGTTCATCTAGATCTCTCAGACAATTCCATCACTGGTGAACTCCCAGTTGATCTCAACAGATGCTTGGGACTGAAGCACCTTAACCTCTCGTACAATCTCATAGGTGGAGTCCTTAACATATCCAGCCTGACAAACCTGAGAACACTAGATGTCTCACGGAATCGATTCGAGGGAGAAATTAGCAGGAATTTCCTTGCAGGCTATGGCGAACTCACCATCCTCAACATCTCCAACAACAACCTCAGAGGCAACATCAATGCCTTGCTTGATAACTGTTCACGGCTTGAGTATGTTGATCTCAGCTTGAATCGCTTCACTGGCCAGGTTACACAGGGCATTTCAAGCCTAATTGAGTTCAATGCTGCTGAGAATGGTTTGACTGGAAGCATTCCTCATGACATGTTCCTAGAGGGATGCAAACTACAGTTTCTGGACCTCTCCGCAACCATTTGTTTGGCAACTTGCCTAATTTCGTGTCAAATTGCTCCAGTTTGACATACCTCTCGCTGTCGGAGAATGGTTTTGATGGGCAGATACCACCAGGAATTGGAGCAATTACTGGGCTTGAGAAACTGATCTTAGGGAGCAACAACTTTGCCCGTGAGATGCCACTTAGCCTAATGAATTGTACTGCACTAGAGTATTTGGACATTAGTGACAACGGTTTTGGTGGAGAGGTGCAAGGATTCTTTGAGAAGTTAGAAAGTTTGACGCATCTCATACTTCACTCAAACAATTATACTGACGGAATTGTGCCCTCTGGCATTCTCAGGCTGCCTAAGCTCATCATGCTTGATCTCAGTCTGAATCGGTTCTTCGGAAAGCTACCCACAGAGGTCGCAAGCATGACAAACATCAAATACCTTGTGCTTGCTGGGAATAACTTCTTTGGGCAGATACCCCCGGTGTATGGACAGATTGCCCAGCTCCAAGTATTGGACCTATCATACAATAACCTATCTGGTGGTATCCCTACAGATATAGGAAACCTCTCCTCACTTCTCGTGTTGATGCTTGCTGGGAATCAACTTTCTGGAGAGATCCCAAAGGAAATAGGGAACTGTACCAGCTTGCTCTGGCTCAACCTTGCAGCAAACAAGCTATCTGGTCAGATGCCTCCAGAGATAGCAGGTGTTGGGAGAGACCCTAGTCCAACATTTGCTAGGAATCAAAAGGATGCTGCACAGTTGGAGATTGGCACCAGGAAGTGTCTCTCTGTCATGCGGTGGATTCCCCTTGGTTACCCAGGGTTCAATTATGTCGAATCAGAGATGTCTTGGAAGGACTGTCGGAGCCTAGGGGACAAAATCTTGAAGGGTTATGGTATTGTTACACCACCTTCTGTCCAGCCATGTATCATCTTGGGTTATGTTAGGTTCTCGCGAAATCTGTTGTCAGGACAAATACCACCCATGATTTCTGCAATGAGAAACTTCAACTTGCTCCTTCTTGATGACAACTTGCTCTCTGGTGTCCTGCCATCAGAGATTAATGAAATGCCACTTGTTGCGCTTTTAATGTTTCTAGGAACATAATTTCTGGTCAGGTTCCATCCGAGATTGGTCAGATGGTACTCCTTGAGACCCTTGACTTGTCTTTTAACAACTTCTCTAACGAACTTCCATCAAGTCTGAGCCAGCTCTATAAACTGAGTAAGTTCAATGTTTCATACAATCCGCTTCTCTCTGGCAATGTTCCATCTACTGGCCAACTCTCCACCTTCAACGAGCAATCCTTTCTTGAAACCCTCTCCTGTCTTTCCATTCCGTTGACAATGGGCCTCATTTGGAATCAAACAATGATGAGCTCACGACAGAAGGTACAGAAAAGGATCCTGTTAAAGAAGAGATTATAGTGCTTGTCATTTCATTTATTGTGTTTTTCTTTACCACAATTGCTATCAGAGAACATGACAGTTTCATGTATGTGTACTATATCATAAAATGTAGACATTCAGGTACGAAGATTTATGCAGAATTGTAACCCTTGAGCTTTGTTACATACAGTTAACAAACTAGGAGAATAGTGTCACTGCCAATGTGGTTCATATAGTGAAGTGTTACATATCCGGCCACACAGAATTACAGAATTTTAGATTATGTTAAACTCATTTCTGTTCCAGGGGATTCACTGTAATTTAAAAAACAGAACAACTAAACAGAACTATTCAAATGCTATACCATGACATCTCAAAAACTAGCCTGTAATTTACTATCTTGGTAATCACCGTTAATCTCAAAAACTAGTATGTGACATCTCAAAATCTATTTCAAGTGTCACTACCTACTAGGGGGCCATCCATCCCCCCCCCAAAGGGTCGGGCCTGCCTACCTCCAAGCCAATGGCAGAGCTAGTGAATCTTGATGCCTAAGGCCACTATCTAAGCACCAGAAAAAACCCAACCTACATACCGATAGTAGCTAATAAAAGAGAAGGATGAAATCATTGAAATGCATAATCCAGTAGATATCTCAAACAAATGAGAGATGCAATATGAAAATACAATGCAATCTGATAGTCTAACTGCATGTATCAACGATGCAATATGCATAATGAACGAAACAATATGTGAAGCCTAGGATCAGGAACTCATCAATAAAAACAAGACAATAAGGTTCATTTTGCACATTAGGATCAGCTACTGTTTCTCCTGATCCCGGTTGCACAATATTCGCATTGCTATCTGTTGTTGTTCATACTAATCCTGGTTCTTCTATTATTATTAGTTCTGATTGCCCTTCAGAAAGGTTGGCTTGGTTGAATAATAATAGGCATAGTTGCTACATGGCCATAAACAATTGAACAAATGCTACAAAACCTAGTTGGAAAAACAACCTGGTGTGCTGTGTACCAGTAGATGTGCGGCGCGCGCGCCGCCCCATTGTAGGTAGCAGTAGCACAAGAGCGGCTACACCTTGCCGCCTGTTCTGGTTCCCCCCACGGCGAATCGATGCCGCATGCGCCCCTCCTGACCTCCCTCATGCGGCCTCGCATGCGGCGCGCCTTTAGACTCTAACTGGCCGGCGCCGTCCCTCTCTTGGATGTGGCCGTGCCGCCGCCTGAGCCGGAATGTGACCGCGCCGCCATCGAATTTGGCCGCTGGATGGTGCTAGGCTCGATTTGTCCGATGTTGTGTGCGAGCCGAGAGGAGCAGCGGGGGAGAGGAAGAGACGACGCCCGACGGCGAGTCGGCGACACACGCTGCGACTCTCGGGCAGGCTTCTTCATGGGCTGCCGACGTGAATTGTTGGGCCACGTGGACTGGGCCTTCAACTGAAGAACCAACATTTTAAGATGAATCAGAATCAGCCGGTTTCTTCTTCTCTGCAGGCAAATTGCCAGCCCACTGGCCCGAACCGACTTACCGGCCCAATACTTTAGTTGGGCCACTTCCAGTGCAATAGTACCTTTTCTTTGTTATCCCCTAAATAAATAAATAAACAACTTCTCTTTTGTTTGTTCTCTCGAAACAGAGAGTGTCTTTTCTTATTTTCTTCCGCAAGATAATGAAGTGCCTCCCCTACCTCCGTGACGAACTGACGGCATTGGCATTTTCTGGGTAGCTTAATTAATTGTGAAGTGGCAAACAAAAATCGCGACGAGTACTGTCAACACCACCATCTACTCCCTCCGTCCAACAAAAAAGACACAATTCTTTATGTCATGAACCGAATTGGGTCAGCCCCGGACGGGCTAAGAGCTTTGAACCCGGCCGCGACCGGCCTGAGGGGGCCAAAAGGCCCCTGGCAGGGGAGCCGCCGCCGCCGCCTTCCCCTTCTCCTCCGCCAACTCTAATTTGTCATCAAGTTAGGGATTATCTTAGGTTTTTTTGTAAAAAGAGAATATTCCAATCTATAAGGAAGACCCTTATTAGGAAATAAATAAATATTGTTTGTAAAAGGTATTCCAATCTATAAGGAAACCCTATAGGAGATTGCTTAGATTACAAGTCCCACTACCACGGCTATATAAGTAAGGGTATGTAATCTTCTTTGGGGGATAAGCAAGCAATAAAAATAGTCCTTATCTATCTCTCCCTCTCACCCGCCGCCCACGCAACCGCCACCGAGCCGCCGCGCCGCCGCCACCTGCTGCCAAAAGCGCCGCCCCCCCCCGTCACGCCGCCACTCGCCCGCCGTTGCCCGACCACGCTGCCAGGCGCCCGCCGCCAGACACCTCCGCACCCTACGACACCTTCTCGCCTCAATGGTCATCGGTGGCGTGTCACAGCCGCCCAATCGAACCGAATATTTGTGTAAATTTTAAAATAAATTAGTTATTATTATAATGTCTTTAATGATCTAATAAGTCATAACAAAATTGATAATATTTATATAAATTATTCAAATAAGATGAATGGTCAAATTAGATTTTTAAAAAGTCAAAGAATTGCGTTTTTTTTTTTTGGACGGAGGAAGTATATAGGTGGAGAGTCTGGTTCAGAAACTTTTTGTGTGAAACTCCCTAAAAGTCTGTAGCAAACCAAATAAGTGCAAAGATTTGATTTCTCAAAGCCACAAATGTTGAAGAATTGTTGTCCAAGCGGCGGGCAACAGGGGCAATTGTCCACCAGATAGAAAAAAAGCAAGAAAGACATGCACCAGCCAACAGCTGTGATACCACAGTTCTTCCATTTTGCCAACATTTTCTGGGACACCAGTAGATCATGGCCACGTACACCGACACCATTTCCTGTTGGATTGGAAGTTTTTATGAGGAAGTTAGCATGCATGTGTGTGTGGTTCTGGTTTTTCCGTGGGATGGATTGGATCTATTTCATATTTGATTAGGTGGATCTAGAGTCCATTCATGTGTTCGGGATTGGTGTGATGGTGGGGTGATGTGTCTAGAAAGTAGGCCTCATGTGTCATCCACTATTTTCCTTTCTTCCTCCCTGTGTTTTGTTCTCAACACGCACCTTGCCACCTATAGGGGCGATGGTGCTAATGTGTGAGGGCGAGGTATGGGGTTTGGGGTTTTTTCAACATGCGTGAAAGCTTTTCTGCCATAGCCACAATGCTGGGGTATCCTCCAACCTACCATGTGGACCGAGTTTTTTTTTCTATAAGAGAAACTACTCTCCTTTTGCTCCATGGATAATTTGCTTTCTGCATTTTTCTAAACGAAACATGAGTATTTTCTCTTCTTTTCTCTATCAATCTACGCACTTTGCCAATGTTTCATTGATCTTGAGATTTCTGCCCTTGGCACCAGCAAAACATGCAATGGCCTCTTGTAAATTCTATCTTACACAAAATGTAATATTCATCCTCGCCTTACCTCTTTTTTTCTACTTTTGACACGCACAAATGCAAATTCCTCTGCTTCTGCAAGAATTCAATCAGGACGTCAATCATCAGAGATTCAGAGATGCCCCCTTTTTCCCTAATATATATGTGGTCCACTCGAAATTTCCGGATTCCAAACTAATTTGATGTTTTGAACACCACACCTATCATTGGACATCGACTGTAAATTTATACAGTAAAAAAAATGGTGTCCCCTTTCCTTTACACAATTACACAGTACACTAAGAGCTCTCACTTTTCATGTAGCTGTAGTTCCTCTGCTTTTGTTTCAGTTTCACTGCTTGATTATTACCACCTTTTACTGCAAACCCCTGTTTTCATCACCACCTTTGCAACCATGCATGAATGGAACTGTGGAGTACAAAGAATCTTGAACAGATGGTGGCAATATTATTACTCTTGAATTAGCACTAGTCTGAACATCATTAATCAATCAGGATGCACTCATTAGTCATGATCAATTACCATCTTTGGATCAGGAATCAGGATTAGGACATAACCCTACCCTTCCCAGACTCCATTGTTGGCCACCTAGGACACACAGCAAACACAAAAGGCAAGAACAAAAGAAAAAAAAAAAACAAACTAGTGGCTGCTACTGCTTCTTCTACAACACAAGACGCAACCTGGTACAATGTGATGGACATCGACATGAACGGTGAGCTCGCTTCTGCCTGCTGCAGGTGTTCATGTCATCCTGAGGCTGAGGTACTGCTGGCACTGCACCAGCTACGGCGCGTGCTGCCTCATCACCATGCCTCCTTGATCTCCAAGGTCAAACGCCGCCACGGCCCTCTGGCACGGCGGCGGCGCGTGGAACACCGCCGGCGCGTCATCGGAGTAGTACTCGGCCGACGACGACGACAGGACGCTCGCGCCGGAGCAGTCGTCGGACCCGAACGGGGAGGAGCCGCCACTACCGGCGTTGTTTTCTTCACGCTGCCTCCTCGTCCTGTTGTTCTTGCCACGGCCGGCGGCGGCCGAGCCGCAGCGCCCGCCGCCGACGGCGAGCGTCAGCTCCAGCTCCGTGCCGGCAGCGTCGTCGTCGTCCTCGTCCGTGCTGACGATGTACTCGTCTGCCGGGAGCTGCAGGTTCAGCGCCCGTCGTGGCTGCTTGTTGCGCCGGCGGGTGGTGCCGGTGGTGGTCATCAGCGCCGGAGCCGGCGCGTCAGCTCGGGTCAGGTCACTCATCAGCTCCCTCTGGATCCGGTACAGGCGGTGTAGCTCGTGAACCTGGTAGGATGATTTCCAAGAACAATAGCGATGATCAGTAGCAGTTCATACATACATACACATCATTTTCATGACGATGAAAGAAAGAAGTCGCAACGGTGTGATGAAGAACCCAAAGTTTGTTGGTGCTGTATGATTACCTGCTGCCTGAAGGTTTCTTCGTGCTTGAGCATGGCCATCTTCATGACCTCCATGTCGCATTGCCTCACGAGCTGCTGCCTGTCCATCATCATCCTCGTAGCTATAGCCGCTTGCTAGCTCACTGTTCTTGCTCGATCGATGGAGCTTGGCTATCGATCAGGGCTGTGACCAGATTCTTCAGTGCAGATGGAACTGGAACAACTTACAACACACGATGGAAGCTGCTGATTGTTGAAAGAGAGAGAGAGAGAGAGAGAGAGAGAGGGCAGGAGCAGGTGTTGTGGTGGTTCTGAAACCTTGGAGTGGCAAGGGGAGCAGATTTATAAACACCTCCTCCAACGCCCATGGAGGCCGGGCCGGGTGCCTTTCCGTTCGCTAGACACTAGGAGAGGGATAAAATTTTGCATGCCTCCCCTAGCTCTCCTTTCTGGCAGCCATGGCAAGCAAGCAACAGGGAGAGAGAGAGAGAGGCTAATGAATGGCACATACACTGTCAGTGTGTTGCTAATAAGCATGCATGACAGTGCCCCTCGGAGAGCAGACAGGCCTGCAGGAGTCCAGTTTAATCTTCTTCCACCACCTCGTCAGTCGTCACCCCCCATGCACGCGCGGGGCCCACGTGCATGCATGATGCAGTGTACTATTGTAGTAGTACATGTGTATTTGAAACAGTACTGCACACACTTTTGTGATGCAGTGTATTGTACATTCATGAATGTGTGTAGTGCCATGGCCCATGATCATTGCTTTGTGCAGTTTGTTTAGTACATACAGTTTTGTTCTCAATAGATGTCATGTGTGCAAGTGAGAGAAAGGAAGATATATATTCCTAGTGAGATGGAGCTGGTGTCAGCTCGTCACTGAAAACAAGCAAAGGGATCGGAAGGAGCAGTCAACAGGCAGCAGCATATGAGCTGATGATGGTGGTGGAGATGATGAGAGCAAGAGCAAGCAATGCGTGCGGCTCCCTCCTCTCTTTCAGTGCTACCTGCATTATTGCCACATTTTGCAATGTATATCTATCCAAATGGATGAATGAATCTAGCATTAACAAAGCCCTTATCTTTGGGGAGAGGGACGTTGGTGCCGGGTGGTGCCGGCCGGCCTTCTGTTCTTCTCTGGAAAAGCAAACGATAACAAAAGAATCTGGTAACTGTGTTGCAGTTGCAGGAGGAGCAAGTCAGCTGAGAAAGCAGCAAAGGCTGGCCGGTTGGATCGATGGCCGGATGGATGCAGAGTTGATAGGAAGCATGAAAGCATGTCGTCTGCTGCACAATACTGATGAGAAACTGATTTGATATTGCAACCTGTTGCAATGGATGCGCAAGAGCAATTGCTTCTTCATCAAACAAATTGCAGTTACGTAGGAGTACTCCTTGTTATTAGTTATGGTGAATGCTTCATTGTAACGGTGATTAGCAGGGAGTGATGAAGTAAACTACTATGCCTAAGCAAGGGGATGGGTGAATGGATAGATAGATGGTCCGAGGGAGGACAAGACAGCGGTGCACGCTTTGCCGGCGGAGGGAGGCGCAGCCGTACACTGTGCTAGGCCCACAATGGAGATGAGAGAGAGACTTCCTCCTTTCTCGGCTTTCTTTTCTTTTGGTCTTCTTCCTAGTGCAAAAGGCCTTTTATGGATAAGATAAAACACTGTCCCGTTTCACAGCACTGCCGGCCTACTTGTTCCCTTGAAAAAATTTCTTGCATGGGCATGTCACTTACACAAAAGATCGATCTGCCAAAAAAACTGGTTTTGATTTCACATGTTTCTAGCTAGTAGGGGAAATTGTAGTAGGTAATCCCCACTTAGTCACTAATAAAAAGGAGATGCAAAAGAATACTACTTCCTCAACCATTGTGACTTACTACTCCTCTACAATTAATTAACAAGTGCTAATAGAAACCAAGTAGTAGCTCAATGCAAGAATGCATTCATATATCATCATGGCCAAACTACGCCCAAAAGGTGTGTGTGTGAGAGGCTGCTGAAAAACAGTAGAAGCTTTGTAGGTAGTGGAGAAAGTCGCCTCCCTCTCACTTTGCATACTTCTAAAGGTAAAAGCCTACTTTCGTCAGGGGTTTTGGTGGGGGTCTTTTTTCCACCAATTACTCCATGATTTTCAGGCCGGGAAAAGGAGGCCGGCCGCGGCTACCTCATCGATTGTTTTCCTCTGCAAAAGCAATTGGCCAGCAGAGTGAGTGCAGTGGAGCTACCTTCTCAAAAGCATATATCTATCGGCCAACTAGAACAGCAGCATTTTCTGAACTCAAAAGACAAATAGAGGGGCAGTGAATGGATGGCTCTAGCTAGCCTTCTGGCCGGCCTCTGGCCTCTGGCTTCTGCTCTTCTGCAAGTTCGTTGTTCGTCGATTGACGCTACTGAGGTTTTTGTTTCTGAACAGAAAGATTCGCCAAAAACATGCAATAGTTGCAGGATTTGCATGAGCTCCATGACAAAACATTTTGTCGGCCTGTCTATTGTCGCTTGTGTGTTACTCTGAAGCTCTCACTTCTCTGGCTGTTTTTGGTTTTGAATGATCAAAAACGTCACCTTGCATGTCTTTGGTCTGAATGATCCAAAACATCACCATGGAATGGATGCAGACTTGCATTCCAGGCAAGGATAATATGTCAGTGTAGTGTAGTGTATATGAAAGAACAAAACTAACCTCTGAGGATAAAGATAAAATAAGCAGCAGCTCCAAATAAAATTAAACAGAAGTGGTACTAGTAGGTAGCAGGCAATGATAAAGTAATCAGGGAGGGAAAGAGGGAGCACACAGCATGGCATGCATGCTCTCACTCGCACGGCCGGCCGGGCAAGCTGAGATAGAGGGAGTGCTGGCTAAAATTCAGTGCTGAACTTTTCAGAGAGGAAAGCACATCGGTGGCCGCGAAGAATTCAGGGCTGCAGCCTCCATTCTGTCGCCCCTCGCCGGCACGGGCTCCTCGAAGCCGCGGCCGTCGTCATCATTCCGGTCTCCTGGAAGCCTGTGCCCAGTGTGTGTGTGTGTGTGTGTGTGAGTAACAGCTGGATTATTAGGGCAAAGCTAAGCCATGGGGGCCGGGTTTAGACGACGACTATGGAGAAATGCTGGTGGTTTGAAAGAAGAGCTAGCGTGCCATCATGACTGTCATCATCATTGCGTCAGGCCGAGAGTGGTGCGAGTCTACCCCATGCCTAGAAAGGGTGTTATATGTGGTGTTTGCAGGAGCTACTGTTTGGGAGATGCAAATGGTACACTCTCAAAATTCTTGAATTGTGCCCTAACTAGCTGGAATGGAGTTTCCTTTTTTCTGGTACGAAATACTGCACTGGGCAGAGTACCGTTTGTGAAATTTTAATCTGAAAGTTGTTCTGAGAACCAAGTTCAGGAGTTCATAAAATGGTCTACGCAATTACACAACCAAATTGTTCTGAAAGAAACACGCGTGGTCCATGTGACTTGCAAAGTCATGCTGCAACAAGAACAACACAAGATGCAGACATATAAAATCAAAGTACCAATAAGTGCAATTAGTATATATATAAGCACGTACAATTAGTTAATCATGCATCTCAACTGAAACTTACAAAGCACTCAGGATATATTCAGATGACTGTTGGAGGAGCAGCTGCAGTGAGAGGGAGCTAGGGAACCGACAGACAGGTTTGTCCGGCACGCACGCTCGCCACCTGAGCGGCGCACCGAAAGAAGAAACATGAGTGGGGAGAAAGGCAATACGTCGCAGAAAAGAGCAGGAGGGAGGGGCCTGAAAAAGACGAGTTTCCTGATGACCTCACACTAACATTTGTAGCCCAAAAGTGTGCACATTCTCTAGGCCTCTTGTTCCCCATTCTCTCTCTCATCTCTCTCTGTCCTCTGATTTGTATTATCCATGGACACTGGAGTTTCTCGAGGACTGCACGTCTGGACTCGGCTCCTCTATCTGTCCTGGTTTTCTTGGGGCGTATGAACGGTATATACTCGGAAAAATAGGACCAGTATGAACGTGTGTGTTTTGTTCTTTTTCTCTGGGTGCCGTTTACGTGGAAGAGAGTGCGCAGCAGCGCATGGGAATGTGTTATTTGGGTACTACTATGTCATATGAACGTGCGCATGACAAAAGTGCTATTTAAAAAAAATCAGTAAAATAGAAATAAGTTGTTGTTCAAAGTTCTCAGCTTAGTATGACCTGTTTGGTACAACTACGCAAGTTCATGGGTTTGTGGTGCATTTCACTCTTATATCTTTTTGGTGATGGTTGACGTGTGAACGTTAGCGATTTTGTCATCTCAAAATCTACTAGCTCCATGCATCTCTCTGAAGTTGTCGTGCTTTTATAAATTATGATCTCAACACAATTTGTTAACCATCTGCATCTAACCTAACCAATCGGTGTTAGTGATATAGGCAAGGTAAATTCCCAGCAATTCTAACAATGGTGGCTACCCAAACAACATCCACTTCTCACATCTCTAACAACATCCACCTTGGTGACAAAACATGACAATGGGGAAAAAACGTAGGAACATGATTTCAATGAATGGCTACACCACATGATTCGAAAAAACAAGATCTTTTTTTCAATCACGCCCGAAGCGTGTTTTCATTAAGCGTAAAGAAATTTTGAATACGAGGAAGCGGGGGGCGGCAACCCACGGTTACCGAAGCCCACCCGACAACAACTCACACGCGATTGTGATTACAAAGAAAACAATTTCAACTTAAAGGCGCAGACACGCCGTAGCTTACACCTCGTCCTCCATCCTGTCAAGACCGGATCAAGGGATGTTACGTCGAAATGTCCGCCTAGAAAAGTCTGCACACACTCATTCGCCGGACCAAGACGCAAAGAATGAATTTGCCTTGGACCTCCGGTCGGCAAAGCATTGTCCTTGACCGGAATGCCTAGCTTCTTCAACAACACGATCCGGGATTGTGCGGTGGCGTCCTCCGCTTGCGGCATGGCGGCAATGCGGTGATCGCGTGCCCGCAACGTGGAAGGAGAGGTCGATGTCCTAGAACGGCGAGCTGCTGCGCGGCCTTTTGAGGAGAGGTGTCTACAACGGAAGGCAGCAACCGGTACCCCGCCGTCACCTGTTGTCGCCACATCGGGGCAGCAAGCATGGGAGCTCCGAGATGCAAAGATCTTTGGAGGATGGGTAGCGAGGCGACGACCTCGACCAACACCGGATCCTCCGCCGCATCATGCCTAGCACCTAGGCACCGAAAGGTCCTAATGGCTAGGAGGAGGGGGGGGGGGGGGGTTGTTTGAATAGCCTATTAAAAAATTCTTGCAACAACACTAAACAAACGGATTAGACAATAAGATGGCGAAGCTAAATAAGCGGTGCTACTTAATTAGCTAAGCAAGCCACAAGTCAATTCTATTGTCTCTAATTTCACACAAGAGCTATGTCGCTAGTTTACTCCTAGGTGAACAAGCAAGACTAACTAGATTACCAACTAGAAGCTAAACAAGCCTAACAAGCTACACAACCTAAACAAGGTAACTAACTAAGCACCCTAGCAAGATATACTATCAAGGTAATGCAAAGAGGTGCTAGAATACAATACCACCGGTGTAGTGTCGAGGTTGAAGTCAATCACCGTGTACTAGAAATCTCCAACGAGCAACAGCAAGTGACACGAAGATTTTTCACCGAGGTTCACGTGCTTGCCGGCACGCTAGTCCCCGTTGTGGCGACACACTCACTTGACGGTTGCTAAGCTTAATGGCCGGTGCCAAATCCCCGTGGGAGCACAAGCAAACGATCACAAGAGAGGGTCCAACAAGCCACGAGCAATCCACTAGTGCTCCTTTCGCGAATCTCCTGCGGGGTAAGGAACGACCCCTCACAAATCCACTGGTGTGGCCTCGAACAAGCTCCAATCGAGCTCAACACCGCCTCTTGCTCCAGGCCGCTAGGGAACCAAGCAAATTCCCAAGAGAAACAAAATCCCGCGGCTTCTCCAAGAATGAAGTGCCTCTAGAATGCAACCGACGATGCAATGCACTTCTATCACTCTCAATCTCACCAAGAATTCGAGTTATGGATGGAGAGATGAGTGGAGGGGAGTCTTACTTGCTCACAAGTGTGTAGGAGTGTTCAAATGTGCAAGAGAGAGCTCACAATACCGGCCATCCAAGTATATATAGAGCTCCTCATGAAATGGAGCCGTTGGGCTTTGAAATGGGCATTAGCGATCGGCCGGGCGCTTGGACCGGACTCACCGGTGAGTCCGGGCCGTGAGTCCGGTCGCACCTTCATTCGCGCGTCCGGTCACTACCGACACGCGCCTTGGCCCCACAACCCGACAACGTTCTTCGTGGATCCGGTCCATGCGTCCGGTCAAGACCGAAGCATCCGATCGAGGGTCCGGTCGCAGCTTCGCCAAAACGGCCCAGTTTCCTCTCGCGCGCACCGACCGGACCGGACCGGTCCGGTCGGTCCGTCCAGCCTCCCGGCGTCGGTCCGGTCGCCTCGAACAACATGTTCTTCAATTTTGTTGTCGCCTTGGCTTCAACCTTGCTGCCTCTTGCCATATGTTGCCAACACGTCGAAGATGATCACGTTATCACTTGTGTTAGCACGTCGAAAGGTTAGGCAAGAACGAAGTTAGTGCTCTCATTGTCCTAAATGCAATACGCAAAGTCAATTGGATCTAGAAGCACTTCACCAAAGGATTGTCGCGGCATCCCCTCTTGATAGTCGGCTATCTATCCTATAATGTGATCACACGCCTATCGTGTCTTGATCACCGAAAGGAAAAAAACCTATCAAGATACCTTTGCCTTGATCTCCCGGGTTCCTCTCAAGCCGATCATCGAGCTTGACGATCCACCATGTCCATCATCATCGCCCATGTTCATGATCATCATGCTCCACGTCATCCACATAATCCTATCTTATAAGTCACACTTAGATCAAAGGATTAGTCCAACAAGTGTGTCATCAATTTCCAAAACCAAACATAGAGATTTGAGGCACACACAAGAAGAGGCAGCTCGGAGGGCTCGCGCCACCGCAAAGAAGCCCGCACAAGGAGCTCCAACCGAGGGCCTCACAACAAACCAGGCAAGGAGCTCCTCCAACATAGGATCAGCCCACTCATGAGGCACCTCGCACGTGTGCAACTCCACTGTTAGAGGGTCCTGCACAGGGCAAGCAACCTCATCGGCAGAGATCGTGGTGTTGTCATCGCAGGCCCTGGGCGCCTCCACACCTGCACCATGAGTCGGCGCATGTCATCGACGTCGCCGCCTGTCGAAACTCCCGCGGCCCCAAATTTAAGACTAGGAGAATGACTATGAGCCACCGTAGCGAGAAGTGGTGGGTTGGTCCCCCTTGACAAGGACCTAGGAGCGGCCCTAGGCAACTTACAATCCTTGGCAAGGTGGTGGAGACCGTGGCAACACAGGCAACGTCGTGGCATCCGGCAAGTCGCCACGCCGGCGCCGGTAGGATAGGCGGGCTTGAAGCACTGTCTCGGGCACCTCGGGATCTTCCGAGGAGCCGGTGCTGAAACACCTAAGCCGTCATGGGCAGCGACTCGGCGAGGAAGGATATCGCGCCACCCATCGGCGTTGGGGGCCGAAATCCTCCCTTGGCGTCCCCAGCGCCGGCTGGCGGGGACATGACCATCGACAAGTCAGACGGGAATGCCACACACCAGATGAGGGCATGGTCGGCTATGCTTGCTCCGTCTTCTCCGGGGTCCGCATCGTCCGGCAGCCGCCTCGCCATGGCACGGAGGCTCAGCTGCTCCAGTTGTTGAGTGCACCGGAGCGGCGGTGTAGGCAACGGCGGGCTTACGTACGACATCCGTGTACGAGGGCCGCCATCGCCGTCGCCATCATCGCCCACCGGGCGGTGCTTTGAACGCCCCTCCAAGCGGTCTCCCCGGGTGGAAAGGCATGGCATCGGGAGACGGGTGGACGACATGCTCGGGCAGCGGGCTGCACGGGCGAACGGGGTAGATCTGTGGCGGAGGCATCCACATCTTCGTCCTCGTTCTCATCCTCAACGATGACGAGCTCGCCCAACGTCTTTGGAAGAGGCGCAACCATGGAGGAGGCCGGGGGGAGGAGGGCGACGCCACCTCAGCCCTGGATCCCACCGTGGACCCGTTGTGCACCGACGCGGACATTTCCTTGGTTGCTACATCATGGCAACGCGTCCTTTGCTCTAGACCATTGGTGGCCGCGAGCCAGGCTGCCCGCCGGCAAAGACGATCGGCAACGAGGGGAATGACGCAGAGCCGCGCAGTCATCTCTCCCAAAACCACCCACGCCATCATTGACGCCAATACGGGTCGCATCATATGCGGACGCGCACTCCTCAACAAGAGGCGCGGCGGCGACGGGTGATGGCGAAGCTGTCGACATCGGCAGTGCCCACTCCGCATGCGCACCGTGGAGGAGGTCAGTGGTGGACGCGGGGGGAAGAGCCGCATCCTTGATGTCATCTTCAACTTCCACCTCGCCGTCCTGGACGACGACCTCGTCCACCAACAGTTGCATCGCCGTCGTGGGTGTGGCCTCCTCGCCCGAGGACACACGCATGGTTGGGAACGGGGGTAGGGGGAGGGCTTTTGCCGGGCCGCCGGTGCCCGAGTAGCCTCCGGGCGGGCTGGGATGAGAAGGGGCGTAGGGTCGGGGGGGGGCGCCCCCAGGAAGAGCCGAGAAGTGACGGAACACCTCCATCGCCCCCATGGATGGACGGATCGGTCGAGGAGAGCTCGACCGCAATAGGAAGGGGTGGTCGAGGGGAGCTCGGATCCGCAATAGAAAGGGGTGGTCGAGGGAGCTCGGATCCGCAATAGAAAGGGGTGGGTTGGTCGATGGATGGAGGGCCGACGGCGGGGGAGCCGCCGCCGCCGTCGATGGGAGGAGGGGAACCGCCGGGTTGGGGGGGGGGGACGGGTCCATGTACCCTGCTGCTTCTTTGTCTCGAGCAGATGAACTTAAAAACAGGAATTTCAGTAGGAGTTAGTGTTTGGAACACAGTAATTGAAATGTCTCAGGAATTTGAGAGCTAGAAATAATGGAGGTGCTTAGACTAGTACATAGTATTATTTTGCAAAAACACTTATATAATCAGAGATAAGGTCAATGAGGTCCAAATGGAGCGGGGCCCACATGCCAGTTATTAAATGATGCACCAATACACTCATTTCTTGTAATTTTTTTAAGCCTCGTTTCTTATCCTTTATTTCTTCTCATGGAGATGAGAATGTGACCCCAGTTTTTAAAGGAATCAAATCCTTATTGCCTCTCATGATTGCTTCTCCTTAGTCCTTTCTTGCATCCTTCGTATCTTTGAGGCTAGTGTCTGCAAGCCATGGCCTCTAGATGCGGTGGTCTGCCTCTCACCCCATGCCTCTAGATGCAGTTGGGGAACAAGATGCAAGCAAGGTCAAGGTCGTCACTGGTCAGTGGAATTCGTCATGAAAGATGGCTCTGGCGGTTCAGATAGGTACTGCTATTAGCAATGTTATCACCTCAATCACACTGTTACTATGGACATGTCGGCTGGGCACATTTTAACCAAGACCCGAACCAAAACCGAGCCGAAATGTCGGTTTTTCGGTTTTTCGGTTCGGTGTCGGTTTTGTTTACGGATCTTCGGTTTTGGTTCGGTGTTCGGTTACGCCTCCAAACTAAACCGAACAACCGTTAAAAACCGAACAAGACTGCAAATCCTCGCGGCTGTGCTCATTCCCCACCGTGGCCCAACAGAGCCCAATAGGCAAATAAAGCCCACCACGCCTCCTAGTCTCCCACCTCCACCCTCGACACCGACCCCCGCCCCTTCTCTTCGTTCGTTCCCCGGAATCCCCCACTCCCCACGCGGTCAGAACCCTAGCACGCAGTCGCGGCGACCAAGCTTTGGGCATCCGTGGGCGGCGGCAGGCGCATCCATGGGCGGCGGGAGAGCGCGAAAGCGATGGCGAAGCTTGGCGGCGGCCGGCGCGGTGGCGTCTTAGCGGCGCGGCCCATCGTGAGGCGGCGGCGCGAAGCGGCGGCGGCGGCGATTAGGCGGCGCGGCCGCCGCTGCCACGGATCGGCGACGCCGCGGCACAGCCACGCGGAGCGGGCGCGCGGGCGTTCTCGGCGCGAGCAAAGTAGCGGGCGGCGGGCGGCTCGAGTACGAAGGCCGGGCGTGTGGGGCAGCGACAGATTCGGGTTTTTGTGGTTTAAAACCGAAAAACCAATAAAAAAACGAAACCGAAGTCCTCGGTTTCTAGTTTTGAGGTAACCGATCGGTTACTGTCTATTGGAAAACCGAAATTTTGAGCAACCCGAAAAAACCGAACCGATTTTTCGGTTAAAACCGAATGCCCAGGCTGATGGACATGGACTGTTTTATACTAGAGCTAAAAACTATCAGTTTCAATCCGAGCCAGCTATTAGTAACACCTAGTACGTATTATACCTATTGACATTTTCGAAGAAAAATACTACTGACGTATACCTTTGTGTAAGTACGATGGGTCCGCCACTGACGCCGCAGCGATATAGTCTGACAGACCAATTGATTCACAGCTCGCAAAAGAAGAGAAAAGACCTATCGCTTCATGCTCATCGGAATCCTCTGTCAGGTCTGAATGTCTAATAGTCTGATACCGTGGACTTGCAGAATCATACTCCATCTTCATCTTTCTGCATTTTGGGTACTCTGTAAATCTGTAATGCTTGTGCTCATTCTGCCCTTGGGCTACAGCTCAGGTTCATCAACAATCTCAATTCTTTCTCTATATATAGACAAGGAAGACAAACGACAGACTGGAGTGGATATAACATGGAAAGCTCCTGTACCAAATCAGACCAATGCAGATAAACTCCGATGCCTCCATCAGAGTGCATATACATATTCAGGATAGTACAACAGCACAGAAGACACCATGTACGAATCAAATCGCTATGGAAGAACATTGATATGCAGAAATCAAATCCCCATTGAAGCATATTGAGATGCATAGAAACGAATTATCTGTATTTCAAAGCCATATGTTGGTTGAGTCAAGCTGGGCCTGGCTACCAGAGATCATAAAGGGAAAAGAACAAGAATTTATATGGCACGCTTAAGCCACAGTATTTAAATGATCAACAGTAATCATAACCGAATAGATGATGCATCTGTAGTTCTGCACATTGTTCTTATACACGATGCTTTGCAACTATGAAAATAAACAAGCCAATAATCTGGCCAGACAACAAAATAGATCTCAGCAGTGAAAAGGCAACTAACCAAAGTTATCCAACAGCAACATATTCTGAACACAGTACCTGATTCTCTGTACAGGCACAACATGGTAACATTGGTGTATAAGGTGTGAAAAAAATAGCCACGACTCATTCCAGAACCTTTTATTATAATTATTTTTTGTGAATAATCACAACTAAATGAAACTCACTATCATGTACTGCATCCTAACAAGTATCATCCTCACCAGCCATGGGTACACCACCCAGTCCTACAGTCAGTCAAACTCCACTTTACCTCAACCTAACTACCTGTAGTTTCTACAGCAGGATCAATGGCACTACAAAGTACTGCCTACACTTGATCAACTCCACCATAAGGTTTGCTAAAAAATGTGGAGGAAACTAGCTGCTCTCTTATCTGTTGTGGAGATGGGAAGAAATCTTCTCACGGATCTCCACGCACGGCACTAACCGAGCATTTGATAGCACCGCAGTTGAAAGATCAAGCAACGAAGCTTGGTAACAACAGCTTGATTCCAAAGGAATGCCATTGCTCTGACCACTATTTACTGAAGCAGCAGTGCGTCCATTTGCTTGGCGCATCGTCCTGTTGACTCCCCTTGCCTTTGCAACACCTAGACAGGCCTTGAGCATCTGACTCATGTATGCATTCAGCCCAGAGTTCAACACATCAGCACACTCTTTGGGCACACTGAGACCTTGAGCCTTCAACTTATCGTCAAGTAGCTTGGACAGCGACTGAGAATCTGGCAGTTCACCATTATTGTAGCACACATCTAAAGCGCAAGATGTCGAAGGCTCGGAATTCTGAACCTTTAGAACGCCCAGTGGGGGCCTGATCGGGCTTCGGCTCTGCACACAGACTGGGCTACCACGGGCCTGGTCGACCTCCTCGCCATCCTCCACAGAGATAACCTCCTGCAAAGCCTTGCTACCAGCTGAAACAAACTCACCCCCAGCCCCTGGATGACCAAGAGGAGACTTCCCAATCGGGCTCGGCTTATCACCAAACCTCTTAGCCAGAGGCCTCACTCTCCTCGCTGGCAGTAAGCCATTGGTGAATGTCCCATTGGACACCGTGCTCGTCTGCGAGTTTCCAGTGGCCGCCTGCATGCTCGGCGGCGGCCCATCCGACATACACGCGTTGCCGAGGATGGACCGGATGAGGAAATTGTGGAGCTTGATGTTCTCCTTCCCCAATGCAGCAACACAGATCTTCTCAAACTCATCCCTGCCGAGCTGACAGCCCAGGAACTTCTTGAGGCTGCGGAAGTAGAGCTCGGCGCGCTGGGGCCCAGCCGCTTGACGATCCGCGCCTTGAGCTCGAGCGTGTCGACTCGAGCGAACTTCTTCGACGGCGGCTGCATCTCGGCGTGGGGGGCGGCACAAAATGCAGCCCCGCCGGACGACCTGGCGCCGAGCAGCAGTCCCGGAAGAGCGAGCAAACCCTAGACGACGACGCGACGACGACGCCAACGGACTCCAGCGACCCGCGGCGGCCGACCTCGCCGCGAGAAGTGAGCTCCCGAGCACGGCCGGAAGCTACCCCCACCTGCAGGACCAGATCCAGAAGCAGTGATTCAGCACAGAGAAATACCACCTCGAAGCACGCACGCGAGCTAGGGGAGGTCGGTCCAGGGCCAAATTCAGCAGCACCGCTAACAGAATCGAGCTCCGAGCAAGCCCAGACGCGGGTTCTCCCGTCGGGAGCGAGCTGGCCGCGAATCCCGGCGAGCTCCGACTAAATCCGTGTGCGGAAAGGGAAACCGCGTGGGAGCAGCTCGAATTGAGGCAGGGGTAGGAGAATTCGGGAGGAAGCGAAGCAGATTCGGCGAGGGACTCACCTCGGCTAGGGTTCCGGCGAGATCGGGCGGCCGCCGGCGAGTCGGAATTGGGGCTGGAAAATATTTTTGCCCGCCGCAATTTCCCCAAATTATTGGTTTGGCGACGACCAACAGTGGTACCGAAGCTATTTGGGGGCGCGTGACCAATTACCTGTCCTTGCGTTGGGTAAATGTCTCACTGGCTGGTGGGCCCCGAACGTCAGGTTCGGTAAGCGAACTGGGAGTTGTTCTTGCAGTGCCGTCTTGCTGGTGTCAGCTTGGCACGTCCACACGTGCTGTATTTAGGCTTGCCTATAACAGTAGCCATTCGATCTCAACGAAGAATTTTAGGACATTGTTTACAAAAAACTGCAATAAATCATGTGAAATATAACAAAATAGATTAAACTTCTGTTATATAGTTTTCTTATGTTGCTTTATGGGTATTTAATATTATAGTTTATAGAGTTGATAATCATGTGGAAGAACTCATTTCTCCTCTCTTTTTTTTTTTTTTAAAAAAAAATCATCATCATCATATGTTAATTATATTATATTATATTCAAGTGGCAACCTATTAAGCATAGATAAAACTCATACGAAATTCTCACTGGTACTGGACTTACCTTTCATTGAATCTATATTAATTAAGTCAACAATGCGTGCTTGCAGCTCTTAACCAAGCCACAGTCTCTACGTGCCCCAATTTAATTATTTTTTTACGTGCCCCAATTTGTTTCCTCTACTGACGCAATCGACTAGTCACTCCAGCATTGCTTTTACGAGAACAACAACGATGATCACCTAACACTAGCTCTACCAGGATGTATCCGTTAGAGCGCCCCGACCCTTCGGGGCGGCGGCGGCGCTTCCGCCCCCAAGTCGATCTCCCCGCTCAGCCCACCCTCCTCCAATCCAGCTCCACCACCGAAGTTCCCCCCTCTAGATTGTCATCTCATCGGTGTTCCTCGGCCTGCCCACCGGAGAGGCCTCTCCTGGTTATCCAGCTTCACCACCGAAGTTCCCTTCTCGGATCTATCGTCCCATGGGTGTTCCTCGGCCCCCACCCCACCGAGGCCTCTCTCGGTTTTGTCTCGGCAACCGCCGGGCCCTCGACGGCTTCGCGTCTGTAATCGCCTGCGGGAGGTGGACGGGCGGACCCATGGTGGCCGCCGGGCCCGGCGCCGCCGACACCTCCCCCCACACACACACACACCGCTTTCCGCCTAAGGATGCGGTCGCCGCCGAGGACCGCCCATCGCCGTGACAACAACGCAGCTTGAAGATCGAAGACGGAGACGGAGCACCACCGACGCTGCCGGCCGCGACGGCCGCCGGGACGCCACGGTCTCTGGCCCCGGCTTCCCTCCCCTCCTCCCCTCTCATGGCCCCTCATTCGCACACCGGGGCCACCACGTGTACCGCTCGTCCCCGCCAGACGCCGGCGTCCGCTTTGGAACAGCTTTTTAGGTGGTCGTGTGCGGCGGTGGCGGCCACCCAGCCAGATCGGCGCCATGGGAAAGCTCTCCTCTTCGGCCCCGCCCTTCTTCCCCCTCTCGGCAAGGTGGTCCAAGGAGCGGCGTTGGGAGGGCGGCTACCTCACCGGGACTTCTCCGAGTTCGGCGACGTTGACCTCGTCGAACCACGGCGTTTGCCAAGAGCATCCCACGGGCGCTTCCTCTGCGTCGATGGTCCACCAGGAGAGCCTCAACATCAGCGTTACACGCAGCGCGCCGAGCCATTACACCGGGTGCGGGATCCACTTCGGGGGTTATGCGGCGGATGGCAGCTAGGCTACCAGTTCGAGGACCGGGACCTCTACCCCCACACCTGCGTTACGGGGGCGCCGGCGCCAAGTGGACGACCTCAATAGCCACCGCGATGGCTTCCGTGAAGGCATGTGCTCATGTGCATCCGTCCGCCTACTACGGGGAGGCGTGGCGTCATCGCCGTTGAGCGGGACCGGGAACACCCAGACGGTCCTCCACTGGCGCCTTCCGCTACCGGGTGCCCGCGCATCGGCGTCTCGGTCCATACCCGATCTGGTGGTGCTCATTGCACCCGGAGTGGTCCATCGGAGTGCCGGCGCCGCCGCGGCCTCTTCGTTGACCTTCTCGACACCTCGTCACTCCGCCCCTCGCACGGTTGCACGATTGACGCCGGATGGCTTCACTTTAGTTGTGGCTTCGGCGCAAAAAGCGACGTCGGGTCTCCGCAAGGTCAGTCCCTCCTCACCGGCGCGCTGGTGCCCGGCACGCTTTGTCGGGCTCTACTTCAAGCCTCGGCGGAGGGTCGCGCGTTCTCGCTCCGTGCACCTCCCTACCCCGGCTTGCCTTCTGCGGCCCCGGCCACGAAGCACCGGGCCTGAGATTACAGGCACCATCGCCATCCTCCTCCTCCTCGGCACCCTTAGGTGAGACACGTGCGGCGCCCCCCGCACCATGGCGGAGACCGGCGGGCGAGCCGTGGGCTCCCCGGCGTGCCTAGGCCGCATCGTCCCCCCGTCCTCGCCCGAAGAGGGGGTCTCTTTTGGCCTCGGCATCGGCGGCGCGAGGGCGGATGTGGGCGCTGCACCGACGTCGACGATGCAGGCTCCCTGGGGTGCCGGTAGCGTGCCTGTCGCCGCCCCGATCAGGCGCCGACACCGGCGCCTGCAAGATTCGAGGAGGCCAACCGATGCCTACAATTGTTCACCGTGGACCCACTTGGCGATTTTGTCGGGTGCGGACCCGTGATATGGGTTGACCCAATGCTCGATGAGCTCGTGGCCTCCATCGTACTGGCCGCACCGCCTTGTGCTCTACCGGAGGGACCGGGTCGGAGTCGATCGATCCCCTTCGCCGCCGGCGTGTGGTGCGCCTTAGCTTCGCGGATGCCGATGCACCGGCGGGCGGTGAGGCTCGCCACGATAGGGGAACCGACACCTCCCCGCTTCCACCTCGCCCAGCGGCCACCACGGACGACGCCGCGCACCGCCGACGGCAGCTCCTCGGTGGACGCCTCCGCCCTTCTTTGCTTCACGCCGGGGGCCGGAGTCATCCGCTCGGTGCAGGACACGCCGAGGCGGATGTCTGTCGCCAATCGCAACTCCCCTCTTGAAGCGCCCAAAGGTAAGGCGCCCAAGACTCCCGTATCACTATGGCGCAGCGGCCGCCCCGCGGCCAAGCCAGGAGCCCAACACGACGCAAAGAGGGCACAAAAGGTTCTCTCACAAGGAAGCTTGGAGTCCATATAGATGAAAACGCCGTGCCGACGGACATAGTGACCCAGTTCAATGCGGCTTTCAAGGGGACATGACGGTGCGCAAGCAGGAGTGCCTGAATAAGCCGTTGTTGGGAGGATTTGATGTGGCCGTGTTGGGCCTTAACCTTACCGGTATGGAGGAGGAGCTAACCACACGAGTCCACCGCTACCTGTCGCTTGTTTACTACAATGTAATCGCAGTACTTTAGATACAAAAGAGTTGGTAGGTTTTGGGTGGTAACCTGGGTTACCATTCATGTTGGTTTGTATTTGACAAAACTCTTTACGCTTAATTAAAAACGCGCCTCGACGTGATCTCGAAAAAAATTGATCACCTAACAATGCTTCATGTTTCATGAACTAGTTCGACTCTTTTCTTACTTTTGCAGGAGGCAAACAGTACATAAGTATTATCATTTTGATCTCTATCACTTGACTAAAATTTAATTTATAGTACTTATTATCAAAAGTATACCTCTTTGACTTTTCCCCATTATTCGTGAACTATACTTTTGTGTAATGTAATGTAAACTTTAATTATTTATTTGCATCACAATTCGGTCTCGGTTTGTCTGTCACTTGTTCGGATCAGCGATGAGTCACGTGGTCTGTTTCATGGCTGTGATATGGGCACAATGCCCAATTGAAGGAACCGGATTCACCAATTGACCGGATTGTTGATCCAATAATGGAACAAAATTGGTTCAGACGTTCAGTAATGAAACCGAATTGGCCACTTGAAAAAATAAACCCGGATTTGCCAATTGATGGGACAGGATTCGTGCTGTGTGTGTGTGTTTTTTAAATCTCCATATCAAACCACTGACGAGAAAGAATTGTGCAGTCTATTGTTTTATCACTTTATTATGCAGATCGTCGGTAGAAGTGGACTTAAAAATACATGCCTGTCATGAACCCGAGTGGGCCAGCCCTAAGAGTGGCTAATTGGGCCAAACGCGACGACGCCGCCCAGGGCCAGGGGCGCGCAGGCAGGGGGGCCTGCCTCGCCGCCGCTTCCCTCTCTCGTCATGACTCGGGGTTTGCTTAAGCTTTCAAGTTAGGATTATCTTAGGTAATTTTTGGTGTGCAAGAGGCTATCTCATCTATAAAGGAGACCCTTATTAGGAAATAATAAAATAGAAAATTGCTTGTAAAAAGGTATCTCGGTCGTTATAAAGGGAACCTTATAGAGATTGCTTAGATTACAAGTCCCACTAGTCGGGCTATATAAGCAAGAGGCATGTAATCTCTAGGAGACAAGCAAGAAAAAAAATATCTATCTATCGCTTTTGGCCTTGGCCTCCTCCTCCCGCACCAGCGCCCCGCCGCCGCCCCCCAAGCACCAAGGCCGCCGCCGACGCGCCGCGGCGCCGCCCAGCGCCGCCGCCCCCCCTTCCCGACGGCTCCTTCCCTCCATCTCGTTGCTCGAGCCGCCGCTCGTCGCCGCCCGGCGAGAAGTCAGCGACCCCGCACGCCATCTCGTAAGCTTCGAAGGATTTAAGGACACGTGTCAATTCCGCCCAATCTAGCCGAATCGACACATACCAAAGTCAATTAATATATTCCTCAATTTTAATTATATACGATGTTTTGACTTTTCTAGATACGTATTCTAGGCACATGGTAAAATTAACGGATCATGAAAAACCAAAACATCTTATAATTTAGAATTAAGAGAGTATTTACTTAGAGTCATAAATGTTAGTGATATTTTCTATGAATTTAGTTAAAATTAATAGAAGTTTCTATCAATTTAAATTAGAAGTGTTTTTAATTTTTTTTTTTTTTTGATATAGTGCTGTTGGTTGGCATGTTATGTTCTTCTTATAAAAATAAGTAGATCTACAAGCATCTTTGGGCCAATAAATAACTAAATATATTAATCTGCCAAAACTTGATGGTTTTTAAGAGCAGGCCATTGCTTGTTTTTCCTTAAGAATATGGGAAAACGTCAAAGTTACACAACATTGACAAACTTCGGCTGTTCTTGGCAAGACGCTAGCGGTCGGAACTCGGAACCAACCTAGAATATCTAATGATGGTTGTGCAATCTTGACTTTTCCCCGGTTATTCGTGAACCACACTTTTGTGTATGTAATGTAAACTTCCTTAATTATTTTGTATAAACAAACAGACTCATGCATCCACTTGCATCACACATAATACGGTCTCGGTTCGTCTGAGTGTGAAACTACAGCCTACTAGTCGGACCCTTTCTTCAGATCGTTGATGATGCTCGTTGTGACGAAAATTGCTGGTTCAGTCACATGGTCTCTGGTCTGTGTTTGTTATGAAGGAGGTGACTGTGACATGGCCAATTGAAGGAACCAGATTGATGTAACCGGTTTGGTTCAGTAATGGAACCGGATTTGCCAATTGATGGAACAAGATTGGTTCAGTACGGGCCATCAAGCCGTGGTGTGTGTGGGTGTGTTTAATCTCCGTACTACCCTCTTCTAATCTATAGAATGGCCACTGTCTCGTGCCGGTTTTTTAAACAGAAAGAATTGTGCAGTCTATTGTTCTATCACTTTGTGCAGATCGTCGGTTGAAGTGGACTTAAAAACCACATGCCTGAATGAAGTCCTGATCACCGTCCTAATCTTTTCAGAATTCCACTGCCCATCGCTCTAAAAATGTTCAGATGACCAGGACAGAATCCAAGTTGAGGTAATCTGGTACCTGCATGAAACAGCCATACCAAAGTCAAATGATACTCTGTTATTCAGATGAACAATCCCAACTAATCAAATGATTACATATTTTTTCTGCATAGTTAGGATACAGATTTTCAGTGTTGGTCACTTTACTGAAGTATGAAGTTGACTCAAGTACAGTACAACCTATCTGTCCTTTGCTGGAAAATAAATAAATACAGCTCATCTACTCGTCACTTCAAAAGTCAACATAAAAACAACTTTGACAAGTTGAGATCTGTTCTGTCTTTTCATGGTTCAGACTTCTCTCGTCACTGGTTTGCAGTTCTGAATTTTCTGGTGAACACGATCACCTGAGCTCCTCCTCTGAATTCAGAATTCACCATGTATTCACTGGAGATACACCGAACGGCAAACTGGTTCATTCATGTAAGAATCTTCACATTCCCTACTCAACCTTGCTGCCATCTTCGCCTGCCGACTCATCGGGCGAGCAGCCCGGCGCGGACATCCTTGAGGTCGGTGGCGTCATCATGCGCCGTGGTTGATCTGTGGGAGCTGTCAGCCGGAGGCACGGGCGCCAAGAACTTCGACCCACGCTGCGTGCCTCTTGGCGTGCTCCACGACGTAGTACAGCGTGACACGGGCGACGCAGCACGACGGGCGCCGACGGGACGGTCGTGGCCGACGCGAGGCACATGACGGTGGTCATCAGCACGACGGGCGGGCGCACATGACGGCTGCCCAGGTGCCGACGGGGGATCCGTACGGCCTCGCCAGGTCAGCGTCCCTGACGCCGCAGCTTCACGAAGGCCGCGAACACAGCCAGCATCCCGAGCCCGTAGAGGAAGTTGAGGAACTCGATGATCTCCTGGAAGCTCATGAAGGAGAGGATCACCACCCCGTCGCTGAGCACAGGATGCTGAACGTCGGCACTACAAAGTACTGCCTACACTTGTCAACACAACCGAAGCTAGCTGCTCTCTCATCTGTTGTGGAGATGGGAAGAAATCTTCTCACGGATCTCCACGCACGGCACTAACCGAGCATTTGATAGCACCGCTGTCGAAAGATCAAACAACGAAGCTTGGTAACAACAGCTTGATTCCAAAGGAATGACATTGCTCTGACCACTATTTACTGAAGCAGCAGTGCAGCCATTTGCTTGGCGCATCGTCCTGTTGACTCCCCTTGCTTTCGCAACACCTAGACAGGCCTTGAGCATCTGACTCATGTATGCATTCAGCCCAGAGTTCAACACATCAGCACACTCTTTGGGCACACTGAGACCTTGAGCCTTCAACTTATCGTCAAGTAGCTTGGACAGCGACTGAGAATCTGGCAGTTCCCCATTATTGTAGCACACATCTAAAGCGCAAGATGTAGAAGGCTTGGAATTCTGAACCTTTAGAACGCCCAGTGGGGGCCTGATCGGGCTTCGGCTCTGCACACAGACAGGGCTATCATGGGCCTGGTCGACCTCCTCACCATCCTCCACAGAGATAACCTCCTGCAAAGCCTTGCTACCAGCTGACACAAATTCACCTCCAGTCCCCGGATGAACAAGAGGAGGCTTCCCAATTGGGCTCGGCTTATCACCGAAGCTCTTAGCCAGAGGCCTCACTCTCCTTGCCGGCAGTAAGCCATTGGTGAATGTCCCATTGGACACCGTGCTCGTCTGCGAGTTTCCAGTGGCCGCCTGCATGCTCGGCGGCGGCCCCTCCGACAGGCACGCGTTGCCAAGGATGGACCGGATGAGGAAATTGTGGAGCTTGATGTTCTCCTTCCCCAATGCAGCAACACAGATCTTCTCAAACTCATCCCTGCCAAGCTGACAGCCCAGGAACTTCTTGAGGCTGCGGAAGTAGAGCTCGGCGCGCTGCAGGCCCAGCCGCTTGACGATCCGCGCCTTGAGCTCGAGCGTGTCGACGCGAACGAACTTCTTCGACGGCGGCTGCATCTCGGCGTGGGGGCGGCACAAAATGCAGCCCCGCCGGACAAGCTGGCGCCGATCAGCAGCTCCTGGAAGAGCGAGCAAACCCTAGACGACGCCGCCGCGACGAGAAGCGAGCTCCCGAGCACGGCCGGAAGCTGCCCCCACCTGCAGGACCAGATCCAGAAGCAGCAATTCAGCACAGAGAGAATACCACCTCGGAGCACGCACGCGAGCTCGGGGAGGTCGGTCCAGGGCCAAATTCAGCAGCACCGCGAACGGAATCGAGCTCCGAGCAAGCCCGTACGCGGATTCTCCCGTCGGGAGCGAGCTGGCCGCGAATCCCGGCGAGCTCCGACCAAATCCGTGTGCGGAAAGGCAACCCCAGCTCGAACTCGAATTGGGGCAGGGATAAGTGAATTCGGGAGGAAACGAAGCAGATTCGGCGGGGGACTCACCTCGGGTAGGGTTCCGGCGAGATCGGGCGGCCGCCGGCGAGTCGGAATTGGGGCTGGAAAATATTTTTGCCCGCCGCAATTCCCCCAAATTATTGGTTTGGCGACGACCAACAGTGGTACCGACGCTATTTGGGCGCGCGTGACCAATTACCTGTCCTTGTGGCGGGTTAATGTCTCACTGACCGGTGGGCCCTGGATGTCAGGTTCGGTAAGCGAACTGGGAGTTGTTCTTGCTGTGCCGTCTTGCTGGTGTCAGCTTGCCACGTCCACACGTGCTGTATTTAGGCTACTTATTACAGTAGCCATTCTCAACGAAGAATTTCTGGACATTGGTTACCAAAAACTGCAAGAAATCATATAAAATATAACAAACTATAGGTTAAACTTCTATTGTTTCATAGGTATTTAATTTTATAATTTATAGAGTTGATAATCATGTCGAAGACCTTATTTCTCATCTTTTTTAAAACAAATCATCAACATATATTAAATATATTAACAAATTAACACGAAAACCTATTGAGCATAGATAAAACTCATATGAAATTGTCAAGTACTGGAGTTACCTTTCATTGAATCTATGTTAATTAGGTCAACAATCTTGATCGGTTAATCCTTCGGCCTTCCATGGTTGCACCTACGCAAATTTCTGCGACGTGCAGTAGTCATGCACGCAACGGAGCTACAATGTCTACTTGCACCATATTTTGCCCCTCTTTCTAGGCTAGAAGTGTGGTAGACCAGACCGACGCAATTCGAGCACGCGTGTTTTATGGGTTGACCTAACTACCCAAAAACAAAAAAAAAAAAAAATAGTGTAATAACGCTATAAGGCCAATCCATTAATTTTTTGGGCTAGTTTGAATTTCAGTGGTGAGAAATTGGGTTAACCCATTCACCGGCCACACGAGCACAGGAGCCAAGGCCCGCCCATGGCTGCGTCTCCCTCGGGCACCAAACCCGCTTCGCGCTCCGCCTCGCCGCCACGCTCTCTTGCCCCTCCCACCAGCAATGTCGCCTTCTCCCTGCTCTCCCTCCTCATTGCGCTCAGCCTCCTCGCCGCTGGCGAGCACTTCACGTCAGATGCCGCCTCCCGCAAGAGGCACTTCGCCCTCGTCGCGGTGAGGGCCAAGGACAAGAACGGGGATGCCATGGGCTTCGTCTACTGGCCCGCGGTGGCAAGGTGCACGAGGTCGTCACGGTGAAGGAGGTAGTTTGGGGCTCTAGGCCAGCTTCTAGGGCGCCGACCGACCGATCCCATTGCAGGACGAGAAGAGATATTCACCTATCGACCACCGTCGTTGACACTACTATGCAATGATGTGTTTGCATGTTTTCGTTCAATTGAGTCGACTACATAGAAAGTGTTTGTGAATGCTACGGCTGTATCCCAATGGATAGCGTAAGAATGACTTGAGCGCTTCAATATCATTTTCATGCAGGACTTGGTGTATCTTTGGTGTTCTTCAGTGGAACCATGACCCGAACAAGATTGGGTTGGGTTAGACCCAAAACCCAATATAAATTAATTGGGTAGTGTGGTGTTTGGGTCAACCACGTCTGACCCACTTGCATCGTGAGATGCAATCGACGAGTCACTCCAGCATTGCTTTTTACAAGAACAATAAGGATGATCACCTAACACTGTATCATCAGAACTAGTTCGCCTCTTTCTTACTTTTACGGGAGCAAAACATTACAAAAGTTGTTTTATAGCTGTGACAGGGGCACATGGCCAACTGGAGGATCCGGATTCACCAATTGATGTAACCGGATTGTTGATCCAATAATGGAACAAGATTGGTTCAGACGTTCATTAATGAACCGGATTGGCCAGTTGAAAAAATAAACACGGATTGGCCAATTGATGGGACTGGATTCGTGCTGTGTTTTTTTATAATCTCCATACCAAACCACTGACGAGAAAGAACTGTGCAGTCTATTGTTTTTATCACTTTATGCAGATCGTCGGCAGAAGTTGACTTCAAAATTACACATGCCTGAATGCCTGATCGCCGTCCTAATCTTTTTAGAATTCCACTGCCCATCACTCAAATAACACCTCGTAAGTATTACTCTAAAATGTTTTTTAAGGAAAGTATTATTCTAAAATGTTCAGATGACCAGGACAGAATCCACGTTGCGGTAAGTACCAGCAGGAAACAACCATACCAAAGTCAAATAATATATTCCCTCAATTTTAATTATAAGATGTTTTGAATTTTCTAGATATGTATTCTATACACATGGTAAAATTAATGGACCTTGAAAAACCAAAACATCTTATAATTTAGAATTAAGAGAGTATTTACTTAGATTCATAAATGTTAGTGATATTTTCTATGAATTTAGTTAAAATTTAAAAAAAGCTTCTCTTAAATTTATATTACAAGTCTTTTTGTTTATTTTTGACATAGTGCTGATGGTTGGCATGCTATTTTTCTTCTTTTAAAATAAGTAGATCTACACGCAACTTTGGGTCAATAAATAACTACATACATTAATCTGGCAGCACTCTGTACAGAAAACCTAGTGATGGTTTTTTCTTAAGAGTAGGCCATTGCTTGTTTTTCATTAAGATAGGAAAATGTCAAAGTTACACAATATTGACAAACTTCGGCTGTTTTTGGCAAGACGCTAGTGGTCGGAACCAACCTGACTGACTAGTGATGGTTGTGTAATCTTGTCACTTTTGTGTATGTAATGTAAACTTTGTTAATTATTTTGTATAAACAGACAGACTCATGCCTCCACTTGCATCACACACAATTCAGTCTCGGTTCGTCGAGTCAGACCCTTTCTTCAGATCATTGATGCTGCTCCTTTTTGATGAAAATTGCTGGTTCAGTCACATGGTATCTGGTCTGTGTTTGTTATGAAGGAGGTGACTGTGACATGGAACCAGATTGATGTAACCGGTTTGGTTCAATAATGGAACAAGATTTGTTCAGACGTTGAGTAATGAAACCGGATTTGCAATTGATGGAACACGATTGGCCAGCTAGTCGTGTTTTTTTTTAATCTCCGTACTACCTTCTTCTAATCTATAGAATGGGAACTGTCTCGTGCCAGTTTGTTTTATCACTTTGTGCAGATCGTCGGTTGAAGTGGACTTAAAAAACCACATGCCTGAATGAAGTCCTGATCACCTCGTAGTCGTAAGTATTCCAAAATGTTGAGATAACCAGGACAGAATCCAAGTGGAGGGAATCTGGTAACAGCAGGAAACAGCCATACCAAAAGTCAAATGATACTCTGTTTGTTATTCAGATGAACAATCCCACCTAATCAAATGAAGTATGAAGTTGATTCAAGAAAAGTACAACCTATCTTCTGAAACCGGCACCTCACCTACACTACAAGACACTTGAAAAGTCAAAATAAAAAACAACATTGACAAGTTGAGATCTGCTCTGTCTTTCATGGTTCATTCAGACTTCTCTCGTCACTGGTTTGCAGTTCTGAATTTTCACCTGAGCTCCTCCTCTGCATTCAGAGAATTCACCATGTTTTCACTGGAACTACTGTGCACCGAACGGCAAACTGGTTCATTCATGTAACAATCTTCACATTCCCTACTCGACCTTGCTGCTGCCATCTTCGTCTGCCGACTCGTCGGCGAGCAGCCCGGCGCGGACATCCTCGAGGTCGGCGGCTTCATCATCAGGCGTCGTGGTTGATCCGTGGGAGCTGTCAGCCGGAGGCACGGGCGCCAAAAACTCGACCCACGCGTGCCTCTTGGCGTGCTCCACGAGGTAGTACAGCGCGACACCGGCGACGAGCACGGCGGCGTTGACGAGGACGGTCGTGGCCGACGCAAGGCACATGACGGTGGTGATGAGCACGACGGGCGGGGCGCACATGACGGCGGCACCCGCGGTGCCGACGGGGATCCGGTACGGCCTCGCCAGGTCGGCGTCCTTGACGCGCAGCTTCACGAAGGCCGCGAACACGGCCAGCATCCCGAGCCCGTAGAGGAAGTTGAGGAACTCGATGATCTCCTGGAAGCTCATGAAGGAGAGGATCACCACCCCCATCGCTGAGCACAGGATGCTGAACGTCGGCGTCCCGTACCTCGACCTGCGATGCGTTCATCACCGCCAATTTTCACAAAGAGATTCAGTTTCTTGTGCGATTGGAAGCTTCACATTTTGCTACAAGAACATTTTTTCACCTGCGGGCGAAGATGGCAGGGATCATGCCCATCTCGGCCATGCCGAGGAGCTGGAAGGAGTCGCAGCTCATCTCGGCCTCGAAGAGCCCCATGTTGGACATGGCGGCGGCGGCCTGGATCCACACGCGGAGCCACGGTCCACCGATCCGCAGCCCGACCTCGGAGAAGAAGCCATCAGTCCACTCGGCCGCCGTCTCCGACGGCAGTGCGCCGGTACCAGCCAGCAGCGGAATGAGGTAGGCGCCGACGACGAGCCCGACGGCGCCGAACACCGCCTTGGGGAACGTCTTCCGTGGCTCCTCGACCTCGCCGGCGAGCGTGCTCGCCTTATCCCAGAAGTTAAGGTTCCAGAACATGGAGTTGAAGTATCCCCTGAGGTCGACGGCGCGGGCGTCGAAGGCGAGCCAGCGGGACGGGCGGATCTTGGGCGCGGCGAGCACGGTGAGCGCGAGGAACGGGGAGAGCGAGAACGCGGTGAGCGCCAGCGCCGCGATGCCGACGATGTGGAGGCCCCGGTAGTTGAGGTAGGTGAGCGCGGCCGTGAGCGCGAGGACGGCAACCGAATGGACCGGCGGCGCGAGTGTCAGGCCGCTGCCGCCGGAGCGGAGGTAGTCTAGAACAGCACCGGGTAGAGCGCGTTGTCGAGCGTGCCCGACGCCCACTTGGAGAAGCCGACGAGGAACGCCGCGGCGGGGCCGAAGGCGGCGGACACCCAGGCCACGTACCCGCCGTTGGTGGGGAACGCGGTGGCGAGCTCGGCCGTGACCAGCGCCTCGGGCAGCGACCAGAGCACCGGGAGGATGAGGAAGCCCAGGATCGGGAGCAGCGCGCCGCCGCCCGCCCGGACCGAGTCCTCGATGCCGAAGGGGCCGCCCGAGACGTCGTAGAAGATGAGCGCGATCAGGGGCAGCACCGTCAGCCGCCGCGGCCGCGGCGCCGGTGGATCGACGGCCGCCGCGCCGGTCATCCTGTCAACGGCCGCCGCGTGCCCGGCGCCACGCGCGCGCGCGCGCACAGAGAGAGAGAGGAATCGACAAGTCAGCGAGTTTGTTGTGGTCTTGATTGCCTGATTCGGATCGAGAGGACGGGTTGCTGAGAGAGATATTGGGGAGTTTGTTTAGTCGATGACACGTGGGGCCGGACATTTGGTCCGGCGACTTGGGGATTCTGTGATGCAGCAAGCAGCACGTTCAAAGTTGCAACTGGGAGTGGGGACGTAGTGGCCCCACACGTCGGTGAGTGTGCTTCACGTGGCTGATGGTGTGAACTACGTGTCATTGTCGGGTTTTTTTTTTTTGTTTGTTTGGCGGTTTTCGGTGGCGATGGCATACACGTATTGACGCACGTATTGAATCTGCTGAGACGAAGGTGTGAGACCACATACAACACGAGAGGCACGATATCTGTTAACGAGCTTCAAGCGAAATCTAACTGTGAGTTTCCCGACGTTCTTTTTCAAGGCTACCATGTTATATGAAACAAAATGAAATTTAGATGGAACATCTACTCTTGATCGAGCTCATTATTGGTTTTATAGCACTTAATTTCATGACTGCAGAGAGTTGTTAATCATGTCGAGAGAGTTTTATTTAGATAAAACCATTTCTTCACTCTCTTCTTAAATACACCACAATGTTATCATGTGTCTACATGGCAACCTCATTAATACAAATGAAACTCCCATCGAGACTGGCCTCACAGCGCCCTTCCCTAATACCAACAATATTGGTTGCTCCTAGGTCCTGGCAACATGTTGCCAACCTCCTCAAACTTGTTGCTATATTGTCATGGTTACAACAGCGAGATTGAATCCAATTCATATTTGTGTGTAGACCGTGTTATAAGAGTTCAACACCAACTCTACCCTATAACTGCCAAATACAACTCAGAGTCCTAGCGTAACTAAATTCGTACATAATATTCGACACATATTCTAATAAACTCCACCTTAGCAAATATTCCGTCAACTTTTAGTTGTCCATGTGCAAACCTCCATGTACACCTGACTTGAGTTGTTGCCTCCACGAGAGCTACCTGATGAGTCTCATTACAGATCCAAGGCAAGCAAGAGCATCTGCTATCTTCGCAGCTTCATGCTCCATGACTCCACCTGTAGTTGAACACCCTTCACTTTTATCACAACCATCTCTATCAAGTAAAATTTGAGTCATCATCGGTAATTGTTAGGTTTGGTCTCATATCGGTAATCAATATCTATCAAGTAAAATTTGAGTCATCATCGATAATAGTTAGGTTTAGTCCCATATCGATAATGGAAGGTGGAGGAGCACGACATATAAGGCGGGGTAGTCCTCACCTTTCAGACTATTTTTTTGGTTGAGTTAGGCACAAAGCTGGATATGTTGTGGCTCTGTTGAACCCGGCTCGAGGGCCACTATCTCATGGTATAGCGAGCTGGCTCAAATTCTGTGGGCGGCTCGCCGTCACCGGCAACTCGAGCACGGGCCCCTGAGAACTCTCTCACGGTCTGATCCTGGCCCCGACGATGGGCTGGCATGGAGTCATGTCGACGTGGATGTAGATGGTTCTTTTTGTTTCTTTTTGTCGTTGATGCAGACGGTGGAGTGGAATGAAGCTTGCTGACCTGCTCACGGCGTTGACCGAGAGGCCGGTTGGCCGGGCAGGAGCCCACGGCGGGGTGCCCTGCTTGACTCCATTTAGTCGGAATAGGAACTGAGAGTTGTTTTTCCACTATTATGGAACCACATCCACCAGCCGATGATGATCTGCCAGAAGCCAACGACTTCGATCCTATCCTACCGAGGTGTTCACCATGGAAGATTTCCTAACAGAAGATAAAATCATAGAAGAATTTGTGATGAAGATTGGAGAGGGATGGAAGGCCGACATCGAAGGAGGATCATCGTCTGTCTCACTATTGAACATGCCCTAAGGGCACCCATAGTGATGGTGTGATCGTTTCTGACACAAGACATCGCACGGAACATGTGTTCGCTGCCCGCAACGACATCGTCGACCTGTGGGAGCCAGAGACGATTAAAGAATCTATAATCCCCAAAGATTTCACCCCCTCGCCCCAACTACCGGTAGTCGTTGTGTCGCCTCTGTCAATATTTTAATTGAAGCAGCACCGCTTAGTTTGAACCATCTGCAGGCATCGATTGGTTCTAACATCGAGCAATCTGCTGCAGTGTGCTTGGTTCGGTCAAGCCAAACTGTGCCGCTCCATGGTTCCCTCACTGCGGGTGCCCTTAAGAGCTTCTCCAATGATTAACTTATTGCTAGCTCATAGAACTTTTTTTTCTTTATTTTAATAGAAGAGAGATGAGAGCTATCTCTTGGTCACAGGATAGTCTTATGTCTGTATTTCGAGATTATTTGAGATGGTGTGTGAGGTCACCGAATATTGTGCAACTTAACGGTGAGACTCAAATTAATTATGGTCATTTAGTAGCTATACTAATCTGTCTCAAACTTGCTAGAAATTGATTCTTTCAGAGGCGGATGGAGTATATCATTGGAAGAGTTGACCTTAGAGTGCTTAGAGCTAAGTACTCGTTCATACCATTAGAGATGCTCTCTAAGTGAGGATTAAAGAATCTCGAGACTGCTATGCATCGGGACAAGTAAACTGCAACAATAACAAACATTGGGATCCCACAAACATTCCTGTCTAAAGATCATGGGCCCGAGGATCCTGCTTCGGACATTTGGCCCATGACGGCAGGCTTCCAACACGAACAAAACCCTAGCATTTCGGATTTCCTAGGCACCTACCGTCCACGGGCTCACTCCCAGTCCCAGCAACCCGCCGCACCGGCCTCGAATCCTCTCCGGCCGCCATGGTCAAGTTCAAGCACATCGGCGACGGCCTGAGCTGGTACCCACCCGCCGCCGCAACCCCCTCCCTCTCCTCCGCAGCGGCCGAGGTTGCGCCCTCCGACGGCGTGGACCGCATCAGCGCCCTCCCGGACGACCTCCCTCCGCGACATCGTCTCCCGCCTCCCCGCCCGCGATGGCGCGCGCGCGCGCACCACCGCGCTCGCGTCCCGCTGGCGCGGCCTCTGGCGCTCCGCCCCGCTCTTCCTCCGCGACTCCGACTTCCTCCTCGCCTCCCCCGACGACGGCGACCGCGCGCGCGCCACCGTCGGCCGCGTCCTCGCCGACCACCCGGGCCCCTTCCGCAAGATCCAGATCACCTGCTGCCGCGTGTCCGTGTCCCGGAAGCAGGAGGTGCTCGAGGAGTGGGTGCGCCTACTGGCCGACAAGGACGTGCAGGACCTCATCCTCGTCGACTGGGATGATACTGCTACAGTAGGCCAGCCGTGGCCCCTCCCCCCATGACATCCTGCGCTGTGCTTCGCTCCGTAGGCTCTTGCTCGGCTGCTGGATGTTTCCGGACATCGTCCCCCCGGGCACCGATGTAGCCTTCCCCTTCCTCGAGGAGCTCGTCATGCTCATCACCAAAATGAGGACCATGACCTCGACCATATGCTCGCCTGCAGTCCCAAGCTGACAACACTCGCACTCGTCTCAAGCAGATTGCCCCTACGCATCCGTCTCCGCAGTCCAAGCCTTCGGTGCGTGTATCTCTTCATGTCCCTGGCCGAGGAGCTCGCCATGGTGGATGCCCCACGCCTGGAGCGGCTCATCCTGTGTAGGACGTGTGCTACTGAGACAAATTTCCCTATGGTGGATATCCCTATGGTGGTCAAGATTGATCGGGCATCAGACCTGCGTGTGCTTGGTTACTCGTCAATGTACTAATACCTTTCAGTTTTTCCCCGGTAAATTGATGCAAGCTTGATTTCATCTTGGTGGTCCATGACATTTCCTCTTGTGCATTGCAAATTGCAGGCTGAGACAAAGGCACACCCAAGTTCCATTGTTGCAAGTGTCAGGATCCTGGCTTTAACGGTGAACCTTGGTGACTGCAAGGATGTTAATATGATGCGCAGCTTCTTCAAATGCTTTCCCAACATTGAGACGCTGCACGTTGAGGTGAAATGCCTTTTGGTATTCGCATCATTGATCATTAGCATTAGACTGTGTACTCCATGTTCATCTGTATTCTGTAGTAACTTCCTTTATGATTTTGCAGTCTTCCATATTTGGTGAGACCACTGGTATGGACCATGCCAAATTATGGAAGAAGGTCCATCGTACAGAGTGTCTGAAGTCGCATGTCAAGAAAATTGTCATCCATGAATTCCGAGGGGAGCCGAGTGAGTTTGAATTCCTTATGTTCATTGCCATGTGTGCAGAGAAGCTGGAGTTTCTGGTGCTTGTGTTGACCAAAGAAAAATCTGATTCAACGGATGAGGTGGATGAAGTAAGAAGCTTATTGGGGGCTCTATTTGCATTTTCATGTTTGTGGGCTGCTGAAGGAGTCAAAGCTGAGCTTCAGTTATCTGGAAGAGACAATGCTGTGTGCTTCGCTACCGCATCTGACCTATCAGTTAATGACCCGTTTATGCGATAGGCTTGAAGGCGGCTACATATTTCATGACGCAAGACTTTTGGGATATGCAGTTAAGCATGGTGTTTTTGGTGTGTTGGTATTTCTTCTAGAGATCGGTGGTTCAAGCAGCATGAAGATTTGTAGGTGCTGAAGTTAGCAGTGATCATTGTGCGCTCAAATTGCTATACTTATCTAATTTATGTGCTATGTGATGTTTCGTATTTGAATTAGCAGTGTAAAATTCACGTTGGGATTTACATTGTTATGTCTTGTGATTTACAGTATATTGTAATGCTATATCATCCTTTGAGAATGTTCCATTCCACGGTTGGCTGCACTGCACACTCTATATCATGCTGATTGCTGAAGTCCCATCCTGATTGTTCATACATACTGCTCAAGTCATGCATGGACTTGTGTCAAATTCTTCCATCATTAGAGTTTACTCACACTTTTTGGTCTTTATGAATTACTGGTTCCTTCTACAGGCAATTCATGTGGCATTTCTAATTTAGTGATGATGATGAATACAGCTTGGCAATCGCCAATCTGTAGTCTACTAGTCATAGTCTTTATGAATTACTGGTTCCTTCTACAGGCAATTCATATGACATTTCTAATTTAGTGATGAATCCAGCTTGGCAATAGCCAATCTGTAGTCTACTAGTCATAGTCTTTATGAATTACTGGTTCCTTCTACTGGCAATGCATGTGGCATTTCTAATTTAGTGATGAATCCAGCTTGGCAATAGCCAATCTGTAGTCTACTAGTCATAGATTATTGCTGTTAGGAAAAAATGGGCTTGCGTTTGAATATATATGGTTCATGGAAAACGGCAATACCGCGTACGACAATACCAGCCATGGTACTTAGTACTAGTCAGTGTGATTGTGTTGGACTGCCTTTTTTTTTTGAGTAAATTGTGTTGGACTGCCTGACAAGCAAGTTTCACAACCATTCACATGATTGTGTTGTCAATAGTCACAACCACTCACGCACGACGCAGTTTCACATCACCGGACCAAGCCAATTGGGCCCGCCAGAAACTCGCTTCGGGCATTTGGCCCATGACGGGTAACCCAGGCTGCCACTCTCTCTAGTGGAGCTGCAGCAGCTGCTTTCCCCTCCCTCGCCTCACCTTGCCGCAGCACCCCAAATGGCAAGCCCAGCCCTCTCCGCCCCTCCGCCATGAGCAAGCTCATCGAGGACGTCGCGAGCTGGCACCCGACCGAGGCCGCCACTGCAGCCACCTCCCCTCCCCTTCGCGGGCCGAGGTTGCGCCCTCCCGATGGCGTGGACCGCATTAGTTCTTTCTCGGACGACCTCCTCCGTCCTCGTGGTCTCCCGCATACCTGCCGCGACGGCGCGGCACCACCGCGCCCCACCACTGGCGTGGCCTCCGTGCTCCGCCCGCTCTTCCTCCACCGTGATTTCTTCCTCGCCTCCCCGACGACATGTCCATTACCTTTTTTACTCACGGTTATCTAGGTCCATCACCTTTTAAAGTTTAGTTTTGGGTCCATTACCTTTTTGTTTGGGGTTCAGTAGAGGTCTAAATCTTCCTAAAAGCAGGTTGACAAACTACCGACCGCAGCTGCCCTTTTTCTCTGTTTTTCTTTTTCTATATTTAAATTATTGCTCAATTCATTTTGTGGTGACCGTGAATTCTTGAGCAATAATAAAAACAGACTCTAATTTTGACTTTGAAATTGCATTTCCATACTTAGTCATTTTGGTTGAGTATTGGAATTCCAATCTAAAAAATTCAAATTTGTGAATGTATGAAAATATTTTTTATGAATAAAACTTGAACAACAAGTATTTTATTGATTGGATCATGATTGAATTATGAAATAATAATTATATTTATGAAATTTGAGTAATGATTTGTTCCTAATTAAATACCAAAGCTTTAAGATAATTGTTTCAGACCTTAAGTTGGGAATTCAAATTAAAAGTTTGAAAAAACTTACTTTCCAAAATATTTGGAATTTGACGTTGGTCCAAAACGAAATTTGTAAAGCTTCTAATTTTGTGAAACTTTAATGTTACAAGTTTTTTAAAGTTTCCATATGAAATTGTGAGTAATTTTAAAAAACAAAAAAAACAAATAAAAGGGGGCAAGTGCGGTCGGGTCGGCAGTTGGCATCCTGATTCTAGTTAGATATGGTGAACCCCAAACAAAGGTAATGGACCAAAATTGCATTTTTAAAGGTAAGTTCTAGATGACACCTGAGCAAAAAGGTGAACCCAAACAAAGATAATGGATCAAAAACTGCATTTTTTAAAGATGATAGATCTAGATGACACAAAGCAAAATGGTAATGGACATAGGTGCATTTTGCTCTTTTGAATTATTAATAATGGTGTTAGAATACAATACAGTGATATTGTGTGCCATAGTCTAATGTTTTCAGTTTTAATGGTTTTCTAGGAAACCATAATTTTGAATTGACCGGACAGATGGTTCATTCTGATTCATATTAGAATGTTTCTTGAGTTAAAGGCCCAGCCCACGTGGCTCAGCAATTCTCCATCCCGAAGGCGGCCCATCAAGAAGCCTGCGAGGAGTCGCAGCAGCGTGTGTCGCCGACTCGCCGTCGTCTCTTCCTCTCCCTCGCTGCTCCTTTCTGCTCATCGGCCAAATCGAGCCTAGCGCCAATCTAAGCCGCCGAACCGAGCTTAACACTAGCCAAAATCGAGCCTTAGCACCGGGAAGGCAGATTCCCAGTAAGCTATCTTCTTTAAGAATCCATTAGATGTAGGTGCTTCTTTCGGTAACCCATGGTTACTGTTTGTACTTTGTTTGAACTATCCTCTTCTTAATGAAATACGCGCAACGGCGTGGTCTTCTAAAAAAAAAAGATTCCCAGTAAGCTTATTCTCAAATAAAATTAACTCTTGTAGCCTATTTTCAGCAGGAAATCTCTCCAGTAACACTGCAATAGGGCCATTGATGTTATTCATTGCAAGATACAATTCCTCCAAGTTGTGCAGGTTCTTGAAGGTTGTGGGTAAGGTACCGGTTAGGTTGTTGTCATGAAGATCTAATCTTGTGATTGATGTCATATTTCCCACATTTGCAGGAATTGAACCCTGGAGGCCGCACCCTTCCATGTCAAGGTGAAGGAGACGAGGTAGGTCCCAAAATAAGTTTTTTGTTCCAACAGAAGAGCTACTAAATTCATTGCTAGAGAGCTCGAGGTACTCAAGTGATGTCAGGTTACTATGAAGTGGTGATGGAATGGCATTTTGGAGCCCACAGAGGCGCAGACTAAGTGTGACAAGGGAAGGAAGCTTGTTGACAACATGAGCCCACTCAATTACCATGCTAAGGTTCATCATGCTCAAATCAAGGTACTGTAATGTTGTGAGGCGTGACAACCATGCAAGATCAGCTGAGTAAATATAGGAATCCCCAGATAAGCTGCTCAGATCAAGGTGGAGCAACTTGGAGAGGTTACCAAGCTGGAGCGGTACCCGTCCACCAAACATTCCAGAGGAGAGGGAGAGGTACCTCAGGTTCTTGAGGCCGCCGATGAACTCCGGGATAGGAGTTCCAGTGAATTTGCCGCTGCTAAGCTCTAGTGTCCTCAGGTTCTTTAAACCCAGCAAGGATGAGCTCATCTGACCATCCCGGAAGCCGACATCTGTGAAGCTCAGGGAGAGCTCCACGACATGGCCGGTGCGGTTGCTGCAGCGGATGCCGTTCCACTGGCAGCAATCTTCGCCTTGCCATGATGACGGATAGTTTGCAGGATCGATGATGCCATCCCTGAAGGCAAGAAGAGCATCCTGCTCGCGAGATGCAGCTGAGATTGCTATAGAAAAGGAACAGTGGCCGCAACAGCTGTGGACTGAATTTGGAGAAACAAAAGAAACCATGTTGTTAGGAGCAGATGCAGATGCAGGGGTATATTTGGCTCGGTCATTTGTAATTTGTAATGTTTCTTGTGGCACTGGCACCTGTTCACTTGAAATGTTCAGTGTTGAGGAGAAATAAGTTGGGCGAGCACGCATGCTCGATCTCGATTTATGCTTGAAAGTTTGAGCTTCTACGGTTCTACCAGCAGTTCTAGTTTTCGTTGACCCTTGCATTGTGTTTCATCATTCATTCAAACTTCAAATTCCCATCAATTCACTAGAGGTGGAAATTGGAAAATGGCGGCTACCTTTCCCGTTTTTGAGTACTATGGAGGTTGAAAAGTGTAAACTGCTTACCGAGTGTTCTGATGGTAGGCAACAACCGGTTGGAAATGGATAAAGCAAACCAAACAGGAAACAGAAATAAAATCTGAGTGTTTCAAGACAAACAAATAATCAAACAAGCATGAATTTTGAACCATTAGATCAGCATGAACACCACCTCTCAGAAAGTTTATTATTATTATTATTATTGGTACTGACTGTTACAACCAAACTCGGGTACCCCTGAAACACTAACATATCTGGAATGTCTATCTGTAATATCCAATACAGAATCACAATATTCTGAAAGTACCTTGGAAAAAGGTCGATACAGTCTCTTCTTGTTAAAGTTTTGGATGTTTGACCACACGCGCATCTTGATCAACATTTTTTTGTGACTCCATGGAGTAATTTTTGAGCCCATCGTAGAACAGCTCTTTGAACCTGGACAGTGCCTGTGGCTCCATAGAAACGGTGACATTGAGTTGGCCACCACCGTCAGGGCTAGGCACAAGGTACAGGAGGTTGCTCTGGTTGAGCTTGGCCCGGCCGACGAATGATGGCCGGCCCCAGCCGAAGTCGACGTCGATGAGGGGCAACCCAATCCAGCTCACAACAAGCAAGTCAGTATCCGGGACGGCCCACTGCCCCAGGTGCAGTCCGGGCTCGTCGCTCATGGCGAGCTCCATGTAGTCTACCAGCGAACGTAGGTGCTCGTCGTTCATCCGGAGCAACGGCGGCGGAGACCTTGTCGGCGACGGCGTCGAGTGGGCTCGAGACGATGTCCTTCACCTTGGTGGCCGTCGTCCTTGTGCGGGCGATGGCGTTGCCGAGGTAGCCCACCGGGAGAGGCGGACGCATTCGCGAGCGCACACAACCCGCCCCGTACATTCGAGAGTCCGCCGTTCCACTGAGACCTTTCGCGATGCACGAGCACCGCCACACATGCGCCACCATAGCGCTGTAAGTGGAGACCTTCTTGTCGGCGGCGCTGGCGCCGGTGGCGGCGATTTTGAGCGCGTCGACTTGGTTCTTGGAGACGGAGAAGACGGCAGTGTCGAAGGGCACCTTCGTCGCCGACGGTACGCTGCCACGCAGCGGGTATTCGCCGTGCTGGAAGCGCACGGCCGGCGGCGAACGTCCACGGAGCAGCGTGCGGTCGAGCCATGGCCGCAACAACATGGCTGCCCTCGTTGTCTCCCCTCGCGATGGCAGCCCACATCTTCAAGAAATGGCCAAACGCACGGCCGTCACACACCCGTGTGGTGGATCGCCGTGCCAACGCACACCCCGCCGCATTTGAAGAAGGTCACCTGGAACATGGCCAAGGCGCCGGTGTGGCCTGCCGCCGGGACAAGCATCTGCCGGAGCTCATCCGACGGGGCGGGGTCTTGTAGCACGTCGAGGGTGGCGTCGGCACGGGCGGTGACAAAAGAGCACCCCGTCGCCGGTGCAATCGATCTCGAGGCGGCCAGAGGTGTCCGATGCGAGGCGGCCGGCGATGGGGTAGAAGGACGAGCGCCTTGACAGAGCTGCCTTGAGCATGTCCGGCGAGAAGCCGGTCGTGTCCGGGGAGCGGTGGTACAGGTAAACTTGGGGAGTGTGGGTCCTGCCCTGGACGAGGGGTCGAAGATGGAGAGCCAAAACCGGTGCTTGGGCGTCGCCCCCGCTGGGCAGCACCAGGCACGACTCCACTATCTGCACTGCCATTGGGCAAAGCTGCGACAGGTCGATTGGTGAGTGCAGATCAATACTCTGTAATCCGGATTTTATAGCACAAAAAGCTGCAACGTGTCTAGTAACGAAGAGTACCGGGTGTGTTTAGAGCCCCAAGTTTCTGTCCAAAATTTTCTGTGCACTCCCATCACATCGAAACAATAAATGAAACAAAAAATGTATGTTCGAGTACGAAATGTAGGTAAAAAATAAACTAATTACACAGTTTAAAATGTACATTATGGCACGATTCTTTTGAGCCTAGTTACCCCTCATAATAAAATAATATTTACCACAAACAAACGCTTCAAAATATGCGACGCGCGACATGCATGCAAAATTTTGCCTAAAATTTGGGTCTCTAAACACAGCCAGAGTAACACATAATGGATGACAATTCCATCATATCCGTATTTTCATGCAACTCCTTAAAGTCGTGGTGACAGCATCTCCGGTGAGGACCTACAAATCCAGGCCTCAGAAAGAAACAACTCTCCACGTAGGTCTGCCGCTAGTCGTGGTTGTTCCCCCACAGCGCCGCTCGGAACCGGCCCTCGGCCACGACGTTACCGCCAGGCTCGCCATGCCCGTGCCCGTGACCATGGTCGCCTTCGGGGCCTGCCGCGCTTCTCTACGGGCTCGGCGTCTTCGTGCATGTGTTCGAGGGCGTCGACATGGTGCTGCCGCCAGAGGTTTGGCATCTCGCTCGGGCTTTCCATGGTGGTCATCGCCGTCGGGTACGTCGTGTCACGACACCCCCGGTGGCAAAGGTGGCCCTGCCTCGCGCGGCTGCCCTGCGGTGAGCGCGCCCGGCGGCCCGTGGCTTCGCGCGGTTTTTCCCGTAGTCACGCATCGGTGGCTCACGGCCTCGAGCAGTGCCATATGTACCCCGTCGCGGCTGGCTTCGCGGTCGGTGGCCTCAAGCAGCGTCCGGACCCGTCGTGGCTTCTGGGACTTGAGACTGTAATTTGAAGTGGCATGAAAAATGAGAGCCCATCTAGAAATTAATATTAGAGGATACTTAAGAATGTTTTGCTCAAGAAATAACACCAAACACTTGACCTCTATTATTGCCTCTGCTACAGTGATATGCCGACACCTTCCAAACTATTTGATATCATCATACCAGCTACCAATTATAATTGGGGAACAAGGAGTCAAGGAGGACGCAGGCTAGTGGCCGGGTAGGTGAGATCGAATAAATTGGATGGGGACACAAACTATTTGCTATCCGCATCCTAAGATAGGACTATCATCCTTTGAAGGAAACAGTTGTGGGGCCCCAAAGCAAAACTTGCATTACTTTTTCCTCTTTTTTTTTTTTTTGTGAAACCACTTTTCATAAACTTAAAGGTTACGTAAGGTTCACTTACACTGAAAACATCTAACTGAACACAAAAGGATGACCTAGCATCATCATTGAATCTGAGATATTGGAGACGGCATTGGTTTTAAAGATAAGACTATCATTACCAGCGAGGCATTGGTTTCAAATGTACCTTTGTCCGGGGAGCGAGGCTACGGTGGTGACTGATGACCAACTCATAGCCGGTACCATGTTTGTTGGTGCGGCATAATTCACACACTGTGATGGACTGCTGTGGTCCGAACACATCTCGATTCTTGGATCTCTTTGAGAGCTTGCTCCTCCTGGGCTTCACATCCTCTGTGAGCTGGGCTTCCAGATGAGGTGTGGTGACACCTAGTTTCCACTCACCTGAGTCGTGTTCGATTTTCCATGGGCCTCATTTTAGTGGTAGACGATATTTTTTCATTGACAACGAAGTACTCCCTCCATTCCAAATTATAAGTCATTTAACTTTTGACAATAAGTTTGACCACTTGCCTTATTAAAAAAAATTTATGCAAAATATCACCTTTTTTTGTCATGGCTTTCTTTATTAATATAAGTTCTTAAAGAACGACTTGAATTTGACAATATTTGCGCAATTTTTTTTTGAATAAGACGAATGGTCAAACTTGGAGCCAAAAAGTCAAACGACTTATAATTTGGGATGAGGGAGTATCATATTTTCCATGAGCGAGTATTTTAAAAAAAAACTAGTACTCCCTTCATCCTAAATTATAAGTCACTAGTCTATGAACCCGCTCTCGCACGGGTTAGAATTTTAGAACATATGTGTATCAATTATTGTTTAATGCATGTGGCTAATAAAAAAAAGAGCTCTTTTACTATACTTGATTTTCCTCCCATTTCCTCTCATTTCCTCCCTAAGTTTTATTTTTTTTGTAAAAAGGGTGCTAGTCATTTCTCACCACCACCACTCGCTCACCCCCGCACCCTAACCCCGACCCCGACCCCGACCGGGCGCCATCGCCCCCTCGCACCCCTACCCCAAAGACGCCCGCATCCCCTCGCACCCCTACCCCAAAGATCCGCCGCCATCGCCCGGCCCCGCACGTCCGGAGACGACGCCGTCCGCCCTCGCCCTCGGGCGCCAGCACGTCGGTGGTCGCCGAGCTGGGACCACGGGGAGGTCCGGAGGTGCGCCGGTGATCCGTGGTGGAAGACGGGTCGCATCCCGGCCGCCGCCCCCGCGGGCGTGCAGCCCCCGCGAGGGTCCCGGCTGAGACCGCGCGCTGCCGACAACGGGTTCACGTACAACCACATCAACAAGGGACCAAGGTCAGGCGGGTACATCTTCGGACGCCGACGGCTGGCGGCACACCTCGCCGCGGCCCCCTCGTCATCGCCATCACGCCGGCATCCCTGCCGCGCCGCCTCCCCCTCAAATACAGGGCCACGGTGGTTGCCCTCGCCGCCCTCCAGTCCGAGGCCAACCTAGAGGTACCAACTCCCTGCCTGTAGCTATGTCTTTTTTCTTTGTATCAAATTGATATATGCAGTGACCAAGAATCACATTGACACTGCAATGCCATCTGTTACATCTAGTTCAACACAAAAGCCAATCGCTGTTGCATACTTGCAGGCATCATATTCTGAAATCTGATTCAGGGAACTGAAACGCCATAACCATTTTCTCTGCTATATTTCTTCAGAATTCAAGGCTAAAGTATTGTACTAGAATAAACATTTGTCTTGAAAGTTGAAACATCCCAGGAGTCTGCTAGTTTACCAGCAAGAATATCATCAAATAAAATACTAATTACCATGTAATGGACTCGATATTTAGCCTCTGTTTTTTCCTTAACTGATATGCATGATGTAGTGCAGTACAAGCACACACATTACCTCATTACCTGGCACTCCATGTGTGGCATTACTTCCTGCCTGTGTCTCTTCATTTTTTTAATGGATGGCACCTTAACAGTGGCATAGTAAAGTTGTAGTCCATGGAAAGCTATTAATCTGCAGTTTTAACTCTAGACTTCTAGCATTTTTTAGAACAAGTTTGTCTTTTTCTTGTAAGTACTCTACAAATCGCTGAATTACTTGGATCACATTCTTTTTACTTTTGCTATAAGTGTATTACTGCTTTGCATTAAGGTCAGGTAGGTTAACTTCTCTGAGGTGGCCAAGATTTCACTTCAAGAGGTTTATATCTGTAAAAATCTGAAAACCAGTGATTCCTGGAGAACCAGTAGCATTCAGGCAGTTGCCGATTTATCTAGCAAAGGCTGGTAATTTGGTCATCTGTTCTGGTCAGAATAAGTGATGCATTGCTTTTGAAAGTGGCTCATTACTTGTGTTTCAGAACTGGAGATAACAACCTTTCTTGTTTTCATTCTGTGCAGCAAAGCATGAAGGAGGATCTAGCAAACCTGATTGCACCGCAACTGATCATATTATCTATCACAAAAAAAAAAAAAAAGCCTAATGGTTACGTGAATGCAAACTTAGGACACTTTGCATTATCTTTCAAAATTACAAAGGGGAAATTTTTGAAAAATCATTAGGGTTGTATTTTAAACTATCTTTTTATTATAATAGCTATGAATATTTACTATTTAGTTACAAAGTTTGAGCATTCTTTTTAAATTATCTTGATAATTACAAAGCCGTGTAACTTAGAAGCAATGTTAAGAATTTATTTTGAATTTTTGTATTATAAAATAATAAAGGTAGATACTTTAGATGTAAAATATAGATATAGTTATTTTTCCGCATTGTTCACCAATTTGTTGTAATTAAAAAGTCCAAAGGATAATGTGACAGACTATTCATTACCACCTCTTATCATGCATGGAAGCGTTTCATGTATCCTTGATGAAGCCAAAGCTATATATTCACCTTCGTACAGTTACCCCTGTCTTGGTGAGGCCTCATCAATATCTCACTGAAGATAATTAGCAAAGTATGGCAGGCCCTCCGTCTCTAGATGAGACATACGTACATGACCTCGTTACGTTGACGATGTGGGTTTTTTTTTTTTTTGAATTATCTTTTCTAATGGCATTGGTGGGTAATTTTGACCTAAAATTAGGGGTTACTTAATATATCTTTAATAATGGCAGTGGTGCGTAATTTTTATATAAACTAGAAGAGATCCTATGGCTATTATGATTGATGGTGATTAGAGTCTGCCGAATCAAAGGCTAGGTTTTTCTTATTATTGTGAGAATTTCTAGGATTTTTTCTCATCTGTGCGAATTAATGTGGCATCTCATTTTGGAGCCTCCAATTAGTACTAATAAGATTCTAAAATCTCGGAGAGTCAAAATTTCTCAAGTTTGACTAAATTTATATAATAAGTGTGGAATGACAATATTCGAGATATCCCAAAACGCCCTGAGACATCCGGGTCCGATCCACGCCCAGCTCATAGGGCGGGCTCGAGCTCTGACAGCGGGCAACTTTTCCGCCTCGAACGAGCTCTCTCCCGGTAACGGCTCCCCCCCCCGCCGCGAGTCCGAGCTCGGCTAATGAGCACTTCTCCGCCCGACGAGCTCTTTGCCCGCGCGGTGTCGGAGCGAACAACCCGACAGGGAGCCCATACCACCGCGCCGATCCTAGGCGCCGCAGAAAGCCGCCGACCGGGGATACGGCCCTACGGCAAGATATCAACAGAGAACCCGATCCCAGAGGCGCGCGGCGAGACCTGTCGGTACGAACTCAAACCGCGCGGGCTCTACGGCGACCGCTACCGAGACAAAACAGCCCCCGCGTGTTTGTCGAGCTCTCTATCCCACACATTTTCCCGCAACACGCCGTACCCGCCTCCCCGACCAGGCGGCATCACCGTGAGGCCTGGCGCGGACAATGGCGCGTGCCAAATGGGCGACGGACGCGTTTACCCGCCATGGCGGCGCCACGTGAGCCCGCTGCTCCCTTCTCACCCAACCGCCGAGCTCGAGCTCGGCAACATAGCGCACGGGGCGTCGGGATTTGGGGTCGCCCCTCGCTCTGAGACCGGGCGAGCGAGGCTACGACGCGCGTGCGGGCGACGGCGCCGCACGACGGCGGTCCGGGCGTATCTCTGCCACCGACGCCTAATTGCATTTTACCCCTCCAACTTTGTTTCTCTTCTCCTTCTAGGTCCTCCTTCGATGGCCCTCATGTACCCCCTCTGCAACTATAAAAGGGGCCCTTGGCCATCGGGAGGAGGCGAGCTTTTCAAGCTTTCAACCTCTCAAGCTTAAAAGTCTTAGCACATTCACACTCACTCCGGTTTCACACACGAGACTTAGGAGCCCACCTCCTTCTCTCGAATCGTTTGTACTCTCCTACGGTGTATGAGCATTTGAGCTCGGATAGTGAACACCACTGGACTAGGGTGCACGATTACCCGAACCGAATATACATCTTGTGTCATTGTCTCTAGAGCTAAGCCATCGTTGCACACATTAGCCGATCAATTACCGGGACTGTGGTATTAGACCGCGACAATAAGATAATGATAATTATGATACCAACTAAGTATGATTAGATTCTTCATTATTTTTTATTTTCATAGTATATCAATTTGATGTCATGAATCTTACAATTTTTCCACATATTTTTTATCACACTTAAAATGTTTTGACTCACCAAAAATTTCTTAAATGACTTATATAATTTGGAATGGAGGGATAACGAGGCTCCGTCTCCGAGCCTAAACCTTGTCGGTGTCAAATCCTGCACAATATTTTCCTTCTATCACCAAAAGTGCTACTATATATAAGTTGTCACGTACGCACACACGGTACACCAAAAGGCTGTCTCCTTTCAAACGATTTTTGACCAATCTCCAACCATGGGTAGGGATAGTCGCCGGAGGCGCACTCGGATCGCCGCAGGGACCTGCACGGGACACGGGAAGCCGCCGACGAGGACCAGCATCCACGACCTCTCCGATGACCTCCTGGAGCTGGTCCTCCTGCGTGTCCGCACGCCCGTCTGCCTCGTCCGCGCCGCAGCCACATGCAAGCTCTGGCGCCGCGTGATCGCCGGCGACGGCTTCCTCCACCGCGTCCGCTCCCAACACCGCCGGCCAAACCATCTTCTCGGCCACTACACCGTAAAGACCACGGAGGCCGGCTTCAGTCGTACTGATGCCGAGTTCACCCCTTCCCAGCGCGGCCAGCCGTCCACCTCAGGCAGCGCCTCTCCCTCGACGGTGAGCTCATGAAGAAATCGCTAGTGCTCACCAACAGCCGCGGTGGCCTCCTCGCCTTTGTCCGTGGCAATTGGTACCTCATCGTGTGCGATCCTTGGACCAGGCAGTACAGGGAACTATATTTCCCATGGGGACGACCTGTAGAGATGGACTGCTTGTATCACTGCCTCGGTGCCTTCATCCTCGATGACAGCGGTGACGGCGACGGCGACGAGACGAGCTCGCTCATGTCGAGATTCAGCGTGCTATGTGTGTGTCTGATCAAGGATGTTTTGGATGCCACAATAACAGCCGAGGCATGTGTCTTCTCGGCTAGGGACAACGGCTGGATCCGGTGGACTGTCGGCAGCGACGTCTACACGGATGTGTCACTGTCGATCATGGACGATGACCAGCGATTCGTGGGTCGAGCTGGGGGATCCATCTTCTTCACTCTCAACCATGGACATGTACTACTTGTTCTTCACGAGGCCACCGGCGACTTCTCAACGATCATGCTTCCGTTGGCGCCGGACCATGTCTACAATTCATACGTTGATAGGGATAACCTGCGAGTCGTCAACGGGGGTGCCGGAACCCTAGTGCGCATCGTCCGCTTTGTGGACGACGGCCTCGAGGTGCTCAAGGTCTGGAGGGCCGAGTATGGCGGCTGGGAGTGCACGGTCGAGAAGAGTGCTGATCTATGCCAGCTGGCCAACATTGAGTTCAGGGCAGACCGGTCATGGTGTTTCTTGGACACGACCATGGCGTCGGCGGCGGCAACACTGGTACTTGGCGCCTTCTCGCCCTCCTCCAGCTTGTTGTTCTCCCTCGACGTCGAGACCATGGAGCTGCAGCCGGCGAACAAGATGACGACGACGACCTTGGTTGCCAAGCGGGTGTTCCCCTACGAGCTACCGTGGCCGCAGACAATTAATTAGTCCAAACCTGTGATGTAACTTTTGTTTTGGCTCTGTTTTGGCAGCATATGGAAGACATTAAAAACATTATCTGCGCGCCGTCGTCACTCATGGTTCAAATTTCCATCGAAAGTACATGTCTTTCTCTGGAGACTGGTCCGCGACCTCCACCTCGCGGGAAGCTCACTGCTCAAGAAAAGGGCTTCACTGCCGGTTCAAAAAAGGTGTGTGTTTAGATCACCAAAATTTGGTGCAAAATTCCTGTAGCATGTCACATCCGACACTGAAGACGTTTCGCTTGTTAGTGGTAAATATTATCCTACCATGGCGTAACCAGGCTCAAAAGAATCGTCTCGCAACGCATATCTAAATTGTACAATTAGTTTATTTTTTTACCTACATTTAGTATTCGATACATGTGCCGACATTGTGATGTGATGGAGAATCTTCTTTTGCATAGTAGAATTTTGGGAGAAATTTGGGTCTCTAAACAGGGCCGGATTTTGAACTAACACCGGTAAAGTGGCAGTGATGCGTCAGACTCACCACTTCGGTGCTTGGCCCAGCAGCGATAGGTTTTTAAAAACTAAAAAATGAATGCTCCCGAACATGCTCGGTACTGTCGCCATGCTCTCGAGCATCTCGTACATCACAGACAAAAGAGGATTTAACCCATGACAAATCTCAGAATCAGTACATCGCAAAGAGGGATTTTGTGGTTCAACATATTACAAAATAGAAGGATTGGAAACAATCTGTACATCACAGAATCAATACATCACGAGAAAGATTTGTATATCAAAAAAAAAAAAAAAACGATGAAGGAGTTCATGAGATTAGGAAGGAAATACTCATGAAACTGGATCTGGGACACCTTCTTCGTGTTTGCAGCCACTAGATCTGAATCTAGCTCCATCAAGAACCTTCAATCTGAGCCCATTGTCACTGGACGAGCTTGAGCAGGAGTCTCGCGGTCCACTCGCGCCGGGATGGAGCTGTGCGACCGTGCTCGAGCAAGGATGAGGGAGGGGCAGGCCAATCGCGAGCTTGAAGAGGGAAAGGAGGGAAGAGCAGGTCGGCGCCGAGAGACAATCCCACCAAGAGTGCAGGCCGGTCGCGAAGCTCCATGCAGTCGCCCCCATGGTCGCTCCCATCAACCTTTGGCTCGGGCCGACGGACGCGGTCGCGCCCGGTGCGTTGGGGTCGCCATCCTCGGGCCGGTGTTGCCCGTGCTCGCACCGGTGCCGGCCGCCAGGGGTTGTCAGAGCAGCAGTGGCCGCCTGACCGGTCTGCGCTCTACGCCTCTCTCCTTCCTCCTCCGTATGGCGGGTTGGTGAGTGGGGAAATATCTCAAGGGGCAGGGTGGAGAGATGGGATGTTGATGGACGTGAGCCACTAGTCAAGCGGAGTGAATAAAAATTTTGGGTCCGGGTCCCTAGATGATTAGCGGCTCATCTAGTATCACCGGCACTGATATATATTACTGTCGGATGTTTCTATATCAGCCGACAATGACATGGATTTTCACTGCCAGATTTTGTCAATCTCAGTTATTATTTGATTTTTAAACCCATGAATGATCCACACTACTGGTTCTCTTAATTCTGGTAGTGATGTGGCCGGTAGTGAAGACCGCATCTGTAGTGCATCTGTAGTAGTGGACGTCCGCAGTGTGGTTACTCTTTTGTGCAAACACCCGTTGCTTAAATGCAATGTTTCATGGCGTGTGTAGTTTGCACTACTACCTTTTTTTTTTGCGAGGAGATCGTTTTAGATTTTTGGGGACGGGCAATGTGACTGCCTTGTCGAAAGGTCTCGGTTAGACGCTCGCCTCCATACCACGATTTTCTTTTTTGAGAAGTCCATAACACGATTTTAGGAGGCGGATGTGTTAGCGCTCGCTGTGGTCGCTTATTAGGCAGTTCGATCAGGTGTTCAGCGAGCATCCTCACCGATTCATGCATGCACCTTTTGTGAGAAGCACAGCATGGGGGATTGAGGATCGGAAGGGGAAGAACTGGAAGAGGGAAGCAGGAGCACGCTAGACGCCAGATGGCCGCTTAGCTGTTGTCTTAGGATTCGAATTGTCAGTTACATCGATGCCCCAACTCGGGGTTCTCTGGTTGCTTAAGTACAGGAGCTCGACTCCTTTCACGCAGCGCGTAGGCGTGTCGTCACGCCCGCTGTGGGCCGGAGTACTTCGAATTGCCCTTCTGGGTCGCGACACCTTGGGCTGGGCTGGGTCGCCAATCTCCTCTCATTGGCTGGTGACATTCCCCGTCCTTTAGCAGCTGCTTGACCCCTTGCAGTGACTCGAGGAAATTCTTCATGCAGAGCAGCAGAATCCTCCCTGTGCCGCCAAATCGAGAGGGAAGGTTGTTCCATTTGACGAGAACTTGCTCGACTTGCCCATCATCTCGGGTTACAAGGCGGCGATCAAGAGCCTGTTCCGGGCAAGGTGGAGCCGAAATCGATGGGTAAGGTAGGGACTACGATGCTTTGCACCGACGGCCTTCTTCAGTTGGGAGACATGGAACACAGGGTGCAGAGAAGAGTGTGCAGGTAATTCCAGTTTATATGCCACTGATCCAATCCGAGCCAGTATCTCGTAGGGGCCGAAGAACCGATAAGCCAGCTTCTGATGAGAACGAGGTGCCAAGGAAGATCAACATATGGTTGAAGCTTGAGATACACCAACTCACCAACGAGAGAATGATCGGTCGAACGATGCTTGTCGGCCATTTTCTTCATCTTCTGCTTAGCCCGGTTGAGATGGTGCTGAAGCAGTTGGTCCATCCATTGTCGATCAGTGGACCAGGCGTACACCTCAGGATGATGCGCTGCAGTGGGATCAACTGCCATCAGACGGGGTGGGTAGCCATACATGGCCTCGAACGGAGTTCGACCGATGGAAGAGTGTTCACACGTATTGTACCAAAATTACGCCACCGAAAAGCCATTTGCGCCATTTCTCCGTGCGACATGAACAAAGCAACGCAAATATGTCTCCAAACATTGGTTAACACGCCTGTCTGACCGTCGGATTAAGGGTGATACGGGCGCTTTTGCAGAGATTAACACCAGCCAGCCTTGAAGAGCTCGGACCAGAAATTGCTAGTGAAAATTGGATCTCTGTCCGGATTACGATATCTTCGGCAAGCCATGGAGTCCGGTAAAATCTGGTGAAAGAATGCCGAGGCCACCGAGGAAGCTATAAACGGGTGCTTGAGTGGGATGAAATGACTATACTTGGTCAGGAGATCAACTATTACCATAATACAGTTGGATGAACCCGAGGTGGGCAACCCCCCAATAAAGTCCATAGATAGAACTTGCCGGGGCGGACTTGGGTACAAAAGCGTAGGTTGTAAGAGACCCGGTGGACGTTGACGCTCATACTTGGCTTGTTGACGTACGGACAAGAGTGAACAAAATCTCTGACCGTAGTCTTCATGCCCTTCCAAGCAAACGACTGCTTAAGTCGACTCATTGTAACAGGAATCCCAGAATGTCCTCCCCAAGCGCTGTCATGAAACTGTGAAATGAGATGTTGCCGTAGTGGTGCATCATTGCCAATCCGCATTACCCATTGTTGAATCGTAGGAGTCCGTGACCGGTAAGAGAACTTGGGCACAGACGCTGGATCTATGGCGAGCTTGCGGATCATTTCTTGAGCAACATCATCTGAATGGTAACTCTTCTGAACTGACTGTATCCAATTCGGGAGCAAGGAGGAAACAACCATGCGGGGAGGATTGAGGCGCCGGGTGCCGTGATAGAGCATCCGCCGCTGCATTGGATAAGCCCGACGGGTATGCAATCCGATATTGTAAGCCCAAGAACTTGGAGAACACTCATTGCCGCCAACACGCGTGAAGCCGCCGCTCACAATTGAGTCAAGCTTTTTGGTCGGTCGGAATTGTGAATCGTTGAACGAAGATAAGAGCGCCAAGCCTCCACGGCCATAAGAATAGCCATGAATTCCTTTTTCGTAGGTCGAGAGGCCACGTGATTTGGGTCCCAAGGCACGGCTCAGAACGCCGGGGATGTCCATCCCGAGACAACACCGCACCAATACCGCCGAGGCGCCTGTCTCGACCACGAATGGGCGTGCAAAGTTTGGCAACGCCAAAACAGGGGAACTACAGAGAGCGGCTTTGAGAGTCTGAAAGGCCTCCTCATGAATCCGGAGTCCACACAAAGATCACCCTCTTTTCAACAATGCCGGAGAGGTTTGGATATGAGGCCAAAGTGACGCATCTAATCGGGCGGTAGTAACCGGCGAGGCCGAGAAAGGAACACAGCTCTTTGACAGACTGTGGAGTTGGCCAAGTCCTGATCGATTCGAGCTTGGAGGGGTCGGTTTCCACTCGCACCTTTGCCACAACATGGCCCGGAATAAGCAATTTTTTGTCTTGGCAAAGGAGCATTTGGACAGTTTGAGTCGCCATCGATCTCTTAAGAGCAGCTCGAAAACAATTCGAGGTGTTGCGAGATGTTCCTCGGCCGCCGCTGTAAACTAGGATGTCGCCGAAGAAAACGACCACGAATTTCTTGCAGCAACTCAAGCAGGTGGCATTCATCGCCTCATTGAAAGTTCCAGCGCGCCTGTAAGACCGAAGGACATAACATTGAACTCGGTGACCAAAATGTGTTTGAAATGCAGTCTTATACTAATCCTCTGCCTTCATGCGGATTTGATGAAACCCGGGCCGAAGATCCAATGTGGAGAAGTAGGATGCCCCGTGTAACTCATCCAACAGCTCTTCAATGATCGGTACCGGATATTTACTTTTGGCAGTGATGGCATTCAGTTGCCGATAATCAACGCAGAATCGCCACGAGTTGTCCTTTTTCTTGACGAGGAGCACTAGTGAAGAGAATGCACTAATACTCTTCTGTATGATACCCTGGTCTAACATGTCAGACACTTGTCTTTCAATCTCAGTCTTCAGTAGTGGTGCATAACGATATGGCCGAATGAATACCGGTTGAGCACCAGGAACAAGAGGTATTGCATGATCACATTCCCTGGTTGGTGGCAACCCCACTGTAGGTTCAAACAGATGAGCAAATTTAGTGACCAGGTGTTGGACCGTTGCAGGCACTTCAAGAGGAACAGACTGAATGGGGCACAACTAAATCACCGAGCCTAGAGGCAATGAAACATCCTCTCCCCACAACAATGCGGTTGCACCAGAATAAGGTATGGAAATCCATTTGTGCCCCCAATGGACACTCATTGGACTGAAACTAGATAGCCAGTCGAGTCCCAGAATCATGTCATAAGAAGATAATGACATAAGCTTCAAATCATTGTTGAATGTGCAATTCTGAACTGTCCAGAGGGCAGCTGGAAGAAAAGAGTTACAGATCAATACCTCCCCATTGGCAACCTTAACTTGGATAGCTGGTTCCAAGGCCTGTACTCCTGTCAGCTGAACCAGCCATCGACGTGCTCGAAAATGTGTGAGTGCTACCCGAGTCAACAAGGATATTGAGTGGAATCCCCGGATCATGCCTCAAAAATGTAAGGATTTTGGGGGCGACACCCCAAGGTAGCGGTACGGGACAGTTGCATCATCATCACCGTGATTCAAAGAGGGTGAAGGCGGGTCGGACTCGTAATCATCGGATCGCTAGGAAACACATCAAGTAGCTCTTGGACAAGGTGGAGCTGTACATTATCAAGCACTGTGCTCTCTCGCCCACTCGATCCGCGACTTGAAGTAGAGACCCCGAAGGCCGTCGAGCCGCCGCGGGGCCCGGAATCGTGCTTCCACGTAAAACACCCCCAAAGAACTTGAGGCTTGCGGAAATCAGCATTGATGGGCTTCACCGGTGGTGGAGGAGGTAGAGCGAGCCCCATCGAATCGACGATAGGAGCGCTTGCACGATGTCGCTTCTTCACCAAGTGAGCCAACAAGCGGCAAAGTGTCGAGTGTAGCTGGTCGATGCATAATAAGAACAGCTTTTAATGTCGCCACACTTGAGACCCTCTATGAAACGGCAATGTAAAGACACTCATCGGGATGCTTAGTGTAAGACCGCAGATCGTCAACCAGAGACACAAATTGACTGACATACTCATCAACGGTGGAGGTCATCCTAATCAAACAACCTACGCATCGCCGGCTTCATTCTCATCGCGTGCAAAGCGAGTCAACAACATAGCGGTGAATTGTTCCCAAGCAACGGACTCTAAGTCGGCCCGACCGACGAGAGCCAACGTTTTTGCAGCCCCACTAAAATGCATTGTGGCAGCATCAACCCAAATCTCGGGCTCTATCCTATACAAAATTTTAAAGTAATGACGCGCCTGCTTAATCCACAACTTGGGATGGTGAAGGGTCGAGATGGGGACTAGAGGGGGGGTGAATAGTCCCTTTTGAAAACTAATCGCACCGGCTAACCGAAACAAATGCGGAAGTAAACTTATCGGGTCTAGCCAAGACTTCACCCCTCTATCTATGACTCTAAATCACCTCACAAAAGATCCTACACAAGAAAGGTGAGGTGACAAGCCTAGCTTGAGCTCCTAATCAATTCTAATGCAAGGTCACACAAACCTAAGCACTAGTACTTCAAGCACAAGAGAGCTCCTACACAATTCTAGTAAGCACAAGCACAAAGCCCCTAAGCTCACTAGATGCACAATGGACAAGGCAACACACGCCTAACCCAAAGGCTCAAATTACCTAGCTACACAAGCTAAGTAAAGTAACTAAACAAGCTACACAAGCTAGATAGTTACAACTACTCTACTCAAGCACAAGCACAATATACATATATGAATGTAAGAACAAAGCTTGAGCGAAGAGATTGCAAACCACCGCTAAGTGTGGACACAAGATGACACCGTGATTTTTTATCGAGGTCTCGAAGCTTGCCACCTTCCCCTACTCCTCGTTGTGTCGACCAACACTTTAGTGGTTCCACGGTTTTTGGCGAATCACCCGGTGATGATTCTCAATCTTAATGGCGGTGCCAAATCCCCACACGTACTGAGCTCGATCGAGACACTCACCAATGTGAGTTCTCTAGCCAATCCCTCGGAGGGTACCGTGTGAACCCACACACAAGTGTGGTAGCTCAATGACACGCTCACTAGAGTTGCTCTTCACGATCCCCGCGAGGTGAGCACGAACCTCTCACAATCTTTCTTCGGAGCACCGCACAAGCTTCCTTGCGTGCTTCCACGAAGCCTCTTGCCACCAAGCCGCCTCTAGGAGGTGGCAACCTCCAAGAGAAACAAGCACACCGGCTTGCAACACGAACACCTAGTGCCACACGATGCAATCTCTCAAAGCAGCACTAGAACTCGATCTCTCACTCAATCGGATGAACGATATCAAGCATATGTGAGTGGGAGGGCTCTCAAGCACTCTCAAGCATGGACACAAAGTCCCCAGGTGCTAGCTACCGCCATGGCCGACCAAGACAAAGTATAAATAGCCCAAACCAAAAACTAGCCGTTGGGAGGGAAAACACGCTGAAAACAGCGCCGCATCGACGCACTCACGGACTCACCGGGCGAGTCCTGGTGCCGGTCCGTGCTGCGTCCATTAAGCTCTCGAGGCGCCCTCTTCCCACATAACGGTAACCCGGCGTCGGTGCATGCTTCGGTGAGCACCGGATCGTCGGTGTGTGTGTGCGTCCGGTCGTCTGGCCGACGCCCCAAAACATGCTTCTTTGGAAAGACCCACCGGACTCACACACACCGTGCGTCCGGTCCGTGCGTCTCGATGCACCTCTCGCTTCGGTCTTTGCGTCAGGTGGCCCTTTTTTCTCATGCGAAAACTCCGTCGCCTTTGCTCCGACATGCTACCCAACAAGTAAACCAACTTGAGCACGGGGGCTAGCATGTTTTCAACTCCAACTTGCATCCGGCGCAATAGAAAATATGCATCTCATTTTCTCGAAAGGCGCCGAATCCGCCCTAGAAGCTTCGGCGGAGGATGAGCGGTTCCCAAACCCAACTCAACCCCTCGCAATCACCGCCGCCTTTGCAAATGTGCCAACACCACCAAGTGTACATCACCATGTGCAAGTGTGTTAGCATTTTCACAATCATTTCAAAGGCCGGGTTAGCTCTTGTCACGCCACTCGATCCTAACACATCGCAGTTAGATCGCTCAAGTGGCACTAGATGACCGATATGCAAAACCGGTTGCCCTCTTAATAGTACGGCCATCTATCCTAAACCCGGTCATAAACTTCTCTAAGCTCCAATGACCGCGAAATGAAATGCCCTATAGGTTATACCTTTGCCTTGCGCATTTCCATTCCGCCTCCATCTCCAAGTGCCAATGCAACCAATGCACCAACACGATCAAGAATGATATGATCCACTTCATATCATCACATGACCTTCTTGGTCCATCGATCTTGACCTCACTTGCTCTTCACCGCTATTGCATCGGTCCATCGCGCCAAGTCCAGGTGACTTGCCCTTCACACTTGCAACCGGTCCTTCAAAGCCAAGCCTCGTCTTGATCTTCACCACCTTGGTCACATGACTCCATGTCATGTCTCATATGCAATAAGCTCCTTCATTGCATCATCATGTGTGAACTAATCTCCGGTGTATAATCTCAATCACACATATTAGTTCACCTAATGTTGACACTCAATTACCAAAAACCACAAGGGACCTTTCGATGGTCACCCTCAAAATGAGGAAAATCGAACTTGGGCAATTTGCCCATGTGACCGCCCCCGCCCTCTTGCCCTCTTGCTCGCCGACTCCCAATGGCGACCCACGGTAACAACAGGAGGTGGACGAGGTGAGATGATCAAGCATCCAACTCGGTGGAGTTTCGAGATCAATTGTCCCCAAGGCAAAGGTATAACCATAGGGCTTTTGATTTCACACCCAAGACACCATAGAGGGTGTGGGTGGTTATAGGATCGATAAGCCGTACTATAAAAGGGGGAAAACTTATCGTACATATCGATCCTCATGTGCCTTTAGGTTCAAAATTCATATGCATGCATTCTAACCTAAAGAGCTAACTCCGCACTTGGTGAAAATGTTTTCAAAATGCTAACAAATGGTGTCGAGGTGTTCTTCGACGTGTCGGCAACAAGAAACAAGTGACGGAAGTCGGTTTGGAGCAAGGGTGGCGGAGAACGACGACAAAGCAACGGAAAATTTCGCAGCTTCGGGCCGGACCGGGCCAGGGCCGACGGACCCGTGACCGGAAGCACGAGGTTCCGACGGACGCGCACGGTCGCGTGGTTCCGATCAAAATTACAGAGCATGTTTTTGGGGTCTCGATGCCGATTGACGGACGCACCCACCGGAACCACCGGTGACCGGATGCATGAAACCGGTCGGCCGTGGCCCGGCCGGGTTTGTCTCGCTCGCGGTTGTCGGTTGTGACCGGACCCGACCGCTGACCGGACTCGGCGGGTGAGTCCGGGTCGATCGCATCCGGTCGTCGCTGAAAACCGTGGGTTTTGCCCCCCAACGTCCATATTTCGTGATGGGGGGTATATATATGTTTGGCTGCCTTGTGCTCTCTCTCTTGGTCATTTGAATCATTCCTAACAAGCTTGAGCAAGCAAGCAAGCCTCCTCCTCTCTCATTCTTTGTTTTGAGCTTCATTCTTGAGAGAAGAGTTGATCCAATTGCATTTGCATCGAGTTCTTGCATCTAGAGGCACTTGGGGATCGTTGTGAGACGGTTGGTTTCCTTTTGCTCTTGGAGACACCGCTCCTAGCCGGCTTGGTGATTTGGTGGAGTTGTTGGCAAGAAGAGGAGATTGTTTCTTGGCCACCTCCCGGGCGAAATTGTGAGAGGATCACGCACTCCTCGTCGGAAGACAAAGTGCAAGGAATACATTGCTCGTGCTTTGGGTACCTCACTTGTGAGTGGTGTGTTGAGGCTAGAAAGGGCACCGCCCTAGTTCAAACACCATCCTTGTGTTGGTCGTCACAACCGAGAGACTAGCTTGTCGGTGTACAAGTGAACTCCCCGTGAACAAATCGACTTGTTCATTGTCTCCGTTGTTGGATCATCACCTTCGAAAGTGATTGATAGTTCATCTTCTTCCTAAGTGATTGGTTGACATCCTCTACTCTTTGGTATATCTAGTTCACTCACTTGCATTACATTCCTAGTTGTTCTTGTGTAGTGAGCTAGCACTTGCCTTGTGTAGTTGTTCTTGCTAGCATAAGGACCATATTAGGATTGCTCACTAGATAGAGTAGTGACATAGACTTTGTGTGACTTAGAGATCATAGAAATATTTAGTCTTGTCACTAGAAGGCTTGCAAGACCACTAGAGCTAGTGCAAACCGCTTAATTGCCTTTTGTTATACTAATCGGTTTGTTTAGTGAGTTTGTAGAAAATTTTTATAGGCTATTCACCCCCCCTCTAGCCATCTAGGACCTTTCAAGTGGTATGAGAGTGCCGATTGTCACCATATTTGATCCCAACAACAACCTATCCAAAAGGCTTTCAACCAACCATATTGGGGAAAGCATCACCATTTGAACAACCCCAATTTCCTATTGGAAGAGATGCATGAGAATGTACTTGGGATCAATTCATTGACCAATATTTCATTGAACAATACATGTGTCATCCTTGATCCTTCACTCCCATATAAGTCCAACAAGCAATGCAACACCATGGCATTGAACACATTGTGCAATGGCATGGATGTCAAGGTATTTGAGGGGATCAAAGACCTAGAGAAGGCAAGTGAGGTTTGGGAGAAGCTTTGTGAGACCTATGAGGGCACCAAAGTTGTGAAAAGTGCCAAATTGTATGTTCTCAAGAGTGAATTTGAGAATTTCAAGATGAAGAAAGATGAGAGCATACCGGAGACATTCCATAGGCTCCAAGTGATTGTCAATGATCTCAAATCATTGGGAGTGAAGACATTGGATAGAGACTTTAGGCACAAATTCTTAATGTGTTTGCCCAAGAGATTTGCTATGTTGAGGAAGATTCTCTTTAGAGGTGCTTTGGACACCATGACACCTAGTGACTTGCTTGATGAAGTGCTAACCGATGAGCAAGTTGATGACATGGAAGATGAGGAAGAGAAGGAAGATGACAAGAACAAGAAGGTTGTGGCATTCAAGGCCGCCACCACCTCATCCAAGGCTAAGGGCAAGTCCAAGGCTCAAGAAGAAGTTGATGAGGAGATTGATCTAGATGAGATTGATCAAGAGTTTGCCATGTTTGTGAGGAAGTTCACAAAGGTCTTGAAGAACAAGAAGATGGGGCAAGGCTCAAGAAGAAGAAATGACTCATCCAAGAGCAATGAAGAGCCAAGAAAGTGCTTTGAGTGTGATAGTCCATACCACATTCTTGCCGATTGCCCAATCAAGAAAGAAAAGGAAAAGATGAAGGCATACAAGAGTGGCAAGACACACAAGAAGAACAAGACCATGACCTTCAAGAAAACAAATGATGGTGCATTTGTGTGCTCTTGGGATAGTGATGGCTCCTCCGATGAAGAGGAAGAGAAGCCCAAGGCCATGAGTGCAATTGGCCAACACAAGAAGTCATCCCTCTTCGGCTCATCACCTTCATGCTTCATGGCTAAGGCCACTAAGGTATCATTGCATGAGCATGATGAACTAAGTGATAATGAAGTAAAATATGATGATAGTGATGATGAAGATGATGAATGTGAACCCACTAAAGATGATCTTCTTGAGATGCTTAAGCAAACTCATATCATGCTTAAGACTAAGGACAAGGAATGTAAAGCTTTGCAAAAGAGTGTAAAAACTCTTGAGCAAAACTTTAGTGAGCTAGAGGCCACCCATGAGGGTCTAAAGGAAGACCATGGGAAATTGGAGCTAGCTCATACAAGGCTTCAAAAAGCCCATGCCTTGCTCTTAGAGAAGAATGATAGAGCTTGCTCAATCATCAAGAAGGATGTTGGTTCAACATGTGACATCATAGATGAACCCTTTGTGGTTGATGTTGAAGAACCATCCATTCCTTCCACATCCACATCAACCCACTCAATCTCTACTAGTAGTGATGAAGTGATTTTAGATTCATCATTAAAAGTTGAGAATGAGACTCTCAAAAGAGAGGTGGATGAGCTCACCCACTCCTTAAGGAAGGCATATGGTGGGGATGCCCGCTTGCTAAAGTGCTTGGGTAGCCAAAGGTTTTCCCTTAACAAGGAAGGCTTAGGCTATGTCCCCAAGAAAGGCAAGAAGGCCTTTGCTACTCCAAAGCTTAGCTTTGTGAAGAGCAATGGGTCTTATTGCAATAGATGCAAGCAAGTGGGGCATCAAGAGCAAAAATGTGCTAAAATGAACATGAACAAGAAATCAAGCAAAGTGCATTCTATCCATTTTGATTCTTGTTATTTGCTTACCAAGGGTGAGAAGGGTGTCAAGGCAAAGTTTGTTGGTACACCCATTGTTGGCCCAAAGAAGAAGGCAATTTGGGTACCAAAGGCTTTGGTTGCTAACCTCCAAGGACCCAAAGGCAAATGGGTACCTAAATCTTATTGATTTGCTTGTAGGTGAATTACAAGACCGGGGGAATCATTGGATTCTTGATAGTGGGTGCACTCAACACATGACCGGTGATGCAAGGAAGTTCAACACTATTGATTCAACTCAAGAGAATGGCAAGCCAATTACATTTGGTGATAGCAAAAGTGGCAAGATACAAGGCTTAGGCAAGATTGCAATATCAAATGACATGAGCATCTCAAATGTGGCACTTTGATATCTTGAAGTACAATTTGCTTTCGGTGGCTCAAATATGTGATCTTGGTTACAAGTGCATCTTTGGTGAAGATGGAGTTGAGATAGTGAATTCAAAAGATTCAAGCTTAGTCTTCAAGGGGTTTAGATTTGAGAACCTCTACCTTGTGGACTTTGATGCTAGTGAGACACAAATTAGTACATGCTTGATCTCACAATCTAGCATGGGTTGGCTATGGCATAGAAGGCTTGGTCATGTTGGCATGAAGCAACTCAATAAATTAGTGAAGCATGATCTAGTGAGGGGCTTGAAGGATGTACACTTTGAGAAGGACAAGCTATGTGGTGCATGTCAAGCCGGCAAGCAAGTTGGTAACACACATCCAAAGAAGAGCTTCATGAGCACTTGCAAGGCATTTGACTTGATTCATATTGATTTGTTTGGCCCAACCGCATACACAAGCATTGGAGGCAACAAATATGGATTTGTGATTGTGGATGACTGTACAAGATTCACTTGGGTGTTCTTTCTCAATGACAAGAGTGATGTGTACTCATTATTCAAGATATTTCTCAAGAGGGTGCACAATGAGTTTGACATCATAATCAAGAAAGTGAGAAGTGACAATGGTAGTGAGTTCAAGAACACAAGAGTTGATGAGCTATGTGATGATTATGGGATTATGCATCAACTTTCGGCCAAGTACACACCACAATCAAATGGTCTAGTTGAGAGAAAGAATAGGACTCTCATTGAAATGGCAAGATCAATGCTTAGTGAGTACAATGTGAGTCAATCATTTTGGGCCGAAGCAATCAACACCACATGCCACTACATCAATAGATTGTATTGCCATCCCATGATGAATAAGACACCTTATGAGCTATTGAATGGAAGAAAGCCAACCATTGCATACTTTAGAGTGTTTGGGTGCAAATGCTACATATTGAAGAAAGGTGCAAGACTTGGCAAGTTTGATAAGAGGTGTGATGAAGGGTTCCTACTTGGTTATTCCACTACAAGCAAAGCATATAGAGTGTGGAACAACTCAAGTGGTCTATTGGAAGAAGTCCATGATGTTGAATTTGATGAAACCAATGGGTCCCAAGATGAAGATGAGAACCTCAATGATGTTAGTGGAACTCAATTGGTAGATGCCATGAAGGGTATGGACGTTGGTGATATAAGGCCAACTCAAGTTGATAATGACAACAAAGATGAGATGCAATCAACTCAAGCTAGTGGTGCTCAAGTGCAAGATCAACAAGCTAATACATCTTCTCAAGCTACACCAAGTGATCAACCAAGCTCAAGCAATCAAGCTCCAATACTCCAAAGCTCAAGCATAGCTAGAGATCACCCAATTGATCAAATTGTTGGTGACATTGCAAGTGGAGTACAAACAAGAGGAAGGCTAGCGGCATTTTGTGAACACTTTGCTTTTGTGTCACAAGAAGAGCCCGAAAAGGTTGATGATGCTTTGAAGGATGAAGAATGGGTCATTGCAATGCAAGAGGAGCTCAACAACTTTGATAGAAACAAAGTTTGGGAATTGGTAGAGAGACCAAAGGACTACAATGTCATTGGAACCAAATGGGTTTTCAAGAACAAGCAAGATGAAGATGACATTGTGGTAAGAAACAAAGCAAGACTAGTTGCATAAGGTTACACTCAAGTAGAGGGTCTTGACTTTGGTGAAACATATGCTCCGGTTGCAAGATTAGAGGCAATTAGAATTCTATTAGCCTATGCATGTGCCCACAACATCAAGCTATATCAAATGGATGTCAATAGTGCTTTTCTCAATGGATTCATAAATGAGCTAGTGTATGTTGAGCAACCACCCGGTTTTGAAGATTACCATCATCCCAACCATGTGTACCAAGTTGAACAAGGCATTGTATGGGTTGAAGCAAGCACCTAGAGCATGGTATGAGAGGTTGAGAGACTTCTTACTCAAGAAAGGCTTCAAGATGGGCAAAGTTGACACTATTCTTTTCACCAAGAAGATTGGAAAGGATTTGTTTGTCATGCAAATATATGTTGATGATATCATCTTTGGATCAACAAATCAAGAGTATTGTGAAGAGTTTGCCAAGATGATGGCAAAAGAGTTTGAGATCTCTATGCTTGGAGAGCTTACATATTTTCTTGGTCTTCAAATCAAGCAAATGAAGAATGGCACCTTCATTAGTCAAGGGAAATACATTAGAGACATGATCAAGAAGTTTGGCATGCAAGATGCAAAGGGCATTAACACACCAATGGGTACCAATGGATCATTGGACAATGATGAAAGTGGCAATATGGTTGATCAAAGGTACTATAGGTCATTGATTGGAAGCTTACTCTATGTGACCGCTTCTAGACCCGATGTGATGTTTAGTGTTGGCAAGTGTGCAAGGTTTCAATCCTCACCTAGAGAGAGTCACCTCACCGCATCAAAAAGGATATTGAGGTACTTGAAGCACACACAAAATGTTGGGCTATGGTATCCCAAGGGGTCAAACTTTGAACTTATTGGATATTCGGACTCGACTATGGGGATGCAAGGTTGATAGAAGAAGCACAAGTGTCACTTGTCAATTCCTTGGAAGATCTCTAGTATCTTGGTCCTCAAAGAAGCAAACCGGTGTGACACTTTCAACCGCCGAGGCCGAATACATTAGTGCCGGTAGTTGTTGTGCACAATTGCTATGGATGAGATCAACATTGAAGGATTATGGATTTGATTTCCATCATGTGCCTTTGTATTGTGACAATGAGAGTGCTTGCAAGATGACACAAAACCGGTTCAACATACAAGAACCAAGCACATTGACATAAGACATCACTTCATAAGAGATCATCAACAAAAGGGTGACATTGCTATCCAACCTATTGGCAATCAAGATCAACTAGCCGACATCTTTACAAAGCCACTAGATGAGAAGAGGTTTTGCAAGCTAAGAAATGAGTTGAACATCCTTGACTTCTCCAACATGAGTTGAATGCACCCCACCTACATGACATGCCTCTCCTTCAAGCAAAGCCAAGGTAAAATTGTTTGACATGGCATTCATGATATATCTAAGGACTTGTTAGAACATATAGACATATAACTTGTGCCTTAGGAAGCATTCATGGAAAATCAAAGGATTTCAATGTATGTATGCCATCACTATTGCTTTTATGCTTGTTTGATCTAGTGATGACATATGACATGTTTATGGGCTTGCAATCTCAAGTGTTGAATTTGGCTATCTTTTCACACATATAGTTCAACATAGGCAAGATAACCCTTGTCATGAGGTGTGAAGAAGCTTGTCTTTGGTTCAAACCAAAATATATGTTTGACAAGTGATCCAAATTTGACCAAATTTGAGCACTATTCTCTCTTCCATAACACAACATGGTCATACCTTTTGTGGAAATTGTCGACAAAGGGGAGAGATTAGTGCATGAAAGGTTTTGAAAAATTAAAAAATTCACATGTTTTTGAAAATCTTCATGAAGTTCATGAGTTTAACAAGTGGTTCACATAAGTAGGGGAAGCAAGCTCATAGACAAATTGTTGCATTTGTTTGTGCACTAACATATGACTTGCTCATTGCACATGTATTTAAATTTCATATATACATGCTTGTGTGGTGTATGCTAGTTTTAGTGATTCACAAGTTGCTTTACAAGTGGTTGAATAACTAGCATGCATAGGAGCTAGCTAGATTTTCTAAATTCCGCTCTTAATTCAAGTACCTTGCTTATAATGTGATCTCACGTGGTACTTTGAGTTTTGATGAAAATCTAGTTACCTTGATGCTTTTATGGTGAAAATGGTGCAACCCGATTGGTATCACGCTTCAAAGGTCCATTTCTTTCACCTAAGCATCATTTTGGTAACATAGCTCACCCTTAATTTTAATATTCATACATGTATGCAATGCTTCGTTCCAAACTCGTGGCATACATGTAGGGGAGCTCATGCTACCAAAAACCGAACTATGATGATTGTCCAATCCTATGATTGTGAGCAAAATGCTTGGACAACCATGATATGTTCAAAAACATTAATCATAAAACCTTTTATGCGGGTTGTCACCAATTACCAAAAAGGGGAGATTGAAGATCTCTTGTTTGGTTTTGGATAATTAGTGACACCTAAGGACTAATCTCTCGATGCTAAGTGTTTGATTAGATTGGAGATTGGTCGTGCCGGAGTTGGTGCATGATGATCATGGAGGATGGATCGAGGTGATCCAAAAGATGATCAAGCATCCAACTTCGGTGGAGTTTCGAGATCAATTGAGCCCCAAGGCAAAGGTATAACCATAGGGCTTTTGATTTCACACCAAGACACCATAGAGGGTGTGAGTGGTTATAGGATCGATAAGCCATACTATAAAGAGGGAAACTTATCGCATATATCGGTCCTCATGTGCCTTTAGGTTCAAAATACATATGCATGCATTCTAACATAAAGAGCTAACTCCGTACTTGTGAAAATGTTTTCAAAATGCTAACACATGGTGTCGAGGTGTTCTTCGACGTGTCGGCAACAAGAAACAAGTGACGGAAGTCGGTTTGGAGAAAAGGGAAGGAAACGACGACGAAAACGACAAAAAATTTCGCAGCTTCGGTTGACCGGACGACCCGGACGGACCGGCCGGAAGCACAAAGCCGACCGGACACCGGTGGTGGGTCCGGTCAAAATTCCAATAAGGGTGTAAACCGGGGGGTCGGCTAAGGATTGGCCGGACGCGATCGACCGGATGCCGGTGCTGACCGGAAGCACGAAACGACGTGACCGGACCGGCCGGCCGGGGTTTATGCACCGCTCGGGGGTTGTCGGTTGTGACCGGACCCACCGGCCGGACTCACCGGGTGAGTCCTGGTCGGTCTTGGCCCGGTCAGCCGCGGTAAAACAAGTTTTCTCCCCCACGGCCACATTTCGTGGTGGGGCTATTTATACCCCCTTTGGCTGCCTCTTGCTCTCTCTCTTGGTCATTTGAATCATTCCTAACAAGCTAAAGCAAGCAAGCAAGCCTCATCCTCTCTCATTCTTGATTTGAGCTTCATTCTTGAGAGAAGAGTTGATCCAAGTGCATTTGCATCGAGTTCTTGCATCTAGAGGCACTTGGGGATCATTGTGAGATGGTTGGTTTCCCGTTTCTCTTGGAGACACCGCTCCTAGCCGGCTTGGTGATTTGGTGGAGTTGTTGGCAAGAAGAGGAGAGATTGTTTCTTGGCCACCTCCGGGCGAAATTGTGAGAGGATCACGCACTCCTCGTCGGGAAAGACAAAGTGCAAGGAATACATTGCTCGTGTCTTTGGGTACCTCACTTATGAGTGGTGTGTTGAGGCTAGCAAGGGCACCGCCTAGTTCAAACACCATCCTTGTGTTGGTCGGCACAACCGAGACTAACTTGTCGGTGTACAAGTGAACTCCCGGTGAACAAATCGACTTGTTCATTGTCTCGTGTTTGGATCATCACCTTCGAAAGTGATTGATAGTTCATCTTCTTCCCTGTGATTGGTTCATTGTCTCTACGAAGTTGGTATATCGCTCTCACACTTGCATTTACATTCCTAGTTTATATTGTGTAGAGAGCTAGCACTTGCCTTGTGTAGTTATTCTTGCTAGCATAAGGACCATTTTAGGATTGCTCACTAGATAGAGTAGTGACATAGCCTTTGATTGATTTAGAGATCATAGCTTTTTGCTAGAATTGTCACTAGAGGCTTGCAAGACAATAGAGCTAGTGCAAACCGCGACACGCCTTTTGTTATACTAATCGGTTTGTTAATTGAGCTTATAGAAAATTTTTATAGGCTATTCACCCCCCCTCTAGCCATCTAGGACCTTACACGCGTCGCGAAGACGCCTGCTGACTCGGACGACCCATCCACCATGGTCCTCTCCATGTACTTCGTGACCTTCCCCACCTCGAGCTTGAGGGAGGACAGCTTCTTCACGCCTCCTGTGAGGTCGCCGATGAGACCGCCGACGCCGGGCGCCATTTCGCCGAACACCTTGACGGTGGTCTCCAGCTTGTCCAGACGGGACGTCACGGCGCGGGACTCGGTGTCGAACTTCTTCTCGAAATCGTCGATTCGGCGCTCCACGCCCTGGAAGCGCGTCCCGAGCAGCTTGATTTCGTCGAGGATCATCTTCTGTGCAGGATCCATCACGCCGCACTGCTTCTGTCGTCGGGTAAAGTGGTCGTGAGGAAGGGGATCGGGAGTGGGTAGATCCAGAATGACTCGAACCCGAGATCAACGACGGTGGATGAATTTATTGCGAATCGAGGTCGGATTGACGAGCAATCGAACTCAACTCGACCGATAACCAGAGCCTTGTGTCGATAATCGATAATCGGGCGGAAGAAATCGAGGATTATGGCTTGACGATACCAAATGTGAGAAGCACAACATGGGGGATTGAGGATCGGAAGGGGAAGAACCGAAGAGGGAAGGTGAGCACGCTAGCCGCCGATGGCCGCTTAGCCGCGTTGTCTTAGGATTCGAATTGTCAATTACATCGATGCCCCAACTCGGGGTTCTCTAGTTGCTTAAGCACGAGAGCTCGGCTCCTTTCACGCCAGCCAGCGCGTAGACGCAGTCGCCACGCCCACCGTGGGCCGAGTACTTCAAATTCGCCTTCCCAGGTCGCGACACCTTGGGTCGGGTCGCCAATCTCCTCTCACTGGGCTGGTGACAACTTTGGAGGTGACCACCTTGGAAAGTAGGACTTCCGTTGTACACGGCCTGGGCCATGCCACGGTTGTGAAGCTCTTGGTGTCGATCGTGTTGTAGCCTAGTTTTTCAGACCGGACCGGACCGGGCGGTCGGACCGGGTAAAAAGACCGAACCGTAGAGTACAACGGCTCGGTTCACTTAAAAGATCGTTCATGCAAATAGACCGCTAAAAACCGGTTGAACCGCCCGGTTTTAGAAAACCGGTGAACCGGCCGGTTCTGACTGAACCGTCCCGGTCTGGTAATCTCGTCTGGTAGTGGGCGTCTGCGCGTGCTGCTGCCTCCTGCGTGTGCAACTGGTGCTGGGCCCGGCCTGTCTCTTGCTGCCGCCTGCATGTTTGAGCGTGGCATGTGCATGCGTACAGTACGCCTGCATCTGCATGTTTGAGCGTGACATGCGCTGGTTGTTTGTTCTTTTGTAGACTTTGGACGTGGACGCGTGTATGCACCTGCTAGTCTATTTTACTGGGTATACATGGCTCCAAAGCTTGACAGTGATTGGCTGGACGGATGTACTCAGTACATCTGCTTGCTACGTACTGTGTATGTCGCTGCTGTCAAATTTTGGTGATATATTTTTTTTCTTCGAATTTTCAAAAATTTTCCATAAATAATTCTCCAAATTAGACAATAGTATATCTATTTTATGTATCGTGATGATATATCAATTATTTAATTATATATACTTCTTTAATATCAATTATTAATTAAATCATATATACACACCTGTTCAAAAATATTTTAGTCCGGTTTCGATAAAACGGTCCATTCTTACGGACCGGGCGGTTCAACCGTTCTAAACGGTTGGACCAATGAACCAATGAACCATTGAACCGGGGGCCTCACCTGCTTCGATCTCCTGGTCCGGTTTGAAAAACTAGGGTTGGCAAGTCGGCTTGGCTGCCCTCTTTTTCTTTGAGGAATTCTGCATGACGCTGGCGCTCAGGAGGACATCCATGGCTGTGCTAAGCAAAATTTGACCCATGTCCAAATTTGGTATAGACTAGGTCCAAATTGGACGTCCAATGGTCGCCACGCCACCCGCTAGGTGTTCTCGGGAATATCTGGAGTGAGGAGGGTATTTGATTTGGCGTGGCAGGGGGCGGCGTCGTGGATCATGGTGCCGAGCTCGGTGATGTGATCTGTGATGCCCCCACACCATTACCTGACCATTCCCACGCTGTGAAATTTGTCGAAAAAGGGGTTTAAATTCTGAAAGCATACTATCAAGGGCGTATTCTGAAAAAAAAAAATCTCGGTCCGAAAATCTAAAATTTCCCGCTTTACGGTCGGGTCCGATATTTTTCATTTATCATCCGAAATTTTTAAATTTTAGAATGTGTCCATACAAATAGACCCCCCAAAGCCCACTCAATTAATCCATGCTTAATTTTTAAAAATCTGTCCGATATATCCGATATTCCGTTTATC